>JADLZK010012708.1:0-139845 GCA_015847255.1 Hyparrhenia diplandra
GCGTTGTTTGTACTAAAATTCTATTCTTCTTAATAGCAATGATACGCCAAATTTTTGCGTATTCGAAAAAAAAAGCGAAGACTGGCCTAATAACCAACTATGTATATAATAAAGAACTGAAGCACAGCTACCAAGACCATTGGAAAATACAAAAACCACTGACAGTTAACCCAAAAATGCAAACGGCAGACAATGTAGCAGTAGATCACAACTACGGGTAGTTTAGAAAAACACTACCACCACCTGGCACCTGCCGCCGAACCACCGGGGGCCTAGAACAACTTAAGGCATGCAGTGCAGACACTGGAAAGAAGGCTTACAAAGAGAGCATGAGAATTAGTGAGATCACGTACTTGGCGGTCTGTATGATGCCGATGGCCGTTATATACCAGAAATCCTCTTTCTTGATCTTGGTGGAAAAGCCGCCCAGCACGACAGCTGAAGCCGAGACGAGGATGAGCGCTCCGAGCCCCGTGGCAAGCAGCTGCAGGAACGCCTCTGCCATCAGTAGTGAGTTAAGCTCCAGCTCCGGTACATATTGGCCGTTTGCATCCTTGATCCAACTCTCGAGTGGTTCTTGGCGGATTCCGCAGAGTCTAGCTGCTTCTCTGCGAATTCCTACTAATAGGGATGATACCACCGTCTCCATGTGAGGCAGTGAGTACGAAGCAAAAAAACAGCTTCTACCTCAGTCCTCAGTGACGGCGGTGGTGTCCGATGCTGTGGTTGATGTTATCGCAAAAAAAAAAAAAGATGCTGTGGTTGATGAGGTGTTCGGTATCGAGATGGTCAGTGGGGTGACAGGGTCGCGATGGTGTTTGGCTGAGGGAAAACGGCCGTCTTCAGCTGTTTCAGACTCCTCCGTCAGTTGATGAGGCGCTCAGTATGCGAGCCACTGGTGTAAGCACTGAACCGGAGAAACACAAGGCGATTGGCCGGCTCCATTGATGGTGCGTTTATAACCACTGGCATTAGTTTAAAGTGCAGCAATCAGTGCATCACTTTGGACCTTTTGGGGCGATTAACATATTGCGGCAGTTAGGTACCGTCGCAACATGCTCCAGGCCACACATTAAACAAGCTCCGTAACATCAGGCAAAAGCCATTTCATCCATTAAAACCACACAAACAGGCATTTTTCAGTAGAATAATTGGCTGGTTGCCATTCGGTGTGTCATTGAAATTTTCTTTAACAAAGTTGGGTATGAGATCAAATTCATTACTGACGGATTCGAGAACAAAAGGCAGGAGACCAAGGGTGGTTCTTCTGGGACAGGAAGGCAAGATGATAAACACCATAGGAAAGATCCTTGCGACAAGGAGGGATCCCAAAAGTAAGAAGAAATCGGACAAGTTTGATCGGCATGGAAGATTGGAAGAGTTGACAAGGAACAGGAATATAGTTATGGAGATAGCCAGAAAGCTCTGGAAGAAGACAATAGGGACGGTTCTCAGGACAGTAAGCCTAATCAGAAGGATGCCGCTATCCAAATTACTATTTGGCGCGCGTGCGCCGCTAACCGTCGCGGCGCACACGACGCCCGCGCGCCGGAATCAAGGAAGAAGGGGGCGGGGGCGGGGGCTGCGGGCGGGCGGCGGGCTTGCGGCGAGCGGACCGTGCTGGCGCGTGTGCGCTGCTGCGACAGGTGCTGGCGCGCGCTAGGGGAATAGCCCTGTGCTGCTATCCCCATTGCTGTATTCCATCCTGATTTGGGACACCGTCAGTGAGCTCCAGCTCCCCGATCGAATCCTTCCTGTCTATACTGTATATGTATTGCATCTGACCGGCCGAGTTCGTACGCACGACGCCGGACGGCCGGCGGCTTCGCTTTGCAGTGTTCACGTACGGGCCGCCGCACACCGTCATTCCGTCAACGAGCTGCCGTCGGAGGCGGACTACAAGGCGTACAGCTTCGACAACTCGGCGTCGTCGGACCAGAGCGGCAGCACGGCCGTCACGTTCGACAAGGCCGGCACCAGGTACTTCGCGTGCGCCGCGGCGTCGCACTGCAGCCAGGGACAGAAGGTGGCCATCACGGCCGCTGCTCCCGGCGCTTCCCCGGCGCCGAAGCCCAAGGAGAACTCGGCGGCGGCGTCGATGGCAGGCGCGGCTGGGCTCGCGGTGAAGCTGGTGCTTGGCCTTGGCGTCGGAGGCGCCGTGCTTGCTGCGTTCTGATTTCTGATCGAGCTCCCGTGCCCGAACCTTCATGAATCATGATGGTTGGCCCGGCCCGTGTGGTTGCGCTCGCACTTCCTACAAACGTTTGTCCATATGCCCTGTTCTGTTTCTATACAATTATTTGCGACAGAATCTACTATCTTTGACTTTTTGAAATTGCACGCGTGTTTGGTTTTCACACAAGTGTGCCACTACTGGCAGAAAGTCACATTTTCCTGTGATGGGTAATTTTGGGTTTTAAAAGTTATGGCCAACTTCGGTCACCAAAACAAACAAACAAACCAGGGTAGTCGAATAGGAGTATAGGACCATCAAGCCAAAATTTAACATCTTTGTGCTGATGCAGAGATTGTTTTTTAAGTGTTTTTTTATTCACAACAAGCCACACGCTCACATACATGAATGAACACTCACTCCTATAAACACGGCTCTCACACACTATCCCTTGTTAGCACCTCCGTAAAAGAGATCTCGGCTGTCGGCGAACACGTTGCCTACCGCTAAAAGAATAATAACATTTAACCATTGATAAATCCATATAAATACAAAAGTCTATATTTATAGTCACTAAAGAAGCTAACTACATCACCGTGACTCGGTTCGCAAGGCCCTTGTTCTTGAGGACAGCACGATCAGGAACGTTTCCCTGCCGATCCATTGGTTTGTTGCCACCGCGCCCGCGTCTCTACGAGGGAGAGCAGGAGGAACATCATCCCCCCGCCGAGCCCCCACGCTCACTGCCGGCGAGCTAGAGCTGTGGAGAGTGGAGACCCTTGAGTTGAGGCCCTGACCTCGATGGCGCCACGCCGCCGTTCGTCCGCTTGGTCTCGGAGGCGCGACGAGACACGTACGTAGGTGCTTCGTAAACATAGCACTCAAAATATGGATCGTGGGCAGGGGCCTAGGCAAGGCCGTGGGAAAATAATTAAGATTTTTTTATTATTATTAGGTTGCTTTAAAATTCGTTCAAAGCTTTTTGAAGGTCCATCGGAGCAAAAACTCAAAGAAAGAAACGTCCGCTGGACATATGATCGTGCCGGGACAGACTGCATCTGTAGACTTCAGTTTTGAACCTGTAATAAATTTGGACGGAGGTTTCTTCTTATAATAGAGAAGGCTGAAGCCGATTTTTTTTTAATTATCTAAAGAAAATCTAGAATTGCTCTAAGATCGACAAGCCACTTAAAACATCCTTCGTCTTCGTAGAGATGAAATAGAACAAAAATTAGGATTGGACATGAGAAAATTCAGTTTGGAGATAAAAAGAGTAAGCATACTTGCAGAAATAGATCATCTGGGTTTTTTTTTCATGAGAGGACGACAAGAGCTTTACCATCATTTTATCAACAATTTATTTATATGTTGCATTGGCGTTTACTCACACTAACCTTGCCAGCTCGACCATCATTTGTCAATAGCATTATTGAATGGTTGATACATATTGTATTCCTCAAAGGACCACTGAGGGGGCAATTGAGGGGCTGCAGATACTTATATAATCTACTTCTTCTTACTCGCGCTGTGTTGATATGCAAGTTCAAGGGTTAAGTTGGTGCATGTGACAGGTACCCAAGTTGAGTGGGCTATTAGGTGAGACAAGTTTAGGGCTAGGTACGACAAACGACAAGTGCCATGGGCTAGATCTGACAACGGCACAAGTTCAACGGGTACATAAAGTAAGTTGCAAGTTGAGGAGGGCTAGCTGTGTTGTAAGACAACCATGCCAAAGTTCAGTGTCGATGGTGCCATTTCCTCTGCTTTAGAGTTTACAGTTACATAGGAACTGCACTGCCTCACATAGGGCCACAGGCCGGGCACAGGCGGCGGCGGCGTCGATGGAGGTGCCGACGGCGGCTGCGGCGAGGATAGCTGTAGCTTCAGTAATCGCATTCTCCGAGAAGCTGTTAGACTCTTCGGCATCCGCCGACCACTCGAGAGTTGGATCAAGGATGCAGAGGGCCATGATGTACCGGAGCTGGGGCTTACCTCACTGCTGATGTTAGAGGCGTTCCTGCAGCTGCTTGCCACGGGGCTCGGAGCGCTCATCCTCGTCTCGGTTACAGCTATTGTGCTGCGCGGCTTCTCCGCCAACATCAACAAACAGGATTTCTGGTTTATAACGGCGATCGGCATCACACAGACTGTCAGGTACGTCATCCTAGACTTCCAGTATTTTTTTTTTTTTGAAAGTTTGGGTTTTCATGACAACAACAACACCACCATAGCCTTTAGTCCCTAGTTGGGGTAGGCTAGAGATGAAACCCATATGAAACATGTACAAAAAAGAGCGTTAAAAGGCACAAAACAAAGGATAAAGATTAGGGTAGATAGAAAAGGAAACAAAGTCATGGTTCGAGACGCGTTAATAGCTAGCCTCCAAGCGCTCCTATCCACGGCCAAATCCTTGGAGATATTCCACTCCTTAAGGTCTCGCTTAACCGCCTCGTCCCAAGTCGGTCCCTAGGTCGGCCTCTACCTCTCTTTTACATTATCTACCCGCTCTAGAACTCCACTACGCGCACCGGCGCCTCGGGAGGCCTCCGTTGAACATGTCCAAACCATCTCAACCGATGTTGAATCAATTTCTCCTCGATAGGGGCCACCCGACCCTATCCCGAATATCTTCATTCGAACTCTATCCCTTCTAGTATGCCCGCAAAACCAACGCAACATACGCATCTCGGTCACACTTAGGACATTTGGACATGTCGCCTCTTTGTAGGCCAACATTCAGCACCATACAAAGACATCGGCGAATGTTGTCCTATAGAACTTCCCTTTTAGCTTACGTGGTACCCTCTTGTCACATAGGATGCCGAAGCTTGACGCCACTTTAGCCAACCTCTTTGCGATTCTATGTCTAACATCTTCATCAATGTCGCCATCCTTACGTAGCATAGATCCTAAATACCGAAAAGTATCATTCTTGGCCACCACTTGTCCATCGGGGTGACATCCCCATCCTCGTGCCTAGTCGGGCTAAAAAAGTCGCACATCATATACTCGGTCTTGGTCCTACTCAATCTGAACCCTTTCGACTCTAGCGTGTGCCTCCGGCTCCAACTTCCTATTTACCCCCGCTCTACTCTCATCCACTAGCACCACATCATCGCCAAAGAGCATACACCAAGGGATATCACCTCGTATATCCTTTGTAACCTCATCCATCACGAGTAAATAAATAAGGGCTCGATCTTGACCCTTGATGTAGTCCTATGTTAATTGAAAGTCACCGGTATCGCCATCACATGTCCGAACACATGTCGCCGCATCTTTGTACATATCCTTAATGAGGGTAATGTACTTAGTTGGGACTTTGTGTTTTCTAAGGCCCACCACATGGCGTTTTCGGTACTTTGTCATACGCCTTCTCGAGGTCAATAAAGACCATGTGCAAGTCCTTCTTACGCTCCCTAAATCTCTCCATCAACTGTCGTACTAAGAAAATCGCCTCCATGGTCGACCCTCGGGCATGAACCCAAATTGGTTTTGGGTCACACTTGTCGACCTTCTCGTAGGCGATGCTCGATAACCCTCTCCCACGGCTTCATCGTATGGCTCATCGGCTTAATCCCCGGTAGTTAGTACAACTTTGAACATCTCCCTTATTCTTGAAGATTAGGTTTTCATGACCCTATATTGAAATCACGTGTCATCTGAATCGAGAGCAACCAAAATAATTCTCATGGTCCTGTAAGCCTTCTTCTAATTTTAATGTCCGCCTTCCTTCGGTTGCTGTGAAAGTCTGATGATTGTCTGGGATTCACACATTTCACAATTTCAGTAAAATTTCACAAAAATTCTCGAAGTATCGTCTTTTTAGTTGGCATCGAAAAAAAAATTGATCTGCTGAAAATTTTCAGTTGAACACCATAAAATTACTCCAAATCACACTAAAATGGTCCTCCGTATCCTCTACTTCTCACAAAAGATGTAATCTTTTGCAATTTCCTCATTCCATGTCCGACTAGAAAACCAGCGCGGCGTTGCGCGCTCTTATAGGTGGAAACCAGGCAGTGAGTTTAGACCTTCTTTTTTTTTTTTCTTTGTCCGGCTAGTTATTGGAATAAATCATATGCTTGAAGAATTGTATTGGCTATAAATTACACTATGATGGTTACCCACCAAAATGCATAGGTATACTGCAGCCAGTATATAGTTTATACATATATTGAATAGGGCAGTAATTTTTTTTTTTTGAAGATATGTTTTCGTCAACAATCAAACTGAAAGTGCAAGTATCCATGTGGTAATATTCATGTGGTAGCCACTATAAGTGCATTTTGTTTGTATATCACGTTGAGGAAAAGGAAACATCTGTCATGATTATAGAGTGCACAAAATTATCTGTTATGTCTTATGTAGCTATGGTAAAATTATAATTTGGATAAAGAAACAATAAAATTTGCGTGCCTATAAACATCTTGTTATTATATGAACTATGACAGCAATTTTGATTTAGCATATCATTGTCAATAATCTGGCTTGAAAATATACCAGCAGGTTATGCAGGGTGACAAAGAATGAACAGAGCCAAATTCTCTATAATCCAGAGGTAATGTGATTATGACCAGTAGGTAGGAATCCATAGTCGCCAAAAGATTCAGGACTGATGACAAGTATCTCCATATGGTGTGTATAGCCATCAAAATATTGGTTACGGGACTAATTCTCACTATATAGCATCAAATTTACAATGCAAAATTTAAGATAGTTTCTTAAGACCTCAAGCGCACACAAAGCACTTTTAACCCCCTGGTTGATACTGGGTTCACTACTTATTTTCATGGAGTGCAACAACAATGAAGCTGCTATATCGAAACCTCTTGCTGAAGAAAACTGCCGGACATGGATTTTTCGATGTAATGAAGTGAGTTAAAACCTGCCTGGCATCCTGAAACCTTAAAAAGTCATAAATTCCACCATCTAGGATCATCATCCCAAACGGATATGCCACACCACGCAAGCTCGATTTGAGCGAGCAGCGGGGCCATCTCACCATCCACCGTCGTCATCCTCATACCCATCACTTTTACAAAAGATGAGTAAACTGTTAAAACTCCACATGCAAACATAATGAAATTGGCGCTGATTGACGTCGTCGAACTCAATGTCGTTGCCTTCACCCGGATTCGTCATGAGAGAACACAAGTCCAACCGACATCCAGATAGATATCGTTGGAAAACTAAATCTCACTAGCCCATCGCCGTAGGTCGCATAGAACCACAGCGATACAAAGGAAGGGTCGGAGTATCTTATTCTCCATCAATGGTGATGTCTTCGTCTTGCCATTACCGCTGAGGAACAACATGCTCCATTGCTCCATCGATGATCTTGACGACGGCTTATGTTGTGGCCAATCTCTTCGATTGGATCTCCTGAGAAACCTTGAACCTTGAAGACTCGATCTACTAGGAAAAACTTATTAAAAATGATGGATCCCCACTCCAACAACCCCCGTCGTGATCGATGCCGGAGGAGAAGGGAGGGGGGACCCGGGTGGTGGAAGGCGGGAGCCGGTAGGCGGCACCCCTAGGGTTTGGGGCGGCGGGCGCAAGTGGTTGAAGCTAACAGACTGTTGGCTTGCGTTGGCCTTGCCCTTTACGTGCATCTTGCGTGTTGTGCTTTGCTTACTTACCGGCCTGCGCCGCTACGACACACACGTTAAGAACAAACCGCAATCGCACCTAAAGAGAGCTGCATCGGCAAGGGTCTGCAAGGCATGGAGCTGATACACTTGCAATGTAGCATGACTAGGGTTTCGCGCCAAGCATTGTCGGCGCTATTACCTACTACTCCCTCCGTCCCTAAATAGATGTCATTCTCGCTTCGAGAAGTCAACGTTTTCAAACTGCCGGCAATTATATATTAAAATATATAAATATTTATGCTAAGTAATTAGTATCATTGAAAAGATCTTTACGTCTAGTTTTTTAATAAATTTATCCGGAGATATAAATGTTGCACGTATTTTCTACAAACCTAGTCAAAGTTGAGAAAGTTTGACCGCACGCACCCCAAAACGACTTCTATTTAGGGACGGAGGGAGTACTGGCTAAACCCTAAACCCTAATCTCGCCGTTCCAAAATTTAATTCATATGACTTTTTCAACATCAAGTTTGACCGCTTTTCTTATTTTAAAAAAATATGGAAACATAGTAAAATTTTAGTCGTTCTTAAAGATCTTTTGTTAATAATACACATGCCAAAAATAAAAGAAGTGATATTTTGTACAGATTTTTTAAATAAGACAAGTGATCAAACTTAAGGTTGAAAATGTCAAACGAACTATAATTTAAAAACAGATTTAGTAGTTTATTTCCGATCCGGTATTGTTCATCTGGCAGGCAGAACAATAATCTCGCATGCCTCTAAAGAGAGCTGCAGCATTCGTAGATATTTCTGCGTGCAGTGGCGGAGCATGCATGAATGTGCAAAAGAGACAGAGAGGGTGGCAATTCGAACTTCGAAGCTAGTGCATAGATGTGCATACTTGCAAACTGTGATTCCATCAGCAAGTGTAGCTAGCAAACATAGGGCACCAAGAAAGAAGGCAGAAACATAATTTGTTGCATCATGTATGCAGATGATGGAAAGCAAAAGAGGCCCGATCAGGACTGTACTTTTCAAGAACTGGGAACTGGAAAGCAAAGCGGGGATCAGCACTTTTCTCATGCATGTGCATGTGCAATACTCCGCCATTGCCGGCAGATATGTTGTCTTGTAGCTAACTGGTTACTTTTCTCATCATGGGAGATAGCTAGCTTGGACGCTTGGTGACTGATGACGCATGCTCGTCTCAAACTATAGGTGGATTGGCCATCTGTAGACAGGCCCATGTTTTTTCTCCTCTTCTTCGATTCATGGAGACTCGGGCACACGCGCCGCGCGTCACTTTTGTTCACGTTCCCTCCCCCGGCCCGCCCGGCGGCCCGCGCGCTGGCGCTGGCATGCATATGCTCCGGAGCATCGGAGCCGCGCGCGACACGTGATCGTGAAGCCTCACCACCATCCAAAGCTACCCATATCGAACCCCGATAAGCAGTGATGCCCAAAGGCTGAGGCTCTGAGCTGGTGGCACTAGCTAGGGTTTAAGAGACAGACGGAGAAGGAAGAAGAACACAACGGAATTGGTCTGTCGGAGCTGTGCGAACGAATCCTAAAAAGCAAATTAGCCATGTGTATTCATCAAAAAATTAGCCATGTGTAAAGCTAGTCGCCCCCGGCCACCGCGGGCACGCGCCTCCCCATCGCGTGTACCTCCTCGGACGACGTACGCCCGTCGTCCCGATCCTTATTTGGCGCACGCGCGCCACTACAGTTTCTGGTGCACACGTCCGGACTCCTAAGCGCTGGTGTCTCGTGTCCTTTCCCGTTTTTGTCTTTTCTCTGTTGTTTTCTGTCTGGATTCATCCGGTGAGTAGAGATACCTTAAAATAATTCAAACAGTAAACCGCCCATTATCCGGAGGACCGTTCGCTTTCCCCTTTCTCCCCCTCAACGCGCCGTTGGAATTCCCTCGCCGGAGCGGCGATTTTGGGCGACGGCGTATCCTCCCACCGGCGGATTTTCTCTTCGGTGTCTTCGCCGTGGGCTTCCTCCTACGCATCGTGCGCACACAGAGAAGGTGGAGCTCTGCAAGCCGGCAAGTTCGCTCGCCGCCGGTCCAGATCCGCTCCCACGCCTCGCTTCGTCTGCCACGAAGTCGCGGTCGCGTGCTGCTTCTCCAGCTCCGGCCCATCTCCCGTGCCCCTTCCCTCCGTCGACGGCGACTTTGAGGTGAGGGTCCCCCCCGTGCTTCTCCAGCTCCGGCCCATCTCCCGTGCCCGTTCCCTCCCTCGACGGGGACTTGGATTTGAGGGTTCACCGTGCTTCTCCAGCTCCGGCCCATCGCCCGTGCTTCTTCCCTCCCTCGACGGCGACTTAGAGGTGACTGTTCACCGTGTTTCCCCTCAGGCCTTAGTATTTTTCGGTGTGATGTGTTTTTGATCTGGGCACAATCGTCGCCATAGTCATCTCGATTTTGTGTGGATTTGTTGTATTGCAGATTCGTCGACGTGTGCATCTCGATTTGGTTGCGGATTTGTTGGAGGTGGAGTCCGATTCGAGTTGGAGGAGCGGAATCCAACAAAATCTGGGCAAATCCTGTGTCTCTGCTGGGGAGAAACAATTATTTCCCAATATTCAGCGGCTGCTGCATCGAGTACATCGTCGTCGTCAGGCACCGGCGGCCTTCGACACCTGCAGGACATCCAGGTATTCGACATCGGTGCTCTCGGCTGCTCCAGTCTCTTGTTTATGTGTATTGATTTTGTCCACTGCAACTCTGTCAGATGCATAGGAAATGTGGAGAAATATATGAATCATGTTTGCTTTTGTTTCATGGATTTCAGCCAGACACGCCCTCGAACACCCAACGAACGCCACGACGCTTTCCCAACCGGCACCGCCGCTTCATCGCCTCTCTGACCTACGCCGCCACCTGCGTCGTGCGGACGCAATGCCTCCCCAGACACCAGACCCTTCCCGCCTGCTCCGTGCGGCCACTGTGCTGGCCAGTCTCCTGGGGCTGCCAGCCCTCCTCCTGTCTGATTCCCAGGTTGGTATGATCCCTTCTATTGACTGAATCAATTCGATCCTGGCCTGATTGTATCTGCAAGTTTTTAGAATTTTAAGGTTTGATCCATGGCATCTAAGAGGATTCCGTTAGGAGTTAATCACCATCAGAAAAGATCCGCCCACCTTGCAGTGCAAGTTTTTGGGATTTTAAGGTTTTTGTTTCTTCCCGTGGGTAATGCTATCAGTCTTTTCTACTTCAATGCGGAAAATAATTGTTGTGAGTCTAGATTCCTAAATAATTAAAATGCTGCCAATTAGTTTGTCTTCATTTTTCTTTTTGGCCAAAACCAGGAACGCAAGTTAAAATATGAGCCATCGAAGATGATGGTTGCTATTGAGATTGTTCATTTCTCATGCACATTTTTTATTCCTAGGGCATTTTAGTTAACTTGAGTAACGAACTGTTATAACCAAATCTAACAAATCTTCAGACGGAGATGATTGTTTCATACACTGAACAATTACTTATGAACAATTTTCTCATGGCTAAGCATATGGAATACAAAATGGAAATGCAAGGATCAGTAATATATATGCGAGAGGATGCATTAATTTGATTGGAACAGTTCCTTCTTACACAATTTCAGTGAATTACAATGGCAACTCAACTGCTTATGTCCCACACATTCTTAGTGTATCTGTGATCAGGCAATATTGTTATGCCTAAGCCTAAAGCAATACCATCAGGACAGGGTTTGCAAAAAGAAAAGTGTTGAATATTATATTGAAGTAACACATATTCCTGTTTTTGAGAAGCAACTACGCTGAATCTCTTGGCATGGGACACAATTTTTGGTCACTTTTTTATTTTGCGAAATAGAAAATAGCATTTTTTTGAAATATAAAAATCTTACTGATCTTTAACTTGTGCCATATTTTTGCTCAGTTCTGTCCGGAAGCAAATCTTAGGTTTACATATTCAATCTTAGCATTCTGTACTGAGTGGATTTTACTTGGCTGGGGAACTATTATGATAGATTCTAAGCTGCCATTTTGACTCAAATAACTCAAAACCATGTTTAGGCCCATCAATAAAAAGGATGTCGCACTCAGTTTTAAACTTTTAATATAGATCAGAACTTTTTTTGCGACTTTGGTCATAAGATTGAATGTTTCTTGGAACATCCTTGATGAAAGCAGAAGTAAAATTGTTAGATTTGGGGTTAAGGAATTCTGTGCACTGAAAGAAATATATATAGGTCTTACAAAATGTTTGTTTATTACTTTTCATATGGAAAATGCCTATTCAAAAAGGAAGCCATTTTTTAACACCGGCTTCAATTTTTCACACAATGTTTGAACTATTTGACTTATTATGCATGATTTCCATTTGAACATTATTTCCCGTGCTTCAAATGTGCAGAGGTCCCATGAAACTTTCAAAACAATAGATAATAGATAATATTTTTGGACTATACCACAAGCTGAAAACATAACATCTGATATATATAGCTAATGCTTCTGTCTTTTTTTCAGGTTCGTGAGTGCTCATGGTCTTGCAACTACTGTCGACACATACTCTGCATGATAGATGATGATCATGGCATGTCCACATGCCATCTGTGTATGCATCTTACTTCCTCAATTAATTTCTTTTTTTCCTCTGTTGCTTCCATAGGAGAAACTGATGGAGTGCATTGACATACCAGTGCAGATCTTGAGAATTGTGGTCTGCCACTAAATTTAGCACGTCATTAGAGCATATGAGGTAGGCAAACCTGCAGGAAGTGAACCCCTGCTCTATGCAACTATTCCCCAAAGTATGTGTAATCTGATTGGCTGTTTCTATTCGATCTGATCTAATTACACGTGTTATGTCTGCTAATTTCTCTTTCCTTCAAAGATTACGTGAGAGGACCAACTCATGTTGATCAGTCCAATTATATGCTCGTGATCTGATCTGTATTGCCTCTACTCTTCCACAGGTAAAGTAAGTAGTGTGATCTCAGTTTGGATCCTAAGGATAGAAGAGTTCATTGAAATTTGATTGCTAGAGCCATTTCAATTGATAGCATGAGCTTTTTGCACCATGGGGTACTTCAATTTAACGCAGTCCATTTGACATCTTAGTATAACTTCATAGTCTGTATACCTGTTTAACTTCCTTACTTAAAGCCTTCTGTTTTTGTCGATTGAAAGTTACATGTTCCATGGTAGGTTGAGACTACTTTTTTTGTCCAAATGTGTGTTGTACTTAAAAAAATAGAGTGATATTCACAACACTGTTTGCTCGTTCTAGTTTTCCTTTGTTTCGGGCTTGTTTTAACTTATTTTTCATGATAGAACACTACTAAATCAGTCAGCCTGTGTACCAGCTGAATATCTTCTAGCGTAGTGCATGTCAAACTGAAATAGCCAAATCGTTCACATGATATAACCTGTAAAAGCGTATTCATCCACAATGAATAATCATGTAGCTTATTGTACCGATCAGTGTACATGCATGGTGGTAGATCAATCATCAATATATAATAATAAGGTCGTAATGCTACTTGCTTAGTTACTGAAGCATAACTGAAAAGTCAATGCTCACTTGCCTGAAAAAATGAGCATACACAAACAAAAGCTAAAAGTTTACCAAATTCCTTATGCAAATAAATCACTGAATATTTAGCTGCATGTGTTCAAGAAAAGAGCAACAAGAAGCCTATGTTGATTGCACCTATTACCAAGAAATAAAGTAGAAAAAGATCTAGAAATGGAAGGCGCAAGAATGATCTAGAGAAATGAGGTTATTAGGCAGGAAGGATGGCTCCCATTGTATCAGATGCCCCTTTGGCATTATTTTGACCAGACACTGGTATGACACAAGCTAATTAATGACCAAATCACCATCTTGAAGTCTGATCACTAAGACATCCTCTGCAAGAAAACTTTAGAATTTAGCAAAGCATTCATAATTTCAGTAATGCTACTTGAAAGTTTATTCCACAGACAATTGCTTCTCAGTATTCATCAATTAGAAAATGAAATAAAAACCATGTATGAAAATGATAGCTATGTAGAATCCATGATGCACCTTGAGCCGCTGGACCCTGTCTCAATGTCGATGTCGAAATCCAGCAGAGTGGAGCCTTCCGATGTGCCTTCTGTTAGTATAAATTTAAGAATCATAATTGAAAGTGTAGTAAAAATGAAAAGGCTATAAGTAAAACTTAGCTAAGCATTCATTGCGAAGGTCTGCAGTGATTGGTATCCTCTGATTGTAGTTGCAAGATGTAACAGCTTTCCACAAGGCTTCGACAAAGTATTTAGGCTTCAAGCTTTTTTTACAACATGTATTAATCTCCAATCTGCAAAACTAAAGTACATATAGATGCATAGAAGTCTATCATATATTCACTGGCCAAGCTTGGCCAATCATATATTCATATTCCTAGAAGTCTAGCTGACATTAAGCCTTCTATTTTATTTTGGAGAACATTTGGTTCCAGTGACCCTTTTCTCTTGCTACCTGCTGAAGGTATGGTCTGTGAGGATGATAATTCTGCCAATCAGAATCCAATTCATAAACTGAAGTGTGAGACAAGCCTATTTATTTATTGAGCAACCATTTATACATAGATTTCACCTATGATCTGACGACTCTCCACCCAACAAAAAGCTAATATCACATATATCACAAATACAAAAAATTTAAACTCGTTTGGCCATTTCTCTATCCCACATATCCCTTCAGCTTTAGCTCTGAAGAATTATTGAGTTGCTGATGTCAGTTCAGGTACCTGGCAATTCCTGCTACACACACACAAAAAAAGACTGATAAATTAATAAATCAGAATTTGGGCATAATAGATAATACATGTGAAAATATCATGAGCTGTACACATAACTTTGTACCCATAGCACATATTCTGTGAAGCAAGATGCCAAGAGGATAATGTCAAACCAATTCGTATGCAAGAAATTGTCTCAACCAAAGCTTCAGCAGCAAATTATCATTTTAAAGTGTGTAGATATTGTTGCAAAAGCAAATCAAAACGATGTAATCGCCACACACACAGTAAAGGTTGTATCAGCTTTCTCGCTTCTGGTGTAAGCGTGTCCAAACATCAATATATATATTTACAATTTAATAACTGTGTAAAGAAAAACATCCATCTACACCAGAGAAATAATATCTTCTGTTTTAAAACTGCAGCTTTGTAGTTGCCTCCCAAAATATTATAGGGGAAAAAATTCATTCAAATATCCTAGACAGCAGCAGGCCCAGTACATAATACAGATTATCATCTTCCAATAGTTCAATCGCCACAGCGATTTCAATCTAGCGGATCCCTATAAGTATATATTGGTAAGGAAAATACTCCCCTTTAGATCTATGCTCCTCTCAATGCCAACTACCTTAAAGACTGTTTACCATCCATGCTGGAAGCTGGGTATTATCTAGAAAAATCCAGGTTATCTGCTGTTGATCTGAAGATGCAAACCTATCTCCCCAGTACCAGTCTACTAAGCAATCATGCAAATGATGACAAGTAAGATCAATAATTTCAAGTTTCTCGAACAGCAAACTTGTGTGCTGTGATTGATCTTTTCTAGATTTCTTCAACTTATCGCCAATGGCAATCAACAGATAGAACAGCAAACCAACAGTAAACTGAAAGCATTTCTTTCGCTCATAATTATGCTATATATAATGTATATATCACGACAGGCACAGTTAACACCTGAATTAAAGCATAGCCATACGAGTTAAGGTAGCAAATACCACATAATAGTTGATATATAAGGACGTGAACAGTGGAACCTGGTTGCTAAACTGAAAAAAACAAATGCAAACTTGCTACTGTAATCAACTTTGAGCAGGCAAATTAGCATGGACCAATCAACGCCCCCACAAATGCTTCCCTTTAGATCTCTGCTCCTCTAATTGTCAACTATTTTAAAACTCGAACCTCTCGAATGTTGTACTATCTAAAGCGAGGTCTTGAACAGGGAGGCTACCCGGGTCATGGGCAACTACGCGACCTGGACGAGTTCTTGCTAACAGGAAGGTAATAGAGGAGAGAACCGGAGGGGAGCTACTTACCGTGCACCGGGCGACGGGCGGTGCGGGGACGCCCGGTATCCGGGGATGGGGCGGTCGAGCTGGGAGGCTGGGAGCAGGTTGCCGGTGCTGGGGCAAGGGAACCGCCGTCTAGGAGTTCGCCGATCGCCGCTATCGCCACCGGGCTGCGGCAAGGGAGCTGCCGACCATTCTTATTTGGGGCAAGGGCGTCGATCCTAGGTTGGGGGCTTGCCGGTCGGGCACTATTGCTGCCGCCGGACTGGGGCAAGGGAGCCGCCGCCGACAGGAGATCATGGGCGCAGCTCCTGGGTTGGGACGGTTCAAGCCTGGGGTTCGGGGTTCGCGCGAGGGAGTCTCTGGGAGCGGGGCAGGGCGACCGTCGGTTCCACGGCGCAGAGAGAGTAGGCACGTCCTGGGACGGTTCCGGAAGAGCGGGACGCAGGATTACCGTAGGGTATTAACCGCGGGGGCGGGGTCATTAGCGGGGTGGAGACGATTCCTTTTGGGTTTTTTTAGTAGTAAGATAGGCCTAGTCTAGAACTTCTATGTCTTTATAGATAGAATTTCTCTTTCTATCTCTCTATATTTGTATGTCTTTATAGTCTTAGTCTAGAAGTTCTATGTCTTCACAGATAGAAATTCTCTATCTCTCTATATTTGTATGTTTTTATAGGCCTATTTTAGAATTTCTATGTCTTTATTGATAGAATTTCTCTTTCTATCTCTCTATATTTGTATGTCTTTATAGTCTTAGTTTCTCTATGTCTCTGAGTAGCTGCTATTGCCATCTATTAATCTAACTTATGCACACTATTCTCAGTACTAACTACCAATTTGGTCTTTTTATGAAATATGTAGGTGCTAGCAGAAGTGATCCGTGCGCTGCAGCTATGGGCAACCTGTGTTTAAGTTGACTAGTCGACTGTGGCTATTAGTGAGCATTTTGGCAAGTTTGATATTGTGCTTGAGCCAGGATGCCCCTGGATGCCTTGTTTTTGTTGGCAAGCATGTTGCTGGTCATCTATCACTCTGGCTGCAGCAGCTGGATGTGTGCTGTAAGACCAAAACAAAGGTATGTCCTAAAGACTGTCGAGATGAATGGCCACATATCTGCTTGCCCTTTATTTTTTATATGAGCAAAGAGGAGAGTTGTCATTTTGATGCAGCATTAGCCTGCAAGTATGAATTTTAATGATTAGTCTGCAAGCATGATCCAGGATAGATAATGAAACTAGCTAATGAAACAAACTAGATGCTTCTGAAAGTTTTTATTCTGTTGTTTTGATAACTTGCTTCAATTTTATACATCAGATTTATGCTAGCCTGCCTTTGAGAATACAACACTGTTTTGAATACTTTTTTGTATTCTCTCTGTAGTGTGTCTCTGAATGTGTAGTATGTCTGGATCTGCATGATTCAGCATTAATCTGCAGGCAGGAGCAATGCTTGAGATTCATTTCTTCATCAGCTGCCACATGCTTTTGGTATATCCTTTGATACATGTTAAGGTTTTCTTTTGGTTTTTGCTTTTGTTTCTTCCTGGTTCATGTATATGTATATCTGCTGACTTGTGTCTTACTAGTTAGTGTTTTGTCTCTCCCATCATCTACATCGTCTTGAGCTAGAAATTGTTTCTATATCTCATATAGTTATACCTCGGTAAGCATTCTTTGATGAATGTGAAGGCTGGATTCAATATATTCCTTTATCTTAAAAAAATATAGCTATACCTTGGTTCTCGAAGACAGATGAGATGAAGTTGATTCAAAAGGTACAAATTTTGTTGTGCTTTGGATGACATAATAACAAGTTCTTAAAATATTAATACATGACATAGTAATAAGTTTCAACCTGCACTGAATTCAGTGTTGGATCCAGTAGGATTTTTCTTCTGAATTGAATGCTGCATATATCTTTTTATTTTATTTATCTTACTGCTCTAGTGTCCATTTCCATATGCTCACATGCGAGTCCCCCCACCTCTCTTTTTTGCTACTAGTAATTTGTTTAGGAACATGCTATTATTCCGCTTTTAGAGGCCTAAAAATCAAAATGTAAAAAATTGAGGAGTATCCCCTCATTCTCAACAAGTTTGCTTTTTATGTCTTTTTTCACCCCATTGGCCTTCCTTATTGGTTCTGTTAACTGCACCTCTTGTCTAGTGATGACACTACCCCAGGAGTTTATCTTTTGTTGTGTGGGACTTACTCTCCTATACACCACTGGTACTTGTCTGTTGGCCAACACTTTTAGTTTATGATCTTGGACAATAAGGAAGGTTGATTGGTCTATACTTTGACCCTGTTAATGGAGTACTGTAGAAGAGTTCTCCCAACCGTAGTATCTTTGGTTTTAATTCTCTCTCTTCTTTTTTTTTTTACCTGTTAATCTGCTTTTGTTTATGTTCGGGCAAGGGTTGTTCAATTTCTTAATTAAGTAAGTATAGCAGTTAGGTTATGAGCCTTGCAAGTTGTATGGGGAGAGAACATAGCCTTTTATTTTTGGGTGAAGCACATATGTAAATATATAGAATGATTTTTTCCTTTTCAAACAAAGAATATATATCTAACATTTTTTTAGAAGACTGGTCTAAGGACTAAAACAGATCCATTTTCTTTTTGGGTGAAGTTCAGGACAGGACTCACCCAAAGTTGAAAAAAAGCCATTTGTTGATATTGGGGTACCACTGACCATCTTTAGAGATTGTTGTCACTTGGGGCGTTTTTTTATGCTTTCCTATTTGATATCCCTAATCCCCAGACTGCACAGTCCATACCCTTTACAAGCTTCTACAGAGTTTAATAATTACGAAAATTGATGTTCATTTTTTGTTCCTGTTTCTCAATTTTTTTCAGAACTGGTATTCACTGTAAACACACAGATGACTCCTCATCAGAGTCTCATGCTCAATGATGATCAAATAGGTAAACTTGCACACTTTTTTGTACTCGAAAGATTTTTTCACCTGCTAGTTAGTGCTCCAGGTCTATTTGTTTTTATCCAATAATCTTTTTTGATTTATGTTTTTTTTGTAATATAATATGCTGCTTCAATGTATGAACCTAGCATTCCAAAGTTTGTACTGTAACAGTTCTAAACCTAGTACTATAAAGTTTTGGATTAGTGGTATAAAGATTTTAGTTCCATTGCTTAAAGTTTTCAACCAAACAATATAAAGTTTTCAACCTACCAATATAAAGTTTTAAATGTGGTAGTCTAGTCTCCCAATGCCCCTATTTTTTTCTAGTAGTATAAAATTTAAAATGTAGGAGTACAAACTTTTAATAAACTTTAGATTTTTTTTTAAATAATTCAAAGGTTCTGACTTTCTGAGAGTTAAGTTAGTAATATCATAACTTTAAATTTTTTATAGTAATTTTTTGGGTGTAAAGTTTTGAACCTAACAATACTAACTTTATAATGTCATAGTTGAAAGTTTTTTTCCTAAAAACATATTGTATAAAATACCTAAAGTTATATTTGGACTAGTGGTATAAAGATTTTAGTGCCATTAGTTAAAGTTTTCAACATACCAATATAAAGTTTTGAACCTACCAATATAAAGTTTCTAGTGTGGTATTTTAGTCTCAAATGCCCCCTATTTTTTTTTCTAGTGATTTAATGTTTTATTGATTCTAAGTATAAAGTTTTGAATGTAGCAGTACAAACTTTTTTTTGAAAACCCTAGTCATAGAAGTATATATAATATAGAAATGTAAAGTTCGATATAAGTCTATATTTTAATAATGAAATTTCCTTTTTTTCAGGAATATTCATTATTTTGAAGTCTCAAGAAGAAAACAGGAGCAACATTTTACCTTTTGGTTTTATCCTTTTTAGAAATACAAAAATGTCATAAGTAAATTGTATTTCATTTTTCTCCTCCTTTCATTCTAGCTCTTTTCCATTTTTTAACATAGTATAAGTATTTTTTTGATGAACATAGGATTTATTATGGTATTTAAGAACAATGTTTTTCCTGTTTCTTTCACTTTCATATGGATGTGAAACCATCCCCCCCCTTTTATTTTACCCACAAATCCGATGTCCCTAAAGAGAAAATTTTAGGTGGTAGACAATAATATTTTCCTGGCCCAATGATGGTTGAATTGAGAAACGAAAAAAACGGTCCAATGAAGCCCGGACTGAAGAAACGAGAAAACGGTTCAATGAAGCCCAAACAGGAGAAACGAGAAAAACGAGGCCAATAAAGCCCGGACAAGAGAAGCTGTCCACGACGCTTTACCGCGTGCGCCGCTATCGGTAGTTGCGTGCGTGCGCTGCTGGCCTGTTCTGTTGCGCCGCGCGCCGGTACCCTTAGTAGTAAGCGCGTACCGAGGAGTGAAGCCGGTATATACGCGTGCCGCAGGAGGCTCCAATGAAGGCTCCACGTTAACTCTCAACAGATGCGCTAAGAAGAAAAAGATAAATGCGAATTGGCTTGTAGTCCAATGGTAGGGACGGTTCAGGTGGGACGCTACCCACCGGGGTTCAAATCTGGTGCTTCGCAGACCTTTCCCGGATTTTCCCGTGATTTTCCCGGCAAGCAGCATTAAGTGGTAAGCGGCGTTCCGCCGACGACGAGGCTCATGGTGACTCGAATCTCCTGGACTGCCGGTGCTCGATCCTTCTGAGGTGCTCACAGGGGTAGGGTTTGCACGTGTGTTCTTAGGGGAGAGTGTGCGTGCGTGTTGTGAGTGTCTGCGTTGTGACCGTGTAATTCTCAAAAAAAAAAGAAAAAGATAAATTACTAGAAATTCTCACGTTAATTAGAAACATCTAGCCATCAAATCCATAGACTAGCAATTAACAACCATTAGATCTACTTTATATTTCTAAAAAATTACCCACCTTTGCCATTATTAGTTTTATATATTAGATAAAAGAAGGAAATAAAAATATTAATCCTTCTACGTATCAAATCCATAGATTGGCAATTAACAACCATTAGATCTACTTTATATTTCTAAAAAATTACCCACCTTTGCCATTATTAGTTTTATATATTAGATAAAAAGAAGGAAATAAAAATATTAATCCTTCTACGTATTAGATAAAAAGGAAGCAAATAAAAAAAAAGTAAATCCAACCAACAAGTAGGTACCGCGGCGAACTATATACACGTCTGATATCATAGTAAGATATATACGGTGGATACTTACATGGTTAATTATTAACAAAAATATATATCGGAGGGCGGAGGCAATCTAATCTATATATGTGGGCTAACAGATCCATCCTTGGTGTCCTGCAACTGCAGCGTCACCGTCGAGGACATCGTCGCCGCAGCTGTGGACGCACGACCCGCTGGAAGTCATGCTCAACAGCGCCGGCGTCATGTGGGCCAGCTATTCTCAGGAACGAAGCTGATCACTAGCCTGAACTTCGTGCAGTACGACTCCATCATGTCCTTGATCGTGTGCGGGACGATGGATATTGCCTACGAGGATACAACCGAAAGAGGTCGTTCCAACAGTCGAGAAAAAAAATTGGACGCCGCCGCACCTCATGACGGCTCCACACGCAACGCCACCTGGTGCGCTCGATGTCCCTGGCGTGTACCAGCACCAGATCCGTGCTACACCCACTCCCAGTTTCTTTGGACTTCGCTTTGCGGTTCTCCTTTGATTGCTTTCCTGGCGACCTGGCCACGGAGATCCAACAATGGCCATGATGCGAGATCCAACAATGTTTCTATGTCGACGAGTCTACTTTCACCGTATCCTTTGTTTAATGCATAATGAAGGTTTAGAGCAGTACAAACATGAACAAATGTTTTTGAGGGTGTCTATTGCGGCATGTAGGGTCGTAGATATAACCATGAATGATTGTTGAATCTAATTACTACGGTGTGTACATGTATGCAAAACCAGTTTGTAGCATTAGTCTCAAGGGTCTATCATACATGGCTATACACTCCCTGCTATTTATTTTGATCACTTTTTATCTCTAGGGACACACGTAATATGATATTTATTGACTTTAGGTATAATCTTCATTTAAATTTTAATGTTCTTGACTACTTCGCACAAACAAAAATTTTAATATATTATCTTTATGATATTTATTGACTTTAGGTATAACATTCATTTAAATTTTAATGTTTTTGACTACGCGCACAAAACAAAATTTTAATATATTATCTTTAGTGACCATCAGTTATGATTTTTTGTTTACATAATAATAATGTTTTCTTTGAACCGTGGGCAGCCCCGCCTGCCAATTTTTTCTGTCTCAAAGCAGGGATCTCAACACCTGGGTGCACAAGTGGAAATAAGCGCCTCATCTTTTCAAAAAGTGCTCCTACTGATCACATATTTGATCGCCATGGATGCACACAAGCTAGCTGCATGGGGAATGCCAGGCCTTAGCACTTTGTGAATGACGTATAGAGATTGTTCGTCGCCTTTGGAAGATTGGCATACTGAGATTGTTGGACGCTTGTGGAAAATTGAAAGCGACGCGCATTTATCGGGGAGCACTAAGTATAGCACGGGTAGGTTGTGTGCGAGCCAAACGGACACAGACGCCATGTTCAACAACTTCTTCATAATCAACAACTCCTTTGGCACATTCCAGAACCGAGGAGGGTGATGGCATGCATGTCGTCCTCCATTGGTGAGAAACACATTTGATTTCCTCCTTTTCTTGCACAACTCCATGCATGTTGGCTCGGTATTGTTTGGACTCTATATTCATGGAGTAGGCAAGGATGCCAGTGAGAACGGCCCCACATCTAAATCAACGACTCCACTGCACCGGACGATGTCGAGACGAGTATACCAACTACAATGACTCCTACCCCAACAATGAGGTCCCATAGAGAAGGTGATATACACTGTTTCCTGGCACCAACGAGGCACACGATGATACACCAGCTACCTATTAGCGAACACCAATGAGAAAGTGATGCTATAGCAACTACGCGCCCCAGTGAGGTAGGCGATGCTACCCTGATGAGACATACGATATGCTACAAAGACTCCATCTACTTCGACACTAAACCAGCCTGAGCCAACGCGTGATGGCGACACATGTGTGCATCAAGCCAACTTCACTTCTCCAAGGACGCACCACTTTCGACATCGATGAGGTGGATAACATTTGTGTCCTAGCCACAAAAATACCTTAAAATCTAGGCGTCCGAAAGTTGACCATTTGCTTAATGAGGTGGCAATTTCCAACCAGCACTTGAGCATACGTGTGGATGATGCCGGCGCCCAATAGTGCACCGCTAACACGGTTTTTCATCCAGCAAGACGAGAGGGCAGAAGGAGATGTGTATGTCAGCATCATGGGAAGCGATGAGGAGACCTACGCCAAGAGCTATGACATCTACAACCAAACAAGCCACCAGTGTCAAGGCGTTCAACATCCACGACATCTACAACACTAGGATCGGCTACATCTATAAATTAAAGGTATGGTCGTGTTGCTATTTTCCATAACTACAATTTAATTTGTCATTGGTGACGCATACATGATATGATACTTATGAGCTATTGGGTATAATGTTCATTTTAATTGTGACGTCCTTGGATTTGCACAAATAAGTTCCCATAAAATCATTATTGAGCATTAGGTATATTTTTATATTAACTTATAATAATGTTTTGCTCCAACCACTAGGCTGTAGGCCCGTTCTCAAGTTAAGAATAATGTCATTGTATTACCATGAATTACTGTTGTAGTTATCAATGAAACCTATAAAAAAAATTCAAACATCTAGAATTATAATAGATAGTTAAACTGATTCAATAACATTTTTTTATAAACTATCATTATAAAAATATAATTTTTTGCCCTAAGTTTACAATGAAATAACCCACATATGAGATTATGAAAGATAATGTAATGCAATATATACCTATATAGTTTCTACCTAGCTATCCACCTCTCAACCTTTTTTTAAAAAATTAATAAAAGTATCTGAAATCTACATGAAAATGCTAAATATAACTAAGCTATTATGAACAATAATCCCATCCATAAGTTAAAAATTACATTAGTTTAATTAATTATTTTAATAGGCTTATCAACATAAAATATATCCTTAGCAAACCACATATTAATGAAACTTACAACTCATCTTAAGTTTTATCAACACTCATGACAATAAATTCTAAGTTGTTGTATTAAAAAAATTAAACATTTTGATCTAAACATTATGTCACATGAATTTTAGTAACTTCATTTTATGAATTATTTGTGTAATAAAACAATAATAATGTGATACAATAAATTCAACATCTTGAATGCCATGGTGCACCATGAAGCAACTATTTATGACATTGTCAAAACTAAGATGTTATCCTATGACCTAGAATATTATTTAAATAAAATGAAACATGATTTTTTAAAAAGAAATGATACAATAAGAATTATTTTTTTAAAGTAATACATGTACAAAATTCGATCAAAAAAATCAATGTTAAAGTATACATTTTCATTATATAACGTAATGAGATGGAATAAGAATATACACACGTTAAGTTTATTTATGTTTGAACTAAATACATATGGTGCTAGAAAAGATTAATAGTACAAATTATCACTCACGAAAACCATAGAAAAATATATATATCCTAAAAATTTTTACTAACCATCTAAAACATTTTGACATTATAAGGAATAGTTATTGTATATGAGGAATTATTAACCCTAAATTTTTTGGGAAAGAAATTACAATTTAGGTCTATGTCTTCAAAATATATAGAGATTGCATCTTAAACTATTACAACTAAATGTATATTAGAGATACGAAAGGGTGCTATGTAAAGAAAAAAAGGCTACCGATATGTAGGAAAAGAAAACATATATATCAATAATCTATTGATAGACTATAGAGTACCTACTATAGCTATTATTTTAGAATATTAGAGAAGTGAAAAAAATATTAAATATCATTAATTATTTATAGCAGGTGTCGATAAGATTCTAACCCGTGCGGGAGCACGGGTTGGTGAACTAGTTTATACCAGAATTGTAAACTCTTTGGCAGGTTGTGCTATTCTGTGAGAGGTGTTTTTTTTGGCTGCTTGTAGTGTTGTTTGGGACGATCTGTGGTGGTTTCGCTAGTGGCGTGCCGGCGTCAGTGTTTACTCAAGGGTTTTAGTTGTCCTAGCTGTGCTCGGTTCTTTATTTATATGAATGCTGGTTAGACCTTTTGTCGTCTTCTGGACTATGAAAGTTGTTTTTAGCTCAGTTTTTCCATAAAAACTATAGGCAGTTCATTTTCCCTCTGTTCTGTAATAATTATACGGCAATGCATGCTACCCGGCCTTCGGAGAATCATCTAATCACATAAAACTCCGTTCATAGGGTGGTCGGCTTTATCTCAGGACCTACGGGCAGATTCTCCGTGCAATTTCCGACGTTTTCCATGCGTAGTGTAGTCTGGACACGACGGGCGCATTTGAGAGATCTAATGTTTGGAGAAGTAATAATAGTGCCAACACTGTTTGCTGTAGCTCCAATTGTCGCAGCGGAGGCCTGCCTCACGCGCCTCACGCTACCGATCATTGGTCTGGTTGGTGTCCACAAGTACGGAGGCTCCGATACTGATCCCAATAGGGGCAATGTGAAGGCAGCACTCGTCGTCTTTTACTCGCTGGTGCACGCTCAGGGTCTACTGTTCCTACTATGGTCCGTTGCGTGGTTTTTTCGTTCGGATCTTACTGAAAAATTCAGCTGTGCCTACTTCAGAAACAAAGCTGGACAAGAATTGGTGGATAGATACATTACAGACACACAGGATAAATGCATCGGGAATGGGGTGTTTGGCACCACCAACAGGACGCTGGTCTCCTTCGCAGCAGAGCTGCTGCAATCTGAACACCCTAGCGACCATGTCTCTGCGGTTTCAGTGCTACGCGTGCTGACTACAAGGGAAGAACGCGAAGCCAGAGCCGTTGAGCAGATCTGTTCTTCTGAGCAGATTGTTGGCAATCTGTTTGTTGACACCCAAAATTGGTGAATCGGTTTGCTTTGCCGATTAAGAAAGATTATTTGGAGAAGCATGTCCAGGGGCCATCACTTGGAGCAAAGCAAAAGTAGATATATGCATATATGTGACTGAATCTTGTACGTGTGCATCAAGAAGGCAAAAAGACGTATCATGTATATGTATATACATGCATGATCGGTTAAATGGCATGTACGTGTCCGGCACAATATTGACGCGGATGCACGCGATGGCTCAGGACACGTCGGTCAAGGAAGCTTCATGGGCAAGGATTCTACAGGAAGGATCGGAGGTAAAGATATGTATGGAAGATATACAGATATACGTACAGTATTGAACATCACGTTACCTGCCTGATAGCCCGCGTCCATGAAGAGATCCAGGAGCTATACGCATATATGCAAGTATGCATGTTCACTTGGGACTTCTTGGACGTGGCAGCTAAGGAAACGTATTCTATTGATGATGGCAAGCTAAACGTCCAGAAGCGTATCATGATGGATGAACGAGGAAAGTCCTAACATATCTATTCGCCGGTCAAGTCTGACAGAGAAAAGAGTGCGCCGATCGGTTCTTATTTTGATCGGGGTTTTGGAATCCTTTTCGTGATTGGAAACGTCTTTGACGGTTTCCTAAAAAGGATAAGACCATCATCCTCTATATAATAAGAGGTTCATGGCCGATTTGATCCCATCTATATCCAATCGACAAACACATCTACTACCGCCTTGCTTGTAGGTCATCCTCTCCTTCTTCTTCGCCGCCGATGCCATGAACGGAAGATCGACGACAACCACGCCCTAGAGCGGCCAGGCCGGCTAGGGCAGCCCATAAGTTGCCGCGCCCTCACGGGTCCGCCCCGGCGTGTGGGGTTTCAGGTTTCAAGAGACTTCGCCGGCGTGTCTTGCGTATCGGCGCCCCGACGAGGCTCCTCCAACGACGTGTCTTTGCGTATCGCGCCATCATTGGAGGCATACGGTCCAGGTGTGGATAACCTAGGCTTTTGCCGATCCCCCGATTTCGCTTGCCCTAACGTAGAGCGATCTAGCTCTTGTTTTGGTGTGTTACCAGTTTTATCGTCAACACTCTTTTTGGCGACTCCGCTGGGGACGAAGATTTGCTTCGGCTCTAATTTTGCAGCCGAATCTATCTGCCCTAGTTATATTTTTTGATTGATCTATTATCTTTCACGCGGATCAGCGTTGCATCTAGCCTCAAGGCCGGTTGCAAGTTCTTTTCCAAGGTGCAAATCCGACGACAAATCAGGCCTCTCAAGGCCGACAGTGCTCGCCGCGATTACAGTGTCGTTGCGTATAATCGTCAGATCAGAAAGCAACATTGGGCTTCAGCTCGCCAATTTGCTAAAGCCGTATATTGCCTTGGTTGCTATACTAGCTGCTGTGTTGTGCATCGGATTATTATATTCTACTATTGCATATATAGCATACACATTAGCTCATCACGTGGAGTTTGGAAGCTACCGTACGCTTGCATCTGAGGGAGAAGAAAATAAATCTACTATACTGTTTGCTACCCCCGAGGTGGAGTGCTGTCGGTGGAAATCAGAGTTGCACTTCTCGCTGCCCCACGTGAATTAAAATATATTCCAGAACATACATGGAGTACCGAGGTGATCCATCGCAATATTATTACTCCATGCTCGAGGTAAAGCTTGCAAATTCATATGATAATTCTAATAATATTTTGCAAGTAATATAAATTTTATGATAGCATTGCTAGTTTTAATAATACCAGATATGTTTCATCGGCTACTTCTGTTGATAATTTTCCTTCACATTATAATCATGCACCTTATGGTCAAGAGCCGATGATTGCTGAAAATTCTTTGAGTTTTAATTCTTCTAGCAACATGCAACCGGTACATTCATATACATCGGCTATAAGTTCACAACGTGACATGCCGATACATGACAATAAGAATTTATCGAAATTTTCTCAATTAGAAATTGCTGAACCGAGAGCTGATGTGTCAAAATTTATAAGCATGCTTAGAAAGCATAATAATGATTTCTATCATAAGATGCACACTCTTTTAGAATCGGATAAGCCAACTCCGAAGTCGGCTAAACCGATTGTTACCACTGCGGAACCACCTAGGCCAACAGTTCCTAGCATGTGTCTTGACCGCCAAGCCGACTTCTCGGGTCGGCTAAGCCGATTGCCTCTGGCAATCAGTCCAAATTGGTCTCTTCGGGCCAAAACCGATAAAACCAATTTAGGAGATTCGTTTTTCTTATAATGTGCAGGAAAGCATTTCGCTCGGCTGAGATTGCCATGAGAGAAAAGAATCAGAAAGTGCTAGAGAGTGCTGGTTCTATGGCGCAAAAACTATCGTTTTGACTTGCAAGAAGACACCTTCGATGGCTGAAATTCGAGAAAAATAATCCGCCATCTTAATTCGACCGGGGCAAGCCGATTCCGCTTATTGGAAAAAATGTGATAATCGGGCAGCCTAGAGAGCCTAAGAAGAGAAAGCAAATCTCTCGATCGTGAGGTGGTGGTAGAAAGATCTAATGACAACCGAAAGCCTCAAGATCACCATCAAGTCTTCGAGCTGGGGGCAAGCCCAAAGTGCCATTCATAAGCAGAGGTTAACCACTAGTGTCATCATCCAAAAGGGATTCTTTGGAATCAATTTTAGAACTAGTGAACAGAAAAATCAGCAAGACCGATTGCTCAAATCGGTCAAGCTATTCATAAGAAAAAGGTGCAGCACACACATAAAGGTGGAGTATTGGTTCCTCGCCCATTAATGTGTCAAGATCTTCACCAAAAAGAGGGTGTGTGCTAATGAAACTCGCAGTGGGCAGCAATACTTACCTCGTAGCTGATTGAGCCATAGCCAATCGTGCTTCGATAAGAAAGAACCAATCAAGTTAGCCAAGCCAACTATTTTACTTGAGACGGCTAAGCCAATCCCGCAGGCGCCGAGCCGACTAAGGTTGTTGCCATTGAGCATGAATCGGCATTGACGACTTCCGAAGTCGGCTAAGTCGATTCCTGTTGTTGTAGATTTTTCCACAGCGCCGTGAAAAGTTTCGCCAAGATTATGGTGGACATTGAGATGCAAGAAGAGCCCGAGGAGGAAATTAGTGGCGCCGAGAGAGCACACAAACTCTTTTCAAAGGTATTGCTAACGGTGAGATCATCGAGAGCGTAACCTTGGTTGCTACATGTTGTCTTCAATTGGAAGGCCGATGATAATGTTTTGTCAAAGTTAAAGCTTTTCCCAATGCTTAATGTGAATTATACATATATGTGGATTGCTTTACTTACTTTAAATTCAATTCATACTTGGTCCCGAATGAGATATAAGTTTTGTAATTACTTTGGATTCTATGATTCGGGGCTAAGATTGAAGAATATTGCTCATGCCGATGTTTGTTATACATTTAATTCTCGCATGAAAGATGATTGTAAAGGTGTGGCGAATGGATTGATGTCAAATTTAATCTCTTCGCTTGCCAAGCATTGAAGCCGATTCTAGAAAATCGGCTTACAAATTTAATGCTCACCTTTGGTTCTATCTGTTGTAATCATGTCTTTAACATGTTCTTTGAAAAAGTAAATTTATTAGGCATATCGATCACAATGCTTTGCCATCAATTCAGAACTTGGAAGAGCTTATATATTGCAAGTTGTGTAATTCATTTGATCATAATACTCATAGTTGCAATGTATTTCATCATGAGATCCAATCGGACATTGATAATGACCGATTGAGGTTTTTTGAGGCTCAAGTGGACCGATTAGATTCAATCGGGCCCGATGGCAAACAGGTTTTGAATCGCTTGCACTACTAGCCCGATTCAATTTGAAGATCAAGGCTCTAACGCTCAAGAGAGAGATGGAAGACCCTCAAGTGAAGATAGAATTGTTGTCCATGAAATTAAAATTGAAGATGTTTCAAAGGATAGCAATATTGCTTCGATGTTAGAGAACACTGGGGGGCAAATAAAATCTCTCCATCTCCATCAAAAGCCGATTGATTCCATTGAGCAAGGGGAATCGGCTGGAGGTCCTTCTTTTGGAGCTTGTCCATCAAGATGAAGGAAAGGAGGATGCTCATAAAGTTAATGGAGGCAAGGAACGTGACAAGGAAAAAGGCAATAGAAGGCCAAAGCTTAGCTTCGAGGAGCTCTTAGCCAAATATACAAAGATAGGGGAAGCAAATCGATTGAAGAAAATCCAAGCATTACAGTTGCCTCCAAAGCATAAGCCTCAAAAGCAATATTGGCAAAAGAAAGGTGAATGTTCCATCATATTTCGAGCCACAACATGTGAAGTATGCAGCTCCAAACGCTTGAAAGAATCATCATCTTACAAAGACTGATTTGATAAAATCGGTCCGAGCTGTGCCAAAGAGAAGGTGGTAAAGCAAGTTTACCGCGTGAAGTATGATGGACGGAAAAAGAAAAAAATCAGATCTGAATGTTACCATTGAAAAGCCGACACGTTGTTGAAAAATCTGGCTATTAATGGTAAACAAGTTGAAAATTCATCTATTAATATTGTAGGTACTAAATCTGAACAAAGGAAGGTAAAAGTACCAAAGACCAAGAGAGAATTGTTGCTGTCCACAACAGAGACTAAACCGATATGCTCAATCGGTTTACCAAGGTGGCAGGAAAAAGAATTGCGTAAAACTCAAGCAGAGAAGCTAAAAGAAAGGGGCTTAGCATGGGTTCCAAAAAGAACCATTGAAGATCAGAAGGATGATGTTCGAGAAAGTGGTGCAGCGAAAACAAAGAATAGAAAAAGAAGATATAAGAAACAATCACTAAATTCAAGGTTTGCACCAAATCATCAAAATTATTGGTCATGGCATCATCCATATTCTCTGCCTATGCATATGTGGAATTCATCCTATGGTATGTATGGTCATCCCTCGTATTTCTTATTTTGATCCATGGTATGGATCTTTATATTATGGAGGGTTGCCAAGTTATTATGCTTATCAATGATCAATAGCCGAAATAAATATTTCGCTATGCATATTCATGTGGATGAATTTATATGGCCGATATTTTATTATCGCCCTTAGTTTAAAAAATAGCCGATGAAGATTTTTCAGCCATCGCGGCTATGAGAAAATACTCCCTGGAATTTATTTTGATAACTTTAGGTCGGGAGGCATGATACATGTGAAGATACATTAGCTGATTATTTATGCATTTTTAATCATGGTCTTTTCATCATATTTGGCCGATTAAATGTGTTAATCGAGCTTTCTAGTTATTCACATGAATCAGCTGATAAGCTACATGCATGCGTCAGCTGATAGTTACACTAGAATCGGCTCATAGCAACATGCATGTATCTCAAGGACTTTCGGATGATTTGATCTTCGGTTTAGCTTCCAGAGGACAGATATATATATACGCATGCGTGCATGTGGGCAACATATACATACGGACTATGAGATGAGGATTAATTAAAGAAGCAAATGAACATTGCCGGTTTGGGCGATTGGTCATACCAGCATGCTTGCTGTGTTGCCCAAGCAGTTTAGCCGGTTTGGAGATCGGCTAGGCCGTTTTGCAGGTCGGCCAAGCTGAGCCCAATTCGGCTAGGCCAGGTGCATGCATCAACGTCGGACGTCCAGGTAGCCAAGATAGCACTGAGTTAAACTGGGTCAGAGTAGTGAGGCAGGCCTCAAGGCGGCCAAGCTGTTTTCAACAGGCGGCTAGGCCGACTCAGCTCCGGGTGACCACCGATCGGCTAAGCTGATTGTTCAAATCGGCTCTGCTGATTTTCTACTGGTCGTACAATTTTACCTAAGGAAATTTCAAATCGGTCTAAATTATTTCTGATAATTTCTAGTACCGATTTGGAAGGCTATTAGAGAATTCCGTTGCTGAATTTTTGCAGGACCCAAGCTCTACAGCTGACAATTCAGCGGAGTTTGTATAATGGTGAACTCTATCAAAGGATCGACAATGATTTATTGCTGAAGCGCTTGGAAGCTGATCAAGTTAATCAAAAGAAAATTGACGACAATCCAAGAAGGTCCTTACAATGTGATCAAGGTGGTTTTCGAACTCATATAGGCTATAAATACAATCAAAGGTGACAGTTTCCGAAGGAAATTAACGGGAAGTATCTTAAAAATATTTCGTAAGTGTTTGGCAAGAAGCGTAGTGCTCTCCAAACAATGGCCGATGCATGCATCGCCCTTAGAACAAAATGGCCAATATTTAATATCGCCCTTATTTGCTGAGCAGCCGATATGATGGGTATTCATTGCTGTCTTGGTTTTTTGTTTTGTTTTCAGGTTCATGCATCATTCACCTGAAAAACAGGGGGCATATGTTGACACCCAAAATTGGTGAATCGGTTTGCTTTGCCGATTAAGAAAGATTATTTGGAGAAGCATGTCCAGGGGCCATCACTTGGAGCAAAGCAAAAAAGTAGATATATGCATATATGTGACTGAATCTTGTACGTGTGCATCAAGAAGGCAAAAGACGTATCATGTATATGTATATACATGCATGATCGGTTAAATGGCATGTACGTGTCCGGCACAATATTGACGCGGATGCACGCGATGGCTCAGGACACGTCGGTCAAGGAAGCTTCATGGGCAAGGATTCTACAGGAAGGATCGGAGGTAAAGATATGTATGGAAGATATACAGATATACGTACAGTATTGAACATCACGTTACCTGCCTGATAGCCCGCGTCCATGAAGAGATCCAGGAGCTATACGCATATATGCAAGTATGCATGTTCACTTGGGACTTCTTGGACGTGGCAGCTAAGGAAACGTATTCTATTGGATGATGGCAAGCTAAACGTCCAGAAGCGTATCATGATGGATGAACGAGGAAAGTCCTAACATATCTATTCGCCGGTCAAGTCTGGACAGAGAAAAGAGTGCGCCGATCGGTTCTTATTTTGATCGGGGTTTTGGAATCCTTTCGTGATTGGAAACGTCTTTGACGGTTTCCTAAAAGGATAAGACCATCATCCTCTATATAATAAGAGGTTCATGGCCGATTTGATCCCATCTATATCCAATCGACAAACACATCTACTACCGTCTTGCTTGTAGGTCATCCTCTCCTTCTTCTTCGCCGATGCCATGAACGGAGGATCGACGACAACCACGCCCTAGAGCGGCCAGGCGCGGCTAGGGCAGCCCATAGCCGCTGCGCGCCCTCACGGGTCCGCCCTGGGCGTGGGGGTTTCAGGTTTCAAGAGACTTCGCCCGGCGTGTCTTTGCGATCGCGGCCCCGACGAGGCTCCTCCAACGACGTGTCTTGCGTGATCGCTCGCTCATTGGAGGCATACGGTCCAGGTGTGGATAACCCTAGGCGCTTTGCCGATCCCCCGATTTCGCTTGCCCCTACGAGAGCGATCTAGCTCTTGTTTTGGTGTGTTACCGGTTTTATCGTCAACACTGTTCAAGTTGCTCCGTCCAAAGAGCCCCCCTGATCTGGAAACCAAGGCAGAGACCGCAGAAATCCTCACGAAGCTCGCCTGCAACCTCCGCCTTACTGACATAACTGGAGCAGCACATTGCATCTCATCCCTGCTTGATCCTCATCCTCGTTTGATGGAAATAGCAGCAATAACAGAGCCACCGCCACCAGGAGCCAATTGGATTGAAGACTGGTGGCGCAGGTTGCTTACAGAATTATGGAGGTGTTTAGGGTTAAGGGCCCATGAAGCTGGTGGAGAGGGGCCAACAACACCAAGAGAAACTCATCACAAACCTCTTATCGTCTATGGCCTTATGATTCTTGACAAGCTTGCTACCGACCCGGGGAACTGCACAGAGATATGCAAGACCACGGATCTTATGCACAAGATCTTAGCGCCACTTACCCATGGACTGCTCAACACCCTTGGGAATAATGACCCTAAAACAATTCAGATTGTCAAGGCGTCCTTGGCCGTGGTGGTCAAGCTTACCAGCGGGACGTGTGAGAGCAGTTCAAAATTACGCCGTGAACTAATATCGGATTACAGCAGAACAGCTCGAAATATCATATGGATCATGAAGAACAGTACTGATGAACAAGAAATGAGAATGCTTGCCGTGGAAATCCTCACAAGGCTAACCTTGGGGCAACCGATGGAACTCACGAATGCTCTTGCAGTAGACCTTCGCAGTTGGGAGGTCATTTGGGAGCAGGTAGGAGATCAATTTCCAGCTCTGGTCCAACTCATGAATGCAGATGGAACCTCTGCGAAGCACAGAGCAGTGGCAGCAGAATTCTTGGCACAGATTTGTGCAAAGTCCAGAACCTATCGGAATACTCCCTCTGTCCTAAATGTTTGTCTCTAGAGAACCGTGTTTCCCTCACAAACACGCTTCTCTAGAGACAAACAAAAAGGGACGGAGGGAGTAGGCTGGATCGTCTTAGCTCAGTCTCCAACTCATTGCCTGAGGTAAGACAGTAACATCTCTTTTTTTTTTTTTTGTTTTTTTACCATAATACTGAATTAAGATACTGAGGCGTGCTACATTCATTTAGTTGCCTTGATTTCACTAAAAAAACTTCCTTTATCTAAAAAAATATGCTAGATTCATGTTCATCTTTCCTCGCCTATCTTGCTTCTTTTCATGTTGATTATATTTGATGCATGATGCTGTACTTGTATTTCAAATGTATTACTTTCATTAAGTCTTTATAACCTTTAATATCTTCCAGTTCCATATAGACTAGGATCAATATGATTAAAACCTTATTTTTTCAAAAAAGCGCTATTACACGTATTGCATTAAGGGAAATTAGAGTTTTTGTTACACGTTGATACGTTCGTGCCAAAAGCCTTGCCCGAACGATCACAAACACACAACACGCAGACAATGGTCGCCGGCTCAAACGGCGGTGCGGGGAGGGGGTTGCTGTAACTTTTCTAGATACAAGTTGTGCCACGTGGGAAGAGGCCTAAGTAGCTCCTAAACTGCTGGCAGCCCCTGCTGCTGGACGGCGGCCAAAAGAGACGACAAGGCCCTGAACCCCGCCGCTGTCCACTCGTCAGCCTCCCCGATTAAAACCTTATTACTTCGTGGGTCGTGGCTATTCTGATATCATGATCGATAGTAGCATTCACAAACCTAATTGTAAGACAAAGCGGTACAACGTTGGTCAATGAATTTTCAGTATAGTTTGATGAAAATAAAAAGTTCAGAAGTTGCAGGTACTGTAACAATTCTTTGATCCCTCCTTTTGGTGCTGCAGGTACTGAAAGCGATAGTCACTATTGAAATTACAGACATGGCTGAAAGAAGGAAAAGTTTCTTGCGTCGTTCTTAGGCCTTGCCGTGCAGATACATGAGAACCTTGCCACCGCAGATGATTTTTTTGCGAATGCGGTCATCAGAGGGCTTCCAATGGAGAACATTTTTTTGCAGAGAATGTGCCGCCGGTGTGCCGCCGTCTCATTAAGTTAGCCAACAAGCTGAAGAAGATCATCGAGGAGATGGAGAATGCGAGTGAGGATGAAGCTTGCCTGGTGATCACGAAGGCCGCGGCCAAGTTGGTTACGTGGACGATACGCACCTGCCCCAGTTATTACGCCCATTACTTCCAGCAGGTGAACATCGTTCAAAAACTGGACGCCATCGTCAATGCCATGGGTAACCTCGAAAGGTGCATTTTTTGCTTGGCGATGCTGATGAGATGGGACCTTACGAGACGCTTCAGACGCTCGTGGAAAATGTTAGAAACCTGGTTTCAGTTCCACCTCCGCCCCTGCAGCGTTAAAGGGTCGTTTAGTTGGTGAAATATTTTGAGTTCGGCTACCGTAACATTTTTTATTTGTATTTGTTAATTATTGTCTAACTATAGACTAACTAGGCTCAAAAGATTCGTCTCGCACTTTTCAATCAAACTGTGCAATTTTTTTTTTATTTAACTATATTTAATACTCCATTTATGCGTCAAAAGATTTTGATGTGACAGTTACTGTAGCACTTTTTGGATACACTGAAGTGAACACACCGGGTTTGGTTGCCGTTTTAGGCACTGCCGGCCAAGCAGCACGAGATGTGGCCACAGAGGTTCAGAATCCAATGTCTGAAAACACTAATCCAATGTCTGAAAACACTGCCTGCTGGGCCAGGCAAGATTCTCATGACAGCAAGCAAAAAGTGCAACCTATGGGCACTAGCTGCTGCTAGCATGGAACTGTGACTCTCATTTGTGGCTCTGTCGTTGTTCTGTTCTCATTTGTGGTTTTATTGGGTTTAATACTTTAATATTCAAAACCAGCTCTGCCAGTGCCAGATCGAGTTGAGTGTACAATGTGTGTTTTGATGTTTGTGAATGATGGACACGTTGGTTCAAAAAAAAATATTGATGACAAAATTAGCATATCAACATACTCACGTTGGTTGACTACATCAATTGGCTGCCTAGTTCATCAAGTTCTGATTGATTATAGTAAATTAATTTTCAGAAACAGAGAAGAGAAGAGAGAATATATAAAGGAGCTGAGAGGCTAGTGGCTTGCTGGTGGTGCGTGGGGGCGGCCATGGCGTCTCGCCGGGTTGCTGCTTGTCGCTGCTCTTCAACGGGCTGGCCTGGGAGCTCGGATCCGGTGCCCAGGTGGCCGGATATGGCGGTGGTGGTGGTTAGTGGCGCAGGGGAGTGGTGGTGGAGCTCGATGCGTCGACGGCGGCTCGGGGACTGGATCCGGCCTTATCTCGACCGAGCTGGTGCGGCCTTCCCCAACGGTGGCGGTGAGGCTTCTTCGGGCGGCGTCATGGTGGCGCGACCGCCGTGGCGGTGGCAGGGCAGTGGTGCCGTGGTGGTGCTACTGGCGTTGCCGGTCCGGGCGGTGGTCCTTTCTTCTCCGTCCGGGCTCGCCGGCGGGTTGAGGTGGGGATGGTGCCTGGCGGCGCGGGGGGCAACGGGCGGGTTCCCTCCCTCTCTACTCGCCCCTCCTCCTTCTTGGCGGTGGCTGGGTTCAGGCTGGCGTTGGGGGAGCGGTCCTCATCTATTCCGTGACCTTTACGCCGCGGGGGCGGCCGTTGTATGGAAGGAGGTCTTTGGTTTGCCGGTTCGGGGCCCCGCCAAGTTTCGGTTCCTTCCGGGCAGGCGGTGCCCAATCGAAGCTTCGGTCGGGCCGGCGGTGGCCGGCGGTGAAAGGTCCTAATGGCTAGAAGGGGGGGTGAATAGCCTATTAAAAATTCTACAAACAACACTAAGCAAGGCGGTTAGTAAATAAGACGGCGTAGCGAATAAGCAAATGCTTCAAACTAATTACGCAAGCCTCCTAGCAATTCTAGCAATTCTAATGTCTCTAATCACAAGCAAAGGCTAGGTTGCTAAGTTACTCCTAGGTGGACAAGATATACTAACTAATTCTACCACTAGGAGCTAACAAGGCTAAGCTAACTAAACAAGCTACACAACACTAAGCACCCTAACAAGATATACTACGAATGTAATGCAAGAGGTGCTAGGATACAATACCACCGGTGTAGTGTCGAGGTTGTAGCCAATCACCGTGATCACCAAGAAATCTCCAACGAGCAAGAACAAGTGACACGATGATTTTTACCGAGGTTCACGTGCTTGCCGGCACGCTAAGTCCTCGTTGTGGCGACTCACTCACTTGACGTGTGCTAAGCTTAATGGCCGGTGCCAAAACCTCTATGGGCGCTCAAGCAAACGATCACAAGAGAGGGTCCAACAAGCCACGAGCAATCCACTAGTGCTCCTTTCGCGAATCTCCCGCGGGGTAAGGAACGACCCCTCATAATCACCACCGGTGTGGCCTCAAACAAGCCCCACTTGAGCTCAACACCGCCTCTTGCTCCAAGCCGCTAGGGAACCGGGCAAATTCCCAAGAAAACAAGAATCCCGCGGCTTCTCCAAGGATGAAGTGCCTCTAGATGCAATCACCAATGCAATGCACTTCTATCACTCTCAATCTCACCAAGAATACGAATTATGGATGGAGAGATGAGTGGAGAGGAGTCTCAAATACTCACTAGCAAGTTAGAAGCTTTAAATGTGCAAGAGAGAGCCTAAGGAACCAGCCAACCAAGTATATATATGGCTCCTCTCGAAATGGAGCCGTTGCTCCAAAAATTTACTCTCAGCGGGGTGACCGGACGACCCGTCGGAACCACCGGCGGGTCCGATCCACGAGTCCGGCCAGCGCTTCCGGTCACAACAGACAAGGGTTGGGCCCACAGCTGGCGCCCCTCCACCGTGCGTCCGGTCACCGGTTCCGGTCAGCACCGGAAGCGTCCGGTCCAGGTTCCGATCGCTGCGTCCGGTGAAAATGCGCCTGCAGAGCTCTCTGCCAGACGCACCCACCGGAGCCACCGGTGAGTGCGTCCGGTCACCACCGAGCGCGTCCGGTCACTTCGAAACAGCTGATTTTTCTTCTTTTGCTTTGCTCTTTGCTTCAATCTTGCTTCGCCTCTTGCCAAAGGTTGCCAACACGTCAAGATGACCACGTTATCACCAATGTTAGCACGTCGATAAGTTAGGCAAGATCGAAGTTAGTGCTCTCATGTCCTAAATGCAATATGCAAGTCAATTGGACCTAGAAGCACTTCACCAAAGGATTGTCGCGGCATCCCCTCTTGATAGTCGGCTATCTATCCTATAATGTGATCACACGCTCTATCGTGTCTTGATCACCGAAAGGAAAACCCTATCAAGTATACCTTTGCCTTGATCTTCCGGGTTCCTCTCAAGCCGATCACCGAGCTTGACGATCCATCATGTCCACCATCATTGTCCATGTTCATGATCATCATGCTCCTTGTCATCCTTCTAATCCTATCTCAAAGTCATCACTTAGAGCAAAGGATTAGTCCACAAGTGTGTCATCAATTTTCAAAGCCAAACTTGAGATTTCAATCTCCCCTTTTTGGTAATTGATGACAACCAACTCACAAAGATTTGAAATAAAATTCAATTGAACTTGAATTGCTTGCCCATAGAGTTTTGATCATGAAACAAGAGATGGACAATCATTTTCAAGGTTCGGTTTTTGGTAGTAGTAGCTCCCCCTACATATGTGCTTCCAGGTGTTTGGATCAAGTTGGCACATATGTAAAGATAGAAACCTTTGGGGAGAGATACTAATACCAAAGGGATGCTAAGGTTCTAGAAATTGGACCTTTGAAGCGTGAAACCATCGGAGTCCTTAGCATCATTATCTAAACATTCATCAAAAACTCAACATACCCCATGAGATCAACATTATAGGCTAGAATGTGAGCTTTGTCTAGATACATCCTATGCATGCTAGTTGGTCAATACACCAAACAATTTTCAAAAAACTAGCATACACCAAGCAATCATGTATATTGAATTTAGATTGCCAATGCAACATCACATTATGATCATGCACATAACAAATACACAAATAGTCTATGAGCTTGCTCCCCTATTTGTGTGATCTTACTAACATCTTTGTGACTTATTTCTCCCCTTTGTCAACAATCACCAAAAAAGGTGTAAATGAGAGAAATTAAGTCAATCAAAGTATCATATGTGGTCTCATCTAGATCACTTGTCTTTCCATGTATTCAAGTTTGAACCAAGGACAAGCTTTTTCACACCTCATATACATAAGGGTTATCTTGCACCATGTTAGAATACACATCAATAGCGCATTTTCTAGAGTTGACACTAGGATTGCAAGCACATAAACATGTCATATGCCACCACTAGTTCATAGAACCAATCAAAGCAATAGTGGTGCCACACATACATTGAAATTATTTGATTTTCCATGAATGAGCCTATTAAGCATGCAAGATGGCTAGATGCACTAACAAGTCCTTAGCAACATATGAATGCCATGACAACCAACTTTTACCTTGGGGTTTGTCGAAGGAGAGACATGTCATATAAGTGGGGTGCATCAACTCAAGTTGGAGAAGTCAATAATGTTCAATTCTTCCTTTAGCATGCAAAACCTTTTCTCATCAAGTGGCTTGGTGAATATGTCGGCTAGTTGATCTTCGGTGCCAATGCCCATGATACAAATGTCACTCTTTTGTTGATGATCTCTTATGAAGTGGTGTCTTATATCAATGTGCTTTGTTCTTGGATGTTGAACCGGATTTTGGGTCATCTTCCTTGCACTTTCATTGTCACAATACAATGGGACTTTGTCAAATTAGAATCCAAAATCCTTCAATGTAGACCTCATCCAAAGCAATTGAGTGCAACAACTTCCCGCACTTATGTATTCGGCTTCGGCGGTTGAAAGAGCAACTCTATTTTGCTTCATGATACTAGTGACCTTCTAAGGAATTGACATGTGCCACTTGTGCTCATCCTATTTATCTTGCATCCTCCATAGTCGGAATCCGAATATCCTATCAAATCAAACTTGGATCCCTTTGGATACCATAGTCCAACATCTTGTGTGCCCTTCAAGTACCTCACAATTCTCTTTGTTGCCTTGAGTTGACTCTCTCTTGGATCGGATTGATATCTAGCACACATGCCCACACTAAATGCAATGTCCGGTCTTGATGCGGTTGCATAGAGCAAACTACCAATCATGGACCGATATTTCTTTTGTTCAACCATTTTGCCACTAGGGTCGGGGTCTAAGCTTCCATTGGTTCCCATTTGTGTGGACATTGACTTGGCATCTTGAAGATCAAACTTCTTGATCATGTCCTTGATGCACTTGCCTTGACTAATGAATGTGTCATTCTTCAATTGCTTAATTTAGAGACCAAGAAAGAATGTGAGCTCTCCAAGCATTGACATCTCAAACTCATTGGCCATCATCTTTGCAAACTCTTCACAAAACTCTTGGTTGGTTGACCCAAAGATAATGTCATCAACATATATTTGCAACACAAACAATTCTTTGCCAATCTTCTTGGTGAAGAGAGTGGTGTCCACCTTGCCCATCTTGAACCCTTTAGAGAGGAGAAAATCTCTCAACCTCTCATACCATGCTCTTGGTGCTTGCTTCAAGCCATACAATGCTCTCTTCAACTTGTAGACATGGTTGGGATACTTCTCATCTTCAAAGCCCGGGGGTTGTTCAACATACACCAACTCATTGATGAAGCCATTTAAGAATGCACTCTTCACATCCATTTGATAGAGCTTGATATCATGAGCACATGCATAAGCAAGCAAGATTCTAATTGCTTCAAGTCTAGCAACCGTGCATAGGTCTCTCCAAAGTCAAGACCCTCTACTTGAGTGTACCCTTCAGCTACTAGCCTTGCCTTGTTTCTAACCACATTTCCATCTTGATCTTGCTTATTCTTGAAGACCCACTTGGTTCCAATCACATTATAGTTCTTTGGCCTTTCCACCAATTCCCATACATCATTTCTCTTGAAATTGTTCAACTCTTCATGCATGGCATTGATCCAATCTTTCTTCTTGAGTGCATTTTCAATATTCTCCGGTTCTTCTTGTGCTACAAAGGCATGGTGAGCACAAAAGATGCTAACCTTCTTCTAGTAACCACTCCACTATTGATGTCACCGACAATTTGATCAATTGGGTGATCCCTTGCAATGTTGGATGGTTGCATCACTTGCACTTGATGACTAGGATGAGTGGATGGACTAGCTTGTTGCTCTTGATCTTGATCTTCATCTTGAGTACCACTAGTGCTAGCTTCATTTGCATTGATTTCAATGGTAGTGGTAGTCAATGGAGGGTCATCATCATCTTCCACTTGCCTTGGCCGAATGTCACCAATATCCATATTTCTCATTGCATTCTCCAAGTTGGAACCACTCACATCATCATGATTTTCAACTTCATTTTGAGAGCCTTGGGTTTCATCAAATTCAACATCATGAACTTCTTCAAGCTTGCCACTACCCAAGTTCCAAACTCTATATGCTTTGCTTGTGGTTGAATATCCAACTAGGAACCCTTCATCACATTTCTTGTCAAACTTACCCAATCTTGTGTCTTTTCTCGAGAATGTAGCATTTGCATCCAAAGACTCTAAAGTAACCAATGTTGGGCTTCCTTCCATTTAGCAACTCATATGGTGTCTTGCCAAGCATCCCATGGCAATAGAGACGGTTGCTACAATAGCAAGCCGTGTTGATTGCTTCGACCCAAAAGGAATGGCTAACATTGTATTCACTAAGCATTGATCTTGCCATTTCAATCAAGGTTCTATTCTTCCTCTTAACTACACCATTGGATTGAGGAGTGTAGGTTGGTGAGAATTGATGTCCAATTTCAAGCTCATCACACAACTCTTCAATTCTTGTATTCTTGAACTCACTCGTATTGTCACTTCTAATCTTCTTGATGGATGTCTCAAATTCATTTTGAACCCTCTTGACAAAAGTCTTGAAAAGCTCAACCACATCGTTCTTGTCATGCAAGAAGAACACCCATGTGTATCTTGTGTAGTCATCAACTATGACAAAACCATACTTATTTCCACCAATGCTAGAATATGATGTTGGCCCAAACAAGTCCATGTGTAGCAACTCAAATGCCTTGCTTGTACTCATTGTGCTCTTGGTTGGATGTGCATTACCATGTTGTTTGCCGGCTTGACATGCTCCACAAGGTTTGTCCTTCTCAAACTTCACATCATTCAAGCCTCTAACCAAGTCATGCTTCATCAACTTGTTCAATTGCTTCATTCCAACATGACCAAGCCTTCTATGCCACAACCACCCTTTGCTAGCCTTTGAGAGTAAACATGTTGTCAACTTGGCTTCTTTTGAATTGAAGTCAACAAGGTAGAGATCACCATATCTAAATCCCTTGAAGATCATATTGGCACCATCACCACTAACCACTTCAACTTCTTGACTTGTGAATATGCATTTGTACCCATGGTCACAAAGTTGAGAGACCGACAATAGGTTGTAGTCAAGATGATCAACTAGCAACACCTTTGACAAGCTTTTCTCTTGAGTGATAGCAATCTTGCCTAGCCCCAACACATTGCCTTTCTTGTCATTGCCAAATGTGATTGACTCATATTCATCAATGCCCTTGATGCTAATAGACTTGAACATATTAGAATCTCCGGTCATGTGTTGAGTGCACCCACTATCCATTATCCAATGCTCTCCTCCGGCACGATAATTGACCTACAAAATAAGATCAATTCTTCTTAGGTACCCAATGTTGCTTGGGTCCTTTAAGGTTAGTCACCAAGGCCTTTGGTACCCAAATAGCTTTCTTCTTTGAGCCCATCCATGGTGTACCAATGTACCTAGCACGAACACCATTGTTCTTCTTCACAAGCATATATGAATGATCAAGCTTGATAGAAGTGACATTGGTCCTCTTGTTCATGCACTTTTGCTCTACATGACCAACTTGCTTGCAAGCTTTGCAATAGCTACCATTGTTCTTCACAAAACGAGTCTTGTGAGTCACATAGGCGGCCTTGCCTTTCTTGGGGATATAGCCTAAGCCCTCCTTGTATAAGGATGCCATTTGGCTATCCAAGCACATAAGCAAGCGGTCCTCACCACCATAGGCCTTAGCCAAGGAGTGATTGAGCTCCTTTACTTCCCTCTTTAAACAAGCATTCTCATGAATAAGCATAGGGTTGTCATTATCTTCACTAGAGATGGATATGCTAGTGATAGAGCTAGTGGAGGTCTCACACTTGGGGGTTGATTCATCAACAAGAATGTCACACATGATGCTTGCATTGGATGTATCAACATTTTCAACAACTAAGCACAACTTGTGCTCTTCAAGTAGAGAGGAATGAGCTTTCTCTAACTTAGAATGAGATTTCTCAAGCTTCTTATGGTCTACCTCTAGACTCTCATAAGATGCCCGAAGCTCATCAAGTTCTTGCTTAAGGCTCTTTGTTTTCTTACGCAAGCCCTTGCATTCCTTTCTACTTTGCTTGAACATAACAATGCAATCATCAAGCATGCTTTGCAATTCTTCCCTAGTGAGTGTTTGCTCCTCATCATCACTATCACTATTACTATCACTATCATCATCATCATCACTAGTGATAGATTGTACCTTGGTGGCCTTAGCCATGAAGCAAGAGGAAGGAGTGTCGAAGAGGGAGATCTTGTCATGCATAGCAAGGTGAGCTTGTCCCTTCTTCTTGCTCTTCTTCTCCTCTTCTTCATCACTTGAAGAGGATGAGCCATCACTATCCCACATAGCCACATGTGACTCATTCTTCTTCTTGGGCTTCTTCTCCTTCTCATTCTTGGCATCATTCTTCTTTCTAGCTTTCTTGATGCCCTTCTCATCATCACTCTCATATGGGCATTCGGCAATCAAGTGACAATCATCATGACACCGAAAGCATGTCATGTTGCCTTCATTCTTGCCATCCTTGGCCTTCTTCTTGGATGATTGCTTCTTCTTGTTCTTGTTGATGTATGTCTTCTTCACATATTTGCCCAATCTTCTCACAAAGAGGGCCAATTGTTCATCAACTTCACTCCCACTTGTAGAAGTGCCATCCTCTTCATCACTTGATTCTTCCTTCTTCTTCTTGCCCTTGGATGATGAGCTAGCCTTGAGTGCCAAGCTCTTCTTGTCCTCTTTCTTCTCTTCTTCCTTGACCTTCTTGTTTGCCTTGTTGATGAGCTCTTGCTTCTTCTTGTCATCTCTATATGAATCATCGGTCATCACTTCATCAAGCAATTGGTTGGGGGTCAAATCCTCCAAGTTTGTCCTCACTAGCACGGTGATGAACATCCCAAACCGCTCGGGCAAGCATCTCAAGAATTTCATGTTGAAGGTCTTGTCCTTGATGTCTTCACCAAGCGCATTGAGATCGTTCACCAACACTTGCATGCGGTGGAACATCTCCGGCACGCTCTCGTCTTCTTCCATCTTGAAGCTATTGAATTGCTCAAGCTTAATGTATGCCTTGGCTTGCTTGACGCCTTCGGTGCCCTCATAGCACTCCTCCGGCTTCTTCCATATCTCATGAGCAATTGTGAGTGACTTGACTTGCTCAAACACTCTATCGTTGAAAGCTTCATGGAATGCACTCACGGCGAGATCATTTGCATATATCTTCTTCTCTTCGGCCGCGGTTGGCTCATTGGGCTTAGCCACCTCAAACTTGTTCTTGGTCACAACCCACACTTCTCTATTGATTGACTTGAGGTGTGCGGTCATCTTCACCTTCCAATAGGCAAAGTTGGTGCCATCGAAAGATGGCGCCTTCTTGGTGTTGTTGACATGAAAATTCATTGCCATTTTATCACCGTAGGATGTTAAGCCTCACAAAAACGGTGCCTCGGCTTTGATACCACTTGAAAGGTCCTAATGGCTAGAGGGGGGGGGGTGAATAGCCTATTAAAAATTCTACAAACAATACTAAGCAAGGCGGTTAGTAAATAAGGCGGCGTAGCTTAATAAGCAAATGCTTCAAACTAATTACGCAAGCCTCCTAGCAATTCTAGCAATTCTAATGTCTCTAATCACAAGCAAAGGCTAGGTTGCTAAGTTACTCCTAGGTGGACAAGATATACTAACTAATTCTACCACTAGAAGCTAACAAGGCTAAGCTAACTAAACAAGCTACACAACACTAAGCACCCTAACAAGATATACTACGAATGTAATGCAAGAGGTGCTAGGATACAATACCACCGGTGTAGTGTCGAGGTTGTAGCCAATCACCGTGTTCACCAAGAAATCTCCAACGAGCAAGAACAAGTGACACGATGATTTTTACCGAGGTTCACGTGCTTTGCCGCAAGACGCTAAGTCCTCGTTGTGGCGACTCACTCACTTGACGTGTGCTAAGCTTAATGGCCGATGCCAAAACCCCTATGGGCGCTCAAGCAAACGATCACAAGAGAGGGTCCAACAAGCCACGAGCAATCCACTAGTGCTCCTTTCGCGAATCTCCCGCGGGGTAAGGAACGACCCCTCACAATCACCACCGGTGTGGCCTCAAACAAGCTCCACTTGAGCTCAACACCGCCTCTTGCTCCAAGCCGCTAGGGAACCGGGCAAATTCCCAAGAAAATAAGAATCCCGCGGCTTCTCCAAGGATGAAGTGCCTCTAGATGCAATCACCAATGCAATGCACTTCTATCACTCTCAATCTCACCAAGAATACGAATTATGGATGGAGAGATGAGTGGAGAGGAGTCTCAAATGCTCACTAGCAAGTTAGAAGCTTCAAATGTGCAAGAGAGAGCCTAAGGAACCAGCCAACCAAGTATATATATGGCTCCTCTCGAAATGGAGCCGTTGCTCCAAAAAATTTACTCTGGCGGGGTGACGGGACGCACCGCCCGGAACCACCAGCGGTCCGATCACGAAGTCCGGTCAGCGCTTCCGGTCTCAACAGACAAGGGTTGGGCCACGGCTAAGCGCCCCCTCCACGTCGCGTCCGGTCACCGGTTCGGTCAAGACCGGAAGCGTCCGGTCGAGGTTCGATCGCTGCGTCCGGTGAAAATGCGCTGCGGCAGCCGCCAGACGCACCCACGGAGAGCCACCGGTGAGTGCGTCCGGTCACCACCGAGCGCGTCCGGTCGCCGAAACGGTGATTTTTCTTCTTTTGCTTTGCTCTTTGCTTCAATCTTGCTTCGCCTCTTGCCAAAGGTTGCCAACACGTCAAGATGACCACGTTATCACCAATGTTAGCACGTTGATAAGTTAGGCAAGATCGAAGTTAGTGCTCTCATGTCCTAAATGCAATATGCAAGTCAATTGGACCTAGAAGCACTTCACCAAAGGATTGTCGCGGCATCCCCTCTTGATAGTCGGCTATCTATCCTATAATGTGATCACACGCTCTATCGTGTCTTGATCACCGAAAAGAAAAACCCTATCAAGTATACCTTTGCCTTGATCTCCCGGGTTCCTCTCAAGCCGATCACCGAGCTTGACGATCCATCATGTCCTCCATCATTGTCCATGTTCATGATCATCATGCTCCTTGTCATCCTTCTAATCCTATCTCAAAGTCATCACTTAGAGCAAAGGATTAGTCCACAAGTGTGTCATCAATTTCCAAAACTAAACATGAGATTTCAGGCGGCGGCTCTTTGCTACGGCGGGCGGATGGTGGGGCGTACATGGTGGCGGGACGCTGGTGTTGGCGGTGGTCGGCGGGGTCTTGGCGCGGCTGCTGCGGCTGCTAGCGTGGCGGCGCATCGACCCCGGTGAGGCTTCCTCCGGATGGCCGACAGCGGCGGCTTGGTGTCCGGCGGGGACGACATCTTGACCGCCGTTAGTGCTATGGGGTCTTTGGGCATAAGCTGGGCGGCGGCGACATCTGCGGGTACCGTTCTCTGTTGAGGGCGTCATATACCCATCACACTCCATGGGTGACAGCCCTGCCCTGTCTTGGACGAGCGACGGCGGCGCTTGGGCGTCGTGACCTTCTTGAAGGCATCGCTGTGGATTTTTGGCTTAGTCGGGGTGTCTCAGGCAGGGCTGGTTCGTCGTTCTAGCTGCTTTGTTGCCCTGGTTGGTGGCAGTGTTGGAGTGGGTGTAGGTTGTTTTTAGTTGTTTATTTTGCTTCTTTGGTTAGTCAAGTAGAGGCTTGAGTCGATGACCCAATCCGACCGAGGCTTGAGTTGAGTGGGCATTGTTGCAGCGCGAGTTGAGAGTTGAGGTTTGTGTCGATGTCCCAATCCGACCGAGCAAGGAGTTGAGTGGGCGCTAGTTGTGGCGTGAGTTGAGTTGACTTGGTAGCTTGGTGTGCGGTGGAGTAGGGTACCTCCACACGTTTGTTTGGTTTTTTCTGGCCCGGTTTCCGGTTAAAAATCTGAGCTGACACTTCCTTTTCCGTTTATTCGTCTAATAAAAATCACGGGAAGCTTTTGCCGTACTTTTGAAATAAAAAAGCTAGTGACTTCCATGCAAGATTCACAGAAGGGGAAAAAAATTGTTACGGCTATTGGCAACTTGGCTATATAGTAGACCAAAACTGGCCAACTTGAGTTGCCAAAATAGCAAAAAAAAAAAAAAAAACGCGATGATCATATTATGTATAAAGTTATTTTTTAATGTTTATTTTTTTGTATGTAGAAGAAAGTAATCTCTACCTAAATATATAGTAGTAAAACATATGTTTATAGAAAAAAACAAAATGATGTACAATTTGGAACAGATGGAGTAGTTGGGACTGGGAGCGATCTACTTCATAAAAGGATAAGGCCCCCTTTTGGTTTACAGAAATAAAAAAATCATGAGAATAGGAGAAATATAGGGATATGATAGGAATCATGTGCAAAATGGAGGAACGAAGAACATAGGAATTTTATTGATTGCGCGCAGTGCTAGTTTTTAAGAAACAACATCCGATATGTATGTTTCTATTGATATATAGAAGAAAATATAGGATGATGGCCCCGGGAGATCATAATTAGGCAAGAAAAAAGGAAAACACAAGCCAAAATTTGACATCTTTGTGTTGACGCAGAGATTCTTTAAACACTTAATTATTTTTTTTTTTTTGAATCACAGGCTCACAGCAAAGCACACGCTCACATACAAGTACATACACTCACTCCTATAAACACAACTCACACACTACCCCTTGTTAGCACTTAGCACCTCCATAAAAGTGATCTCGAGATCGATATTTTTTTTCGGAAGCGTACCATTGGTGCGTATTATATTAAGAGAAATTAGAGTTTTTACACGTCGCACACCTTAGCCAAAAGAATTGGCCGGGAGCGCACGAAAGCACACACGAGATCGATAAAATCATCATAGGCGATGTAGGCGGACACCTTGCAAAAGGAATCACCCGGTTTTCATAGACCCATCATGAAAATAAAGAACAGTACGTTTTACTCCGGTGGACCTTCCAAAAGATTTTGCACGAATACTAAAGAAGCTTACGAATTAAAAGAAATCTTCATAATTAAACTAATTCCTTATGCGCTTGACTAGGTGGTTCAGCCCTAACCGAGTGTCCAGTCCAGCCCATGCTCAACGCCTTTGTGCGAATGTGCCTTTGTGTGAATGTGATCGGGGAGGACACCGCTCCAAGGCGGCGGCGGTGCATGGCAGCAAAAAAAAATGAAGGCCTGCGGGCTGCGACGCCAGCACGTCGCGGGAGGACAGCACGATCAGGAACGTTTCCCTGCCGAACCATTCGTTTGTTGCCACTGCGTCTCTACGAGGGAGAGCAGGAAGAACAGCATTCCCCCGACGAGCCCCTGCCGAGCCACCGAGCGGCCGACCTCGATGGCGCCACGCCGCCGTTCCTCCGCTTGGTCTGAGGCGCGGCGAGACACGCAAGTGCTTCGTAAACAAGACTTCTTTGAAGTTTCAACCAAATGATATTTCAACTGCAAGAAACGGTATGTCCATCAATCACAAACATCAAACACACAACTGACGACCTGGCACTGACAGAGCTGGTTTTGAGACATTAAACCCAAAATAAACCCACAAATGAGAACAGAACAACGACATTGAGAAGCACAAATGAGAGTCACAGTTCCATGCTAGCAGCAGCTAGCGCCATAGCGCCATAGGTTGCACCTTTTGCTTGCTGCCATGAGAATCTTGCCTGGCCCAGTATTTTCAGACGTTGGGATCGTGCTGCTTGGTCGGCAGTGCCTAAAACGGCAACCAAACAAGACTTCAATTCTGCAGGGGCGCAAGTGGAACCAGACTTCGTCTAACATTTTCCACGAGCGTTTGAAGCGTCTCGTAAGGTTTCATCTCATCAGCATCCCCACGCAAAACAACGCACCTTTCAAGGTCACCCATGGCTTTCTCGATGTCCTGCAGCTTGCCACCGATGTCCTCCCGCTGGAAGTTCTGGGCGTAAACGGGGCCGATGCTTATCGTCCACGTAACCAACTTGGCCGCGGCCTTCGTGATCACCAGGCAAGTTTCATCCTCACGCGCTTTCTCGTTCGTCATCTCCACGATGATCTCCTTCAGCTTCGCCGAGAAACGGCAGAAAATACCCATTGAAAGCCCTCTGACCGCATCTGCAAAATCCTGTGCGGTCACAAGGTAGTTCTCACGGACCTGCACGGCAAGGCCTAAGAACGACGCAAGAAAGTTCCTTCTTTCAGTCATGTCTGCAATTTCAGTAGTGACTATCGCTTCCAGTACCTGCATTACCAAAAAAAAGGGGTTCAAATGTTAACAGAGAGGAGACTTGTTCTGTGTCAGCTCATATTATCAAAGAATTGTTACAGTACAAGCATTATAGATTTCCATGTAGCCCGAAACACGTTTTTTTTTTTTTTTGCCTGGCCCAAGCACGACCCGACACGGAGGTAACGGGCCCGAGCTGGCCCGGCACGAGGCTGCAGTGCGTGCCTAGGCCGACCACCAAGCCACGAGGCCCGACACGGCCCGGCACGAGTTAGTTGGAGTTGGCCGAGGCCGACCCAACGAAGATTGGCCCAGCAGGCAACAGCCTCGTAAAGTTGGCCCAACAGGCAACATACGCCATCCCCCTAACCCTAAATCTTTGTCGCTCATCCCGTCGCTCCGTTGCTCATCCCGTCGTCGCCGCACTCCTCGCGCTCGCAGTCGGTACTCCTGTGCGTCGCCGCCCGGTTGCTCCTCCACACGCGCGCCGCCACGGTTTCCCTGCTCCTCCATGCGCGCCCGACGGCGGCTCCTCCAAGCGCGCCGCCCGGCGGCTTCCCCTGCTCCCTCCACACACGCCGGCGGTGGCTATGCCCTGCCTGGAGCACCCCGGCCTCCGCGCCGCAGCGCCACCGACCGGCTTGGGCAGCCTCTTCCTCCTTCGCTCGCTACGCGGCGCAGCGGCCTCACTCCTTCCCTCCTCCCTCTCGCGCTTCTCGGCGCGATGGTGCGCTTCGTGCATGGGCACGGGCCTTGGGCGGCCTGGCTCGCTAGCAAGACCGTGCTTTACAGGTCAACACGGCCCGAAAGTAGGCCTGTGGGCCGTGCACTGGGCTCAAAGTTAGGCACAAGGGCGGTGTGGCACGCGACCCGCGAGGGCACGGCGTGCCATGGCGGCACGGCGCGGCGCGAGGCCGGGCGGGCCAGGCCGTTGGAAAACTATACTGAGCATTACGAAGAAAAGAAAAACATCATTGGCTGCTGTTCCTATCTATGCAACATTAGCCACCTATTAGGCGGGGATTGGCCAACGTTCTACCGTTTTATTCTTAAATTGAGAAAATTAAAGGCTCCGGCCCCTGCGATACTCTAATTAAAGTACTATTCGAAACAGTAAAACAATGAGAGATATCATGTGACAAACAGAAGTACAGCATCAAATAAATACGAAAAGTAGCAAGATAGGCGAGGAAAGATGAACATGAATCTAGCATATTTTTTTAGATAAGGGGAATTTGATTTTTTTTTTTTTGGTTGTTGAAATGAAGGCAATTACATGTATGTAACAGTGTTGCATATAACACCTCGGTATCTTAGTTTAATTTTATGAGAGATATCATGTGACAAACAGGAGTACAGCATCAAAATAATCAAATGAATACGAAAAGTACATGAATCTAGCATATATTTTTTAGATAAAGGGAAATTTGTTTTTTTCTTTGGTTGTTGAAATGAAGGCAATTACATATTTACATGTATGTAAGTGTGTTGCATATAACACCTCGGTGTCTTAGTACAATGCTATGATAAAAAAATGGTATGACTGTATGCTTACCGTAGACAATATGTTGGAGACTGTCCTGTGCACCGTAGAGTTTCCAGCAGCATTCATGGCTGTGACCATAGACGGAAAGTCGTCTGCTACCTCCTCCCAAATGAACTCGGGATTGCGATGGTTTACTGCTGCAAGGGCACTCAGTGCTTTCCCTGCTGAAACTCTCAGTGGGCTGTTTTGAGGATCAAAGAGCAGACGTTTCAGGTAGGCAATGAAGTCGCGCATTGTCGGTTCCCCAGAGTTAGCCTTGTGAGGATTTCCACGGCAAGTATTCTCATTTTTTTGTTTACTACTGTTCTTCATGATCCACATGATATTTTCAGCTGTTCTGCTGTTTTCCGATATTTGTTCACGGCGTAATTTTGAACTGCTCTCACACGTCCCGCTGGTAAGCTTGGCCACCACGCGCAAGGACGCCTTGACAATCTGATTTGTTTTACGGTCATTGTTCCCAAAGGTGTTGAGCAGTCCATGGGTAAGTGGCGCTAAGATCTTGGGCACAAGATCCGTGGTTTTGCATATCTCTGTGCAGTTCCCCGGGTCGGAAGCAAGCCTGTCAAGAATCATAAGGCCATAGACGATAAGAGGTTTGTGATGATTCTCAGTTTCTTCTGGTGATGATGGCTCCGCTCCAGCTTCAGTTTCATCGGCCCCTAAACGCATACATTTACTGAGGCAGCTCTGAATCCAAATGGCTATTACTTCTGGTGCCAGAGGTTCTGGGAGACCTGCTTTCGCTGCTGTTTTCATCAAACGAGGATGAGGATCAAGCAGGGATGAGATGGAATGTGCTGCTCAGGTATGTCACTCAGGCGGAGGTTGCAGGCGAGCTTCGTGACGATTTCTGCGGTCTCTGCCTTGGTTTTCAGACCAAGAGGACTCTTTGGATGGAGCAACTTGAACAGATTGCCAACAATCTGCTCAGAAGAAGAGATCTGCTCTACCGCTCCGGCTACGCGCTTTGCCCTCGTAGTCAGCACGCGTAGCACTGAAACTGCAGAGACATGGTCGCTGCGGTGTTCAGACTGAAGCAGTTCTGCTGCGAAGGATACCAGAGTCCTGTTGGTGGTGCTAAAGACGCCTTTCTTGATGCATTTATCCTGTGTCTGTGTAATGTATCGATCCATCAATTCTATTCCATTTGTGTTTCCGATTCCGAAGTACTTGTGGCTGACTCGTAGAGTATCAACCGTACGAGCCATCGAAAAGCAGCACCATAAGACGAACACTGTACCTTGAGCGAGCACCAGAGAGTAAAAGACGATGAGTGCTGGCTTGATATTGCCCCTTCTGGTGTCAGTATCGGAACCTCCGTAGTTATGGACGGCACCATGCAGACCGAAGATCGACAGCATGTAGCAGGCTAGTGCTGTGACCATCGGAGCTGCAGCAAACAGCATTGGCACCAGGGAGGCTACTCCTACAAACTCCGTTACATCTCCGACGTCGTGCCCCCGCCGTGTCCTTCTCGAAATTAGCATACTATGTATGGAAGCCGCGGAAAATTGCACGAAGAATCTGGCCGTAGGTCCTGAGATAAAGCCGACGACCCTATGAACCAAGTTTTATGTGATTAGATTAGACGATTTCTACAAAGGGGCATGCATTGCCGCATAAGGGAAATAAATTGCCATATACAAGTTTTTATGAAAAAACAACTTTTCCTATTCCAGAAAACGAAACCGCTGTACCCAAAAACAAGCAAACGGCAGACAACTAAGGCCCTCTTTAGTTGGTGACAAAATTTCACCCTATTTTCACCTATCACATCAAATGACTTTGAAATATGCATGGAGTATTAAATGTAGATAAAACAAAAAACTAATTCAACGGTTTAGAATCTTTTTAAGCATAGTTACTCCATGATTAGCATAAGTGCTAGAGTAACCCGTATATGCTAATGACGGATTAATTATAGTGAAAATTTATATCGTGGTCTCCATGTAAGTTATGAAGTTAGTTTTTAATTAGTCTCTAAAAACCCCTTTAAACCGATGTGACACCAAAAATTTTCACCAACTAAACAAAGCCAAAAAACTTTGAGGAAACACTAACACAACTAGCGAAAACCACCCACAATCGTCCCAAACAATGTAGCAGTAGATCACAACTATGAGAAGTTTAAAAAGCCTAAGAAACCGGGGGGGCCAAGTCAGCCGCAGATTACCGTCCCATCACGATGATCCACAGCTTCAGAAAGATGGCTTCTAACCTCATGGCCAACCGGCTGGCTCCAAGGTTACATGAGCTAATATCGCCGAACCAGAATGCCTTCATCAAGGGAAGAACAATCCACAACAACTTCAAGTTCGTCCAGCGGGCAGTCGTCCTCCTTAGGAAGAAGAAAATCCCCAAGGCCCTGCTTAAGCTTGACATCTCTAAGGCGTTCGACACCGTGTCATGGCCCTTCCTGCTGGGCGGCCTCAGGGCGTTCGGGTTCAGGGAACATTGGCGCGTTGGGTGGCCACACTGCTAGCATCGGCCTCCTCCAGGATCCTCAACGGCAGACCAGGTCGGCCTATCCGGCCACGGGAGAGGGGTGCATCAAGGAGACTTCGCTATTGCCAATGTTCTTTATTATTGTCATGGAAGCATTTTCGCGATTGATGGACTCGGCGCCCATGGATCGCCTCCTTGGACCCTGCGAGGGGAAGCCCCTATCCGGCGTCACTGCGGCATCTACGCTGATGACATAATCCTCTTCATGCACCCGAAGCTTTGGTGAGATGAATGCAATAAAAGCGATCCTCCAAATCTTCAGCGGCGCCTTTGGCCTAAGGATAAATCTAGGGAAATGCTCCATCACGCCGATCCACGTCCCGGAGGACAACACATAGCAGCTTCAGGCCATCTTGGGATGCCAAGTCGCGAACTTCCCCATCACATACACGGGCCTCCCTACGGCGTGAAGAAAATGCCTAATGCCAAGATCCAATCCGCAGCGTGGGCCGCGATCGCTAGGCATATGCCGTCTTGCTAAGGCCCCCCCTCCCCCCTCATGAATAGAAGCGGAAGACTCATCCGGATCGGATCAAGTCGGTGTTGTGCGCAATCCCGATCTACACCATCATCGCCCGATCTTGCCTCCGTGGGTGATCGAGGAAATCAATGTCATTTGTAGGAGATTCACGTGGACCGGCAAAGAAGGCAGCATCGGGGAGAAGTGCATGGTCGCATGGCCCGGTGTCTACCGGCCCAATGAACCTAGGGGCCTAGGCATCCCAGATCTACGTCTTTCCTCCATTACGTTGCAAGCAAGATAGTTTGGCTGCAGCAGACAGACGCCGAGCCTGGGCCGAGTTGCCGCGCTTGCCTCGTGAGGTCAAGAGCTTCTTTGAGGCATCCACGCATTACCGCGATCCTCGAGAGGCGTTCGGTCCACCTCTTCCGGGCGGGTCAATGGATCCGAGGAAGGGCAATCAAGCACATTGCACCAAGCTTGCTAAACTTGGTCATCCGTAGGGACATCCGACGCAACAAGCGTGATAGAAGGCCTACAAAGAGGCGGCATGGGTACGACCAGGATCCTTTGGAGGCATCTACGTCCCAAAGCAACACAACAATACGGTGTCTGCGGGACTTGGTCGATTTGGAAGTCGCGGAATAGCAACGCCCGACCGCTTGGTGTGGAAATGGACCCAGCGGGGGTCGTACTCCTCCATATCATCCTACAGGGCCCTACACCTGCCTTCACACCCGATCCCCGGGTGCACCTAGGTTTGGAGCACGGGCGCCATTACGTGTCAGGATTTTCCTATGGCTAGTACTCGAAGAAGGCATTGGACCGCAGACAGGAGGCACCGCCACGAGCTCGATGTGCGCGAAAAGTGCTACCTTTGCGATCAAGACCTGGAGAACATCCACATCATCACCTCCTGCTCCTTCTCCGGACACATCTGGTAGACCATCCTGGCGATGCTTGGGGTTGACGCCTCAAAGGTGGGTGGGGGATCCATCCTCGATTGGTGGGAATAGTGGAGACGGAGATGGCACGGAGAGAAGAGGAAGGGCGTGAACACCCTCTTCGTGATGGTGACATTGGAGCTTTGGAAAGAGAGAAACGCGAGATTCTTTCGAACGAAGCGTCCACTAGCATGCAACTCCTCACCAAAATCAAGCGGATCGCCGATCTTTAGATAAAAGGAGGGGGCACGCCATCTAGGTGAATTAGCACATGAGTAATCGGGATGTGTAATATGATAAGGGAGACGGTGCCTATTGTAAAATTTATCCTCTCAAAACGTGCCCGTGTGTGATGTAAAAACTATTATTCTTAAATACAAATATGCACAATTTTTTTGCGTATTCGAGAAAAAAAAAGTTGAGAAAAACACTACCCCCTGTCGCCGAACCACCAGAGGGACTTTTAGAACAACCGAAGGTATGGAGACATTGAAAATAAAGAAGAGCTAACGAGAGCATGAGAATTGGTGGGATCACGTACTTGGCGGTCTGTATGGCGCCGATGGCCGTTGTAAACCAGAAATCCTTTTTCTTGATCATGGTGGAAAACACGACGGTTGCAGCTGAGACGAGGATGAGCGCTCCGAGCCCCGTGGCGAGCAGCTGAAGGAACGCCTCTCTCATCAGCAGTGAGTTAAGCCCCAGCTCTGGTACATTACGGCCTTTTGCATCCTTGATCCAACTCTCGAGTGGTTCTTGGCGGATGCCGCAGAGTCTAACTGCTTCTTTTGTGAAACCCTGGAACTAATTGGGATAATTGCGCCAACCACCGTAGAAGACGACTCATCGTCCCCCTATTGTGATCGAGGCAATGAGTACGAAGCAAAACCAGCTTCTTCCTCAGTCCTCAGTGACGGCGGTGGTGTGAGGTCTCATCTCATGATGCTGCGGTTGATGAGGTGCTCGGTATCGAGATGGTCAGTGGGGTCTGGGGTGGGAGGGTCGCCATGGTTTTTGACGAGGTGCTCGGTATCGAGATCGTCAGCTGTTTCAGTCTTCTTTTGTTTTTCGAACGTGCATTAGCACGGCATTCAGCAGTTTCAGTCTCCTCCGTCAGATGATGTGAGGTGCTCGGTATGGGTGCTACTGTGGTGTAAGCATTGAACCGGACAAACACAAGACGATTGACAGGCTTCCTCCACTGATACTGCAAGAACCAAAGGATATAGCCGTTTGTAACCAATGCCATTAGTTTAAACAGAAGCAATGAACAAGTGCATCACTTTGGACTTTTCGGGGAGATTAACATATCGCGCCAGTTTGGTACCATCGCAACATGCTCCAAGCCACACATTAAACAAGCTCTGAAATCAGGCGAAAACCATTTCATCAGATAAAGCAACGCCAACAGGCAGTTGACTACAGAATCATTGGCTGGTTTGAGAGCAGCAGTTAGCAGGAGAGAATCTCAAGACGACAAAGCTGATGGCGACTGATGTTTTTGTTGTGTCATTTACATTTTATACAGCTCCGACGCATACACAGACCGATTCCATCTCTGAATGTGTCATTTACATTTTATACAGCTCCGACGCATACACAGACCGATGATGATGCATACAAAAATGCCATGAAATGCCTGCACAAACAACCAGTACAATTTCTATTTTTTAGGTGTGGCAGAGCACATCTGCAGTTAGTGAATGCAGCTGAATTTTTATGTTGTTTTACTGTGAGACGAAAACACTATACTGAGAATTGACCTGCTATACAGCGGTAATGATTCCTCCGGCTTCCACAACAACTGCCGCCCATGGATCAATTTATTTCGTGGATTGGATTTCACTTGAGAACGGTTGAACTGGGTGATCGGGATAGGTGTTTTGTATAAACCAAAAATTCTCCTTTAGGACCTAACCAACCGGTTGAAGGGTAATGATCATACAAATGTCAAGTTGAGAACTAGTCTATAGGGTGGCTCCATCTCTAGGGTAATTAATAAGATTAAGGAAACAGCATGGGCTTTTGCTGGGGAACTCAAATGGGCCAAATTTTTGCCGGTACCAGGTCGAACCAATAAAGGTGAAAAATTGGGTTTATTGTTTTTATTTTTCTCCGCCAAGAAAAATTTTCTTAGCAAAAGTAAAAAAAAAAGTCTAACTTGCATCATCCACCGATAAATTTTCGCGGGGTACCAGGTCGAACCAATAAAGGTGTGGCCTTGTTTAGTTCACGAAAAGTGAACCCAAAAAGTGCTACAATACTTGTCACATCGAATCTCTTGACACTTGCATAGAGCATTACATGTAGATAAAAAAATAACTAATTGCAGGAAAGTGCAGGACGAATCTTTTGAGTCTAGTTAGTTCATGGTGGGGATAATAATTACCAAATACAAACGAAAAGTGCTACAGACCCAACATATTTCACAAACTAACCACCCCCTAAAACCCACTAGAGGTCCATTAACTTGCAATGATTCTTTGGCTGGCTATTCACACAAGGGAGGATCAACTGCCGGGAGAACTTGAGTCTCAAGAACATCCTCGACACCGCGCTCTGTGAGCTGTGTGGCCTCGCCGATGAGACGACGGACCACATCATCTCGGGGTGCCCCCTCGTCCAAACCTTCTGGGCATCCATCGGCTGGGATCCCGGAAGGATTGCCCCTATCAATACCCTGTGGACCTCGGTCCCCCCTCCCTCAGTGGCCAAGGAAATGCTCCACCCCATACTCCTCCTCTGCTGGATGATCTGGAAACACAGAAACGAGGTAATGTTCAGGGGAGCTGCCCCGAGCATTCCCTGTCTCAGGCTGATGTGCAAAGAGGAGATCTGATCCTGGAGTTGCTGTATCCCCCGCAAGAAGGAATCCCTAGCTAGGCAATGGAGCAACCTCTTGAATATGTAAACCCACAAACTCTCCCCCCTCTCGGATGTAACTTTGAACCAAGGCTTGCCTTCCACCCCCCGGCCTAGGCCGGCATTTGTGGAATATATATGCAGGTGGGGCGCTTGGTTCTCGGCTTCTCGCAGCTGGTCCGTGGTTCGGTCAACTCGGGCTGTTGTTGTGTGTCCAGTTAGCTCTTCATCATTTCTTCAATATATATTGCTGCCATTGCCGTGTATGCGTCTAGCTTAGTCTGGTGCTATCTTTGTGATGCAATTCATCATGAGACTGAAATTTCATTGGAAAGCAAATGTCCGCTAACTGAACTGAATGTGTACTCCTTGCGTGCAAATTCACTCTCAGCATGGGGCTGGAATTTATATCATACCATGCCACAAGTCCAAAATCACAAAACAACACGGCCAACCAGCTTGGCCAACCGTGCATCCTTTTTACTCTTGCCAAGGTTTGCACCAGAGTGATGCTAAAAAAAAAAAGGTTTGCACCAGAGTTTCTTTAAGGATACCATAGTTCTGACAAAGTTGATGCAGAGAAGAGAAAATAAGCCTAACAATCTGAGTACCTGACTACTAGTGAAAGGGTCCCATTGCTAGAACAACCAAAGCTACTATGGAACAGCACGACTGGCCTGCCACAACACAATATCCACAGCCGTGCAATCATGCAGAACACGCAATAGCTATATAGGTCTGGGCATATCTGCACAAGCTAATGCTGCAACATTGCACACAGCATTTCTTCAAAAAAAAAAAAAAAAAAAAAAGTGCACACAGCACAGGCCACAGCAACAACCAATTAACCCACTGGCAGCATACAAGACTCCAGCTGCAAAAATGACGGCATGGTGGCAATAAGGCAAAGTTAGCCACAGATCTCCATCTTAGGATTCCTTCGTCACCCCAGAGAAACTTGATGTCATCTTTACTGAGCATGCCGTGGCTAAATATGCCCCCTTCATAAACACGTTTTACATTTTTTCTCTTCGTCTCCTGACAAAATACACACACATTTTCAACGAGAAACTTGAAGGAGTGGGGGTTAGAAAGAGAGACGTTTGTAATGCACGTGTTGTTATTATATTACTAAATAAATTGACACTGCTATGAACAATGAGGAAAGAAATTAAAGTAGGACATGGATTTGCATATATTCAAATTTTATTTTTTTCTGATTATAAATTACAAGTGAACCTGAACGTTTTGCCTTTACTCTTTTAGATCCTAGTAAAATGTGTTACATTCACAAATTCATAAAAACAGTAACTTGCATGCCCATTATTGTGCAGAAGAATAGACCATTACTTGGAAATAAAATTGTCAGGAATAGTAAGGTACTACGTACCTGCACCACTAGAGCGCGTTCTTCAATAGTTGTTTCAATGGGGCCTTTAACCACTAAACGATACACAGTTACCGGACGGGTTTGGCCAATTCTATGAGCTCTGCCAATTGCTTGATCCTCTGCAAAAGGGTTCCACCAAGGATCAGTGATGATGACATGTGAAGCAGCAACAAGGTTGAGGCCAGCACCAGCGGCTTTCAGAGACACAAGCATTACTGTCACCTGAAGAACAAAAATGTTCCATGTATTAGATGGTGAAATGTTGTGTTAAAGTCTTTCAAACAGTTCAAATTCCTGCTACAATAGATCATCAAAGTAGTAAGGACCTCTGGGTTTCTGTCAAAGTCTTCCACTGCTTCATCTCTAGCTTTCCGATTCATCTTCCCGTCGAACCTCCTGAATTGTACGTCATTGCTGTTCAATAAAGGCTGCAGCAGGTCCAGCATCATGGTGAACTGGGAGAATATTAAAACCTTCTCAGGAGCTGATTCAATATTAGTATCACTGGTAAAGGTGCGCTTGTTCACAATTGAGTTAAGTATATCGATTATTGCTTTCATCTTTGAGGAGACATAACTTCTCTCGAATATTGTAGAACATTGTTTATAATCATTTCGACTTTTCACAAGACAAGGATGGTCACAAGCAAGTTGTCGTTCCTTCAACACTGCTAGGATTTGATGAAAGGTATAGTCCTGTAGTGTGAACAGCAAATCAGCATCAGATATTTCGTTCCCAAAGTTCTGGAACAACCATAACTTTTATTGAAAGTGGCATACTGGCTAAGACTTGTTAATTAAAGGTATTGTGATTTTTGAATCAAAAGTGGTATGAATAGTAAGGGTAAATCTAAAGCAAGGATATGAGCTTGATTTTATTTGACACTTTTACCCAAACAAATATCTCACATATAACATCATATCCTACTGAGTAAAGGCATCTATATTGACACATTATAATGAGTTGAGGCCGGAGCTTACCCTCAATATTTCTTTATAGCATTGGAGAAGCCACAAGTAGAATTCTTGCTCCGCTGGGGTGAAAATTATTTCTCTCATCTGAATTGTCAATGGTGGAAGTTTAATGATTGGTTCCCCGTCGATGTGTGTGTCTATATGCAAAAAAAAAAATGCAAAACAAAATTAAGTTCGTCAAGGATAGAACAGCACAATGGATGAAGAACCGAGGTAAAGCCACTGGTATCGAAAAGAGCTATTACAATGTTTTTTTGAACCAATATTACAAAGTTGATAGCTGATAGAAGCACTGAAAACTGCATCCAAATAAAATCAATGCGCCTAACATCATTTTTCATACAAAAAAAAGAAATTTATTAGATTTATTTTTTTAATCATGTATCTCCCTAATTCAGTTCTTCTAGTTTTATGATACCTTTTTTTTGAGGAGATTTTTTGTGATATCCTTCATAGTGATTCTGATTAGTCCTAACGAAATGAAAAACAATTTTTTTTGACCAAAAATGAAAAACAATTTTACTTAAAACAAGCTGAGAAACTGGTCAAGTTAATTTGTCATCCACAGTATGCCCAAAATGTAACTTAAAGCTCGTGTTAAAGAAGCCACAGAACTGCAGGCGTACTACAGTTTTTGAAAAATAATATTGTTGGCCCAGTTTTTTTAGGCTATTTTTGAATGAAAATATTTTTAGGTTAAAACCAGGCCTAAAAACTGCACATGCAGTCAAAGCACATTATCTCACCTTTTGTGCGTTGCAGAAGAACTATTTCCCACAACATTTTAAGTTTTGTTTTGCCATGATATGCATCTGTAGCATTTTGCTCACGAAATTTATCTGTAGAGTTTTGCTTCTTTAGCAAAGAGCAAAATGAAGTGTACTCAGAATATGGTTTAAATCTCAAGAAGCACAGATAACTGTAGAGATCATCAAATTTATTTTGCATAGGTGTTCCTGATATGCACCATCTCCTCTTAGCTTCCAGTTCGCAACAAGCTTGGGCGACCAGAGAATAACCGTTTCTTATTTCATGAGCTTCGTCGAGCACAATTCTGAACCATCTTACACCGGCAATCGGGTTGCTTTTATGGCCATCTGAAGCACTTGGTTTCTTATTAGCTAGCTTTTTCTGGAATTGAAGTGTTGCTTGACCATCTTATATGTGGTGATCACAACATCATGCTTAGCAAGCTCTTGTGAGTCCGTGGTCCTTGAACATCCATAATAAACATGAACAGACAACTTGGCATCCTTTTTAATCTTCCGAGATAACTCCTCCTTCCATTGTGTCATAATGGATTTCAGGCACACCAGAAGTGTTCCTCCTGCTGGCTTGGCCACATGATGAGCTGGTTCTTGATGAATCAATAAATCCTTGGGCTCCTTGTTGACAACAGTTGCTTCTCTGTCTCTATCTGAATCAATAGAAATGAACTTGGACTGCTCAGTAGCCCTCCAGAATAAGAGCAATCATTTGCACTGTCTTTCCAAGTCCCTGTTAAAACATGCGGTAGCTAGTTAAATAGGGGTCTGGTATAATGATCAGTGGCTAAAAGCTTGAGAGTCAGAAATGACCATCTGATCCGCCAGAATTCCACCAGCACAATGTGAACTTTTTCTCCGGAAACGCATCCAATCTAGTCCCATTTTCTTTGAGAGAGGAAATGGTCATACAAATGAACACGGTATTAGCAGTAAGAAAAAAAAGACAAGAACGAGTAGAGTTCACCGTGTAGGTCCTTAAACTTCACAGAATTCCTATAAACTCAAGAAATGCACATTTAAATAAGTGAGCCAACAAAGATCTTCCTCTTATTAAGGATAATTTTTATGCCTTGAGATAAATCATTAACTTTCTTAGCATTTAACAAAATGTTTTTTATAACACATGTCACACAATGTTTGACAATTGACTTGGCTTTGAACCGATATACCAAGTTCTTACTTATTCAAAATTAAATGTTCAGAATTTATGATGTGTGACTTTTCAAATTCTAACATACCCAGACACCTGCTGACAACTGAATTGAAACTCACCTGATACTTGTGAAGGGATATTTCCATGACACCCTCAGCCTCAGTCTCAGGCAGATCTTGTTGCTCACATTTTCGACGGATGGACTGTACAAGGTGGGAAACGACTCGTGTAACAGAGAGCCCTATGATCCTTGTATTGTCAAAGAGAATGCATCTAATTCTAATGCATGCATTATATACCGCGAAATCGTATGTGTCCTTCGATGGGCCAGAGATTGCATGCGTACCTCGAGGTATTCCTTGTAGACATCTTTCTCGCTATCATGAGAGAATAAGGCTTCTTCCTCTTCTTCGGTTTCTTTCTGTGGTCGGCTTTCTTTGACGGAGCCACCGACAAATTCAGAGCCATTAGACCTGGATGGCAACAATGGCGGCATGACACGATCACCAAGCTTGCTAGGGGCGTGATCCCCTGGAAATGGAGAATAGCCATGCCAGCCGACCGATATTCGACGGCCGGCCTGCATCAGCACAGGCGTTGTCATCTGAAGGACCCAAGTTTGCATTTGTTTCTGAAAGTTTAGAGCAAGGGAAAGGCGGCATGACACGATCACCAAGCTTTCTAGGGCGTGATCCCCTGGAAATGGAGAATAGCCGTGCCAGCCGACCGATATTCGACGGCCGGGCTGCATCAGCACGGGCGTTGTCATCTGAAGGACCCAAGTTTGCATTTGTTTCTGAAAGTTTAGAGCAAGGAAAGGGATGATCTTGTCAGTCATTAATAACACAATAGTTTGGGATTTTGACTGGTGAACGGAGGTGCCGCAGTGGCCATCGAAATGCCGTCATGATGAAGATGAGATGAGAGAGCTGGGAAGAAGGCTATACTAATGCTCCATTGATGCTCACCAGCGACGGTTGGTCGAGGTCTCTCTGGCGTGGCCGTGGCGGCGCCGGGGACACTGGGTTCAGTGCAGCCGGGCGCGGCCGGCTCCGTCTTGCCGCGGCTGGGCACGTCGGCCGGCGGTGGTGGGCAAGGGCGCTTGTGCTCAGCAGGCAAGCGGAACCGTGCCAAGAGGCGCCGCGCCTCAGCTGCGACGTCGCGCGGCCCCTTCTTCATCTCTCTCCCACAGTCGCGCTTGGGTGGACTGCAGTAGATCTAAAATTCACTATATACTCCAGTCCAGCGGCTTTTCACATCCCAAGAATCCCACTCGTCACATACATCGAAAAATAGCATTAAAAAAAATAATGGCTTTTCATTTATTAGCGGTACTATTAATTGACCTCATTTTAATTCTCAACCTAATAGTCATCAATACCAAGATACGGTATGCATTTTCATTCTTGCAGATGCGTTCATACAGATAGGGTGGAACTCGGTTAGACCTGACATTTGAGTATCTGAGTTGCAAGGCATTCACTACTTTCTGGTTCAGCAAGTGTTTTTTTGAGGTGGTTATTTAGAATCTACTCTGTAGCTGTGAAAGGCCAAATGATCCCATCATCGGCCCATGTATTCCTCATCCACATTGTTTCCGTGCTCCTCCACCCTGTGAGTATTCATTATGAATTCAATTGAAGCACAAAACACACCTACACAATCATATGAGTACCTTGTGATTCTTTTAGGAACTATCCAATTGTCTTTTGTTCAGTCTACTCTTACAAATTCAACGTCCAACATAACCATTATTTACATATGATAGCTATATTTAGTAGCTCTCGGGCCCTCGCACCTGTACCTTTGAAATCGCCAAACCAAATAATCCTAGCATACTTATATATGAACTTTACAATGGAGCAGACAAATCATTTACAGCCAACACCCCAGTAATTATTCATCCATCGGATTACCTCTACCATCGTCACGCAGCCTAACTTACTCGTTTTCTGCTCTCGATGAAAATCCTTCCGTGAGTCCACCTGTGACCGATTTATGCCTTGAACCGAACAACAATGCATGATATATCATCTTTACTCTCTCTTCTTTTCGCTTCGGCAGTTAATTGCTTGGCAGCAGCATAGGGATCCTTGTACCTTTTGGCCAAATCGACAACTTCTTGATTGTTCATCACCTGATATGGTCGATAAAAGGAAAAAATATTAAGAGTGCAGCCATGGATATGCTTCTGGTCGGCTATATCCTGGCCATTTGGACAAATTTTGAAATAACATGCCACACCTTCCAAACACCGTCACTCGCAAGGACAAGTAGCTCGGCAGTGTGATCTATGTCTTCGACTTTTATATCAGGCTCTGATCTCAATAATGATTTTAGATTCCTGTCTCCAAAAGCTCTGGAAACAGCCAACTGACCACATACTCGGGGAACATCTCCTGAAAGTTCAATTGTTAGATTCAATATACTGTCAACAGAAAATTTGAGATAACATTGTTCTGCTCATTTTTAAGGCACATGGTTTTTGTTTAGTTGTTTATCTAGGAATAGAATATTAAAGGATAAGAATTGCAATCAGAGTTTCCAAAAGATTTACTAATGTGATCCCTCTGCAGTTATGATTTATGGAAACTATAACATATGGTACCTTAAAATTGTCTTCCAGGTAAAATGAATATATATATGATCCCACCAAAAGGTGACCATGGAAATGTGTGTGCAACTGTGAATGCAGGAACCAATCTTCAAGTTAGCACACTGCAACGGGTATGTGTTCGGCAATTATCCCTAAATATTTGTTCTTACAGTAACCAATGAGTTGAGTGTGCACAGAAGGTTAAGGGACCCAAAGCAACTTACTACCCATTTATACAATATATATGGTAATACCAACCCCATTGTGCCACTAGAGAGAAAAAAACTTTAGAAATATTGCATAGAACAAGCACTGGAATTTACTAAGGGAAAAGGCTACTATATCAAACCATGAAATGAAGAGAACTTGTTTGATTACATCTTAAGTTAGGGTCTGGTGCAATATACTGAGAAAAAAAAACACAGGGCTAGTGAACTGTTGCCCTCCACAACCAAAGGCCAACATTGGCGAATGCTATATAAACCTTTGAGCCATCATGTTTGAAATCTGGACTACTATTTATGTTTTAAGAATAAATAGTAATGCCATTACACATGTTTTAAGGAGTTATCTCTCAAGACTTATTTTCGAACCAGAGAGGAAGCACATACATTGATTACTGCCATATTTTTATATAAACTGCTCAAATATGGTAGTCATGGTTTGACTTCTAAAATTGCACTGCCTATGGTGTTGTGCAATGCAATCATTAAGCCATTAGCAGCATCCTTTTTTGCTTTAAAAGTATGCTTTTATTAAATATGATATGACTTATCATCTGTCATCTGCAGTTTATATCAAAACATACTTGGAATGGTCTCAATAATAGAGTACCACATGGTGTTGTCTGATAAACACAATCATTTGACTAGCATTAAAGATTAAAAAAAAGTAATTATGTTACTGAACTTGGCTAGTAAACACCTTTTATTTTTCACACACCTAATAGCTGTTCAATAAGATTCCATCAAAAGATGTTTCACTTAGATTCTGTATATGAGATGTTCAACTGCTCCAGAACAAGGACAATGGGTCAAATATCAGAAAGGCAACCAGTCATTTAAATCAGGTTACCGTGCTGATAATGCGTAAAAAAACGAGGACACACCTGGCATATTTGAAACAAAGCCACCCCTATTTTCAATTACACTTCGCTCAACATTCGGGTCATGGTCTATTGACATCTGTATGGGCTCACCACCTTTCAAAAGAACAGCTCTTGAATCGCCAACATTAGCTACCCATAACTTCCTGCCGTTCACAAGAATGGCAGTTACAGCAGTGGAGCCACCTTGCCCCAGATCTGGAGTATGTGACAGAATAGCTTGGTCTGTTTTTTCATATGCTTTTGTAATCGCTCTATCTGGGTGTGTCCAAAACTCTTCCTAAAATAGCATGAAAGGTACGATCACCACACAGCTAGCGAATTAACAGCTGCTAAAACAAAATCTTAAACTTACCTCATTCAAAATATTTGTAAATAAATTCTTCTGTAGATATGCAGGAACGGTGTCTCCTAGATGACCATCATAAATAGCAAAAAGACCAAGCTCGTTTCCTTTGACCTCAACAAGATCTACGAAATGATAGTCCTCCATTGGATGATTCGTCATCCCTCTTACAAGGTTATACCCGTATGAGACCTTAACTTCCCTTTGACAGGCTTTCCCTTTACCAGATGCCGTTGACCCATGTCCCGTGAACTGCATACAAGCAGACCAATCAGCAAGAGCGATGTGGCTGAAGTGCTAACATGAGGCAGATTGCAATTTGTAGAGTTCCTAGCTTACTCATGAGCTCCTCGAATAATGACTATGACCACTTTTTTTAGAGCGCTTGCAGGTGGAGATAATGTTTAGTGAAACTCATGTTGCTAGATGCTAGCATCATGATGGTATTTCATGTCACCAAGTCAATATTAGTCGCTAGTTATTATTAACTAGTACCACAGGAGCATACTACATATTACTTCCTCTGTTCCAAATTATAAATCAAGTTAACTTTTTTGGTACATCCATTTTATTATGCATCTAGATTTTATGTATGTCTAGATACATAGCAAAATAAATGTACCAAAAACAAGTCAAGCAACTTAAAATTTGGAACATAGGGAGTACTCCAGTATAGTTTTTCTTCACTAAAGTTCAGCTATACGATGAACATATAAGGAAAAAAATTAATCCGTCCCAATAGAAACTTAAGCTTTGTTTAAGCAGGAAAACTCAGCATCTTGTTCTATCAGTGATTCAAATACAAAATTAGTTTACACAACCTTCAATTTTTTTTTCATAGACGCCTATGGCCCCCAAAAGCGACGATGAAAAGTGGGACTTACATCTGAGCAACCGGCGCCGAAGCAGCACAACCCTGCCATATCCTCCCTCGTAAGCCACTCTCCCTCAGTTCCAATCCAGGAACTGAACCTTTCAGAGACAAAAACAAAAAGGGCGGGGCGGAGAAATCCGGAAGTCCCCACAGCCACCGAGACCTCCTCCGCCGGTAGTACCAACCAGGGGCGGCGGACCTAGCATAGAAGCAAGCGTAAGTACAGCCGTTAAATTTTGCAGGAACCCGGAGTCAGTAGGTACCAGTTAGATCCGAATAATTACACATAGCTTGTAACACATACTAGGGTTTGGCTGCTCCGTTTCGTGCAGCAGGAAGAGAGGAGGGGAGCGGCCGGGCGTACCTGGTGCGTGCGTGCGTGCTCCGTGCTCGGCGCAGGCGAAGGGCGGCGCTCGACGCCGCGAATAGAGGATGGGGAAGGGGAGAAGGGAGGGAGGTGAACGGAGAGGGGGAAGGGGAAGGGCAGGTGGAAGATTGCAGCAGAAGGTCTCGTCTCCACTGGCAGTCGTCGCCGCGTCGTCGCCGTTAGCAGCTGAGGTGCGGTGCGGTGGGGTTGGAATGGGTCAACCGGGAGTTAGTGTTTGACCCACACACTACTAGTAGTAGGCAACAAATTAATTTCGGCCTGGTGGGTGTTTATGGTTGCCGTGACCCTGGGGACCCACCCAACCCAATGCGGTCCTCCTTCCCCAACCCAGATGACACGGTGCCGGTGGCGGTGGGTGCTCGCTCGTCCGGCGTGAAATCGGGCCCCCAATTCATTTTCTTTTTCATTTTCAAATTGATGAACACATGAGAGAGCTCCAGACCGACTCTCTTCATTTTGAAATTTTGAATCGAGTCGTTTTAGTTTTATTTTGAATCGGAATTGTCTAACTTGGACTAAGATTATAGAAAATTATATAAACATCTACAATATCAAATTGAAGCCGTTCTAGTTTTACCATGGTCAACCAATTTTATGTTGATTAATATATACAAGATTGTATGTATAGATAGGTACCCAATAAGTAGCATTAGAAGTATCATCAAAAACTTTTTCATAATACTTTTGTCTAGTGTAATGAGTGCCGATGATATTTTCTACTCCATCCATTCTAAATTCTAAGACGTTTCAATATTTTTATACACATTGTTTTATTATGTACCTTGATATATTGTTTACTCCCATGTAATTATAGGATCCATACCAGTCAATTTAGATCAAGTTTCACCAAAAGTTACAATGAATAGTATCTAAATAAATTTACTATGAAAAATATTATATTATAAATTATAATTTAATGGTGCTTATTTTGTATAAGAATGTTAGTACTTTTTTTATATAAATTCAGTTAAAGTTCAAACCGATTGAATTGCTATGTTTTTGTGGTCGAAAGTGAATATGGGTGGAGCATAAACATAAACATCGTCAAAAGGTACAAGATCTTTTGACTTCAGATAAAGCTAGAAGCCTACAAATCTCATCTTTGTGGAATGGAGGTATTATAATAATTCATGATGTATCTTATGATGAGTCTAGTCTAAAATATTTTTTATTATTTTTTATAAATTAAATAAAAATAGAAAAAAAATAAAAAGAAAAGCTAGAAACGACTTGACAACCTAAAAAAACGTGACTACAACCTTCTAGTCTCGATTTAAACAAGAGAAACGCCACTATATGTGCATGTTTTCCCCCTTTAGTTCAATGTTTCATAGCATGTGTTCACATGATGACCAACAAAAAAAATGCATGTGTTCCCAAAATAAACGATGACCGGCAATTATAAACAACATAAAAATGAAAGAGAGTTTTTAACAAATTTATTTATTTGTACAAATCGTAGAGTAAAACGTCGTTTTTTGTTTATGGAGTACTTTTGTTTATTTTAAGCGGTCGTGCAAAGCGAAGACGAGCTTCTTCTCTTTGCGGGCCCCGCCGGCCGCTGCTATGCTATCACAAGTTGTCGTTTTTCGCCGGGTTTGCGCGTGGAGACGGAGTAGTCTATGGGAGATGCCTTTCAAGGGTCAACACTCAACAGTGAAGAAGAGCCAGCCGCCGGCCGGCCCACCAACGAACGAACGACGCAGACCCAGTTCATGGACCCACGTGGCACGGGGCCGGACACGTATCACGAGGATCCCAGTTTGACCCGCGTGTCTACGGCTACCGGCCGGCTGAAACGGACGTCGGTCCTCCATGGACGTGGCCTATGGAGCACAGGAGAGTGCAGAGTGACAGCGGCGCACGGGCGGCGGGCCTATGGTTGTCCCTGTCATGTCACCCACCGGCGGTCTTGACCAGCGGCAGTCGGGTGACGGAGGCTGAGGCGACGAGACGACCGGGGACGGAGTTCCACTGCTGCGCGTCACAGCACAGGTACGTACTCCCTCCGTCCACAGACAACACTGTACGTACACTCACTATCTGGATCTCCTCCTGTTGACGGCGGCGGCGGCGGCTCTGCATCTCGCGGCGGTAGCCCGGCGAGGAAGCGTCCCTGTCCGGCTGTCCCCGTCCCTGTTACTGTGGAGTAAGGAGACGGAGCAGACGGAGGCGACGGAGGAGGAGCATGCCAGGTGCGCCCGCTCTGGCGTCGGTGCCGAAGCTCGACGTCGTCAGATTGGCCGGCGTTGGTTGTGCAGGCATCCTCCTCCGGCGGGGCGGGGACGCCCTCCGGCGCCGAAGACGCACAGGAAGCGCCTGGACGCCATTGGGTCCCCAGTCCCCACGCTAAGAGCCTTGTTCAATTACGAAGCCAAGTGTAATCCTTACACCGAATTTCAAAATTTAATCTCAAAGCATTGGGCATGTTGCAAGATCCAACATTCCAAATCGGATCTGAAATCGATAGACAGCACAAATTTCGTGTCTTTTTACAGAGAAGAGACAAACACACTAGCATTATTATTGCAAGACTGTCTTCGTCAGTAACGGGCCTATAGCTTGCATATTTATCCCCTCGATAAATATTCATCGTCGACCCCTACGAAGATCCTTGCATTTTATTTACATGCTGTGAAACTGTCATCACATCTTGAAGAGGTATTTGAGATCCTCTACAGTGAGCCGGGTTGCTGGATTGTCACCGGATGGGTCCTCACCCAGCGCAGATTCGATCATCTTCCGTTTTCCCTCCTGCCAGAACAAGCACACACATTGAATCATTAGCTTGGAACTTGGAAGGTGTTTCAAACTGCATATCTACTCAAACTTGAACAGTTAGACCAAAAAAAAAAAAAAAAAACTTGAACAGTTAGTGCTCTTTTAGCTTTACATCCCTAGAGTTTATACAATTATTCAGATATGATAGAAGTATTTATCTCAATGACAAGTCTAGGTGTAGTGTTCATGTACTGAACTTTTGGAAATTCTAACATGCCAGTTTCTTATAAGTATTTAGCTCAATGACCAACTGAAACTGAGTGAACCGAGACTAACCATTCTTCAGTTGAGCTGTGCTCCGAATGCTTTCTAAAACCACACTGCTAATAAAGTCTATGCCCTCTAAGCAGGGGGAAAAAAATCTGGACCCTAATAATGCAATTTCATGAATGACAGAATCACCTGCAGAGATAAAATGCGGTCTTCCACGGTGTCTTTGACGGTTAGACGAGTAACAGTAACTGGGCGAGTCTGACCGATCCTGTGTGCCCTATCAACTGCCTGGTCCTCAGCAGAGGGATTCCACCAAGGATCAAGCATGAGCACATGGCAAGCGGCTACCATGTTCAGACCAAGATTGCCAGCCTTCAGTGACATAATTATTACTCTCACCTGAAGAATGAAGATGGACTACTTTGTCAGAATGTCTACTAGGAATAAGTGAATGAATTAACAGTGAAAACAGGAGAATGGTAGCGCTCAAGTAAAATGACCTCTGGGTCAGTGTTGAACTCTTTCACTGCTCTGTCTCTTACGTTCAGAGGCATTGAACCATCCAACCTCCTGAACTCAATATGGTTGCTGCTCAGTGAACGCTCCAGCAAGTCCAACATGCTAGTCCACTGGGTGAAGACTATGGCCTTAGCAGGGGTGATCTCGCTTGGAACTGATCCCATGGTATCATCAGCATCCCCCGGGTTGATGATCGAGTTCAGAATGTCAATGGTGTTCCGGATCTTGGAGGAGATGTAGCTACTTTCACAGACCGAAAATGGTTGGTCCACATCTATGGAATGACTAGTTGGTGCTTCAGACTCCAGATTAGGCCAGAGACAGAACTTCAAGACATCGGTGAATAAAAGATTTTCATCACTTATTTCTCTTCCGCAATGTGGAGAAGCAGGGCACACCTTCTCAATTATGTCTTTATCGTCTAATAACTTCTCATGCACACACTTGGCGCAGAAAACATGGCCACATGGTGGTGCCTTAGTTTCCCTTTGGTGGACCCTATAAAATTGTAGGAAAATGAAAGATTATCAAAGTTGTGGGTTAAATAACATTTCAGCCAAAATTAATCCAGTAGATCATTTGTGTATAGTCACAAAAATACCCCCTTTGTTTAAGCTGACATCCCTTTGGTTCCTCATGAAACAAAGAAAATATTCAAAAGCGCGAAATACTATGAGAATGAAGGAGCTAGCAGCCATATTAAGGTGACAAAAATTGCATGGACAAATTCTGAATGAACTGTTTGCTTACACCACATATGGTACATTTTGCAGCACCGCTTTCCAGAACTTTAAGCACATTTACTGCTATCTCCACATGAAGTTGCTTTGCCAATCTTAGAGAGTGGGCACACGATTCTTTCCCCCTCAAAAGAGAAGGGTGGTTACAAGCCTGCCGAAGTTGAGACAGCAACGCAAGGATGTGTACATAGTTTTTCTTTATGAAATCTTTAGAACTCTCCTGTAAAATAAACTCAATAAATGAGCAACAGATACCACACACTGAAATTTCTAGGCAATCAAAACTTATATTTAAAGACAATGGGGACTGAATATCGGGTATCAGTATTGAAGCTGTTTTTCACCTTAAAAAAAAAGTATTGAAGCTGTTTTGGCTTAAATTTAGACTGCTGAACCTAACTTTCATAAAGTTTATGTGTGTAGTTAGCTCTCATGAACATCAAGATTGAAGTTATCTTGCGTAGCCTTTTCGTGATCAAAACGTATTTATATCATGCAAGACAACATAAGGAATGGGGAAAACAACTTCTTATTGATAGAATATGGAATGAAGATAATTCAAGATGTAAACTGACAACAGAAGGAATGGGGAAAAACTGTTAACTTTTTATTGAGAGAATATGGAATGAAGATAATTCAAGATGTAAACTGGTAACTACCTTTAACTTTTCTTTTAACTTTAGACGAGAGTTTTCTTCAAGCCTTAAATAGAAAGCCCGCTCCTCCTTAGTGAAATCTATTTTACTCAACTGAATTGTCTTCGGTGGTATTTTTATGATTGGCTCTCCATCAAGTAGTGTTTCTATAATGAAATAGATCAAAAGTAGATCAATGAAAAAATATCACAGCCAAAGAAGAATCAAGCAACAATCAGATATAGTGAATTATTTTTAAAAGTTCAGATGCAAAACAAGGTGGAATTTCCTTCATAAAATTAAAGTACTAGACGCACACAAATGTAAATGAAATTAAAAAAAGAATTTTAAAAATTCAATACTTGTTAAGGCAGTTGAATATTCGTTGTTATTATTGTTATAGCAGAGGCCTATGCTAAAAAATAACTTTTGTAGGCAGAAGGATGCATTGGGCAGGTTTTCAGTGTAAGCTATAGGTAAAAAAAAAAATGCAGACAGTGCAATCAGTATCACCTTTTTGTGCGTCGTAGCAGAACTATCCTCAAGACAGTTTGAAGTTTCTTATAGCCAATATTTGTGTCCCTGGAGAGTGGGGCTTTTAGCATAGAGCTAAATGACCTAAATTTAGAGTAAGGCTCATATTTCAAGAAGTTTAAAATAGCTGTAAAGGTCCAAAATGTTATTTTGTATAGGTGTTCCTGATAAGCACCATCTCCTTTCTGCACTCAACCCACAACATCCTTTAGCCGTTTGAGTTTGGTATCCTTTTTATGATGTGAGCTTCATCTAGAACAACTCTGAACCATCGTACCTTAGCAAGTGGGCCAGCTTTGTTTATCTTCTTTACCTTGCCTTTCGCATTTTTCTTAAGTTTCCTTTTATTGCCAGGAGAAACCTCATCATTAGTGTTTTGAGGCACTTCACGAGCCACAATTGCATATGTTGTGACAACAACATCGTAGTCTGCCAGCTCAGTGGGATATGTAGTCCTTGAACCTCCATGATAAACCAGAACAGACAATTCCGCACTTCTGGTAACCTTGGTGGACAGCTCATTAGCCCACTGCTTAAGAACACTAGCAGGACACACCACCAATGTACCTGCAGCTGGTGCAGATGTTGGCCTCAATCTCACTCTGGCCTTCTTGGGTTGAGGTTTAGCAGCGTTTGATCGACTAGCATGGACCTTGAATTCCTTCCTGTCCATAACAAGCACGGCTTCATTATCATCGCTGTCAGATATTCCACATTCTGGATCATCACTCATGAACAAAGATTGCTGAAGCCTCTCCTTCTGTATAAGAGCAATTGTAGATATTGTTTTCCCAAGACCCTGCATCACAATAAAGTATGTGCCTATATTAAGGGAATTTGATAAATGATTAATATACTGGAAAAAGGTATGAAACAAGAAATAACCTGATCATCTGCCAAAATTCCACCTGAGCAATGTGCATTATTCTCCCTAGAGACCATCCAAGCTAATGCTATTTTCTATCAGACAAAAAAGAACATAGAAGTGAATACAGCCCTGGACAAGCAAAAGAATAACAAGACTAAAAATATTTTTAAAAATGTACCTGATGCTTAAGGAGTGATACTGACAGAACACCTTCAGGCAAATCTTCTTCCCTTTTTTCCTGATGGATACACTGCACAGAGTTTGGGGGGAAACAATTCAGTTCGTGCCATGTATAATAAACTAAATGAACATGCAAACAGGCTTTACATATCTGAGCAAGGCACCAATATGTCAGTCAAACCAAAGATCCATACCTGCAGAGCATCTTCATAAACAACTTTCTCTTCATCGCTGAAAATCTTTTCTCCCGTCAAAAAACTGAAGATGTTTTCTCTGGGACTTCTTGAGCATCAATAATAGAAGCTATGGGCTGCTGACACAAGTCCTTCTTTGTCAACTTTGGCACCATTCCAGTGGATGCTATATTCTCAGCAGGCCTATATAAGGATGAAGCCTGCTGACGTGTGTCACTTAAAAAACTGTCGACTTCCAACACGGTTGGTTCGTCGTCGCTATTCTCGTCAGAAGTTGTGTTGAGACTGAGAGAATGGATGGTCGGGCGAAAACGGGTGCTGCGATCACCATGGCCATCGTCTTCACTGTCTGAGCATGAAATGGTGCCGTCTGAGCACAGGACGATTCTGTCTTCACCATCTGAACACAAGTCAACAAAGCCTTCGCCCTCTGATTCTGAACTTAACTCAATAATTTCCATAATGCCTGCAATCATACATACATGCAAATGAGTAAAGTCTGTGTTGTCAGATATGTTATGTTTATTTGGCTTCCAAAAAAAAAAAAAAAAACTGACAATAGTAGGTGCTCGACAGGTTCATGGAAACGCCAGAAACATAAACAAGAATGTATTTTTTCTGGGCTACACACCAGGCCTAATGAAGGATGAGTAGTCGTCATTCCAACAAAAAGGCCAAATGGACCAGTAAATAAGGTAACTGCTAATAAAGCGAAGGGGGGGATCTGTCACAATTCACGACACATGCCATGGTTCATTACACAGAGCATCGACATAAGTAAACTGATGAATCTATCTAAGACGCAAATGCATAAAAAAAGACCCGATCAGAACAATAGTCAAATCGATCTGGACAATTATCACGTGCTGCTGAAAAAAAAAAAACTCCTGGCTGCATCGATCTGCAACTAGTGATTTGATCAGATCTGACAAAAGTTGCCTCACCCGAATGAAGATCGCTCAAATGTGGCGTGGATAATCAAAACAATTACGTATAGAAAAGTCGTCGTCGAAAGCCAATAAAACAGGAACCGGCAGGAAAGGAGAGCACTGGCTTGTTACCTCCACGTCGTCCTCGTCGTGCGTGTCGCCGCGGTTGGAGGAGCCCAGCGGGCGCCGATGCAGTTGGAGAATGATGAAGAGGCGGAGTTTGGAGGATGGATGGAGTGGTGGCGATCAAGGGCGGCGGAGGCTATTTATTCGTTGGCGACGTTGGGGCCTGGAGTACCGTTGGCCGAGATCATTTTGAACTTAAATTTGAAAACAAAATGAGAAAAGGAAATGAGGGTGCGGCGACTGATAAACCGGGGAACTAACCAACGGAAACTTGGCCTCTTGAGATGGGCCGCCGGCCAGACGAAACAGCGGCACGGCAGCATGGCCCCAAGCCCACAAGGAGCGACGTGTTTGCAACCTGCGAGCCCACGGGGGTGGGCTGGTGTGCACAGCCCAAGACCTCCCCTGTACACAATGCCGGTGGCTCCGCTCCTACCCTGCTCAGCCGAACGTCGCCGTTTCCGGACACAGGATTTTATATTTGAAATTGAAATAAAACATCACTTGAGCACAAAACTGCACTTTGGTGGTTTCAAGTTATTTCAGGATGCCAAATTCTTAATAAACACTCCACTTGAATATGCTGAGATATGAAACAACAGTTAATCTTAGACTTATCCAATTATCCATTGCCCCCATAACTATCCGGGCACAAAATTAAGCAGAACTGAATGATAGTATCCCTAAAACAGGCCACATTTTTTGCTAGAGAAATTAAAAGAAACTGCAGACATCAGTCACATACAGAAACATTCCACGCAACAGTAGAATTTTGCAAGAGAAATGGCGCTGCTAACTTCAACACCTACATCAATTATGCTAGCAGAAACATTCCCACTTCTTTGGCTTCGCTTGTATTTTGTTGGCTGCAGACTCAGAGAGTGCTGGAATGTTGAAGCACAGAGGTACCACTGTAGAGTTCAGCATTAGCAGTCAGAAGATCAAAAGGGTCACTACATGAAAAATCAGATGCTACTTGGGAAGCCCAAGCAGGGGATGCCCCATCAGAGGATGGACTCCTGAAGACAATCAGTTTACAGTCTTTACTGGCCCATATTGCAGAAGTCAGAGGCTTCAGCTTGGCATTGACAACATCTGCTGAAGAGAAGCATTTAGAGGCCACCATGACCACCATCTTCTCCAGGACTTGCGCTCTCTCAGCAATGAACTTGAGGAACGCTAGCTCACTTCTCTTACCCTGAAACTCTTGGAAGACAAATTTCTTCACATGCCTTTGGACGCAATCAATACAGCCAGCCTCCTTCCCCTTCCAGAACTTGGGATCAACCTTCTTGCTATTGGGGCCATCATTCACAGACTGCGATCAGAACAAATCAAAACATACATAGTTCAGATACCTATTGTTCTGAGTCAATAGTCACACAACTAGAATATATATCAAAACAAGCTAGCAAGCTGGCGTTGGTGCCATTGATGCTAGATGCCAAATAACGAGATGGGGTTGGCAAGTCTTAGGAAGACATGGAGTGTCTCAACGTTGGGAAAACATTTGAGAAAGCAAGGCATCATTTTGACTTCATTGTGGACATCAAATCCCACCTCCAAAGCCAAGATCTTGACGGTTGGGACCATGGTGCTTGGGCTCATTTTAGTACCCACCTGCAATGCAAAATGTGCAAATAAAATGTACGAGAGCAGAAATTTAGATCACAACAAATATGGACACACTCTATTGACATAAATATAAAGCAGAAACTAGGACCTTGAGGGCGGTATTGCCAATCTCCAGTTCGAATCCGGGCTGCCAATGTCCCAGCATGCACAGGTTGGGTGCATGGCCAATCTTGATCCTTGAGCAACTCTGGCCCGGCACGGCAGGTGATATCATCCACATGAGCAGCCTCTCGAGACGAGGAGCGTCCACCACAGTGATGTGCGCTTGGGCAGACGTGGTCACCTGCACGCAGCGCAGGCTGCGGCTGATCAGCCGGACTCGAGCCCCGGCCTGGTTTGTGGTGATGGTGAGGACTTCCAGGACGGGGCTCCGGTCGATGAGGAAGTGGAGGTCTCGTTCCTCGATGACGAAGGTGTCGAGGACAAGCTCCCGGAGGTAGGGGAAGCATGTGGTGCGCGGGAGCCCGACGGTGCTGGGGACCACGCACATGCCGAGGTGCAGGCGGGTGACGGTGGAGCAGCCGTAGAGCGCGCGTGGGAGAGGGTAGTCGATTGGCCACGGGCGATTGAAGAAGACGAGGTCTTGGATGCCCTTGGCGGCGAGAACCTCCAGCCAGCGCTCGATGTCGACCTGGTGCGACGCCATGTGGCAGCGGGTGAGGTGGACGCAGCGGAAGGGGCCCGGGTGCGCGTCCAGGACGCGGGACACCACGCCGGCGACGGCCCAGGACAGGACGTCCTGGCCTCCGGGCATCGTGTGGTCCGCCGGGAGGCAGTCCGGGAGGATGTGGGCGTCGGCGACGGCGAGGGGCACGGAGCGCCAGAGGCCGCGCCAGCGCGTGGCGAGCGCGGCGGTGCGCGCGGCGTCCTTGGCGGGGAGGCGCGACACGACGTTCCTGAGCAGCGCGTCGGGGAGGAAGCTGATGCGGTCGACGCCGTCGTCTGGGGCCCGCGCGGCGACGGCGGAGGCGAGGGGCGCGGCGGGAGACACGGGCGCGTCGGGGATGGCGTCGTACGCATACGATACGTGAGTATCATGGCCGTGCCCAGCGTCAATGCATCGGGAACGTCGACGCCGCTGCGCCGCATCTCGCGCTGCAGCTGGCTCTCCATGTAGCTCACGCTGACGTCCACGTCCGCGAGAACTGATGCTCCTCCATGGTCGCCGCCGCGCTGGGGCGGAGCGGAATGGAGGAGGATTCGGGGCTGGGGCGGCGATGGAGCGGAGTGGAGTGGTTTGGGGATCGGAGTGGGAGTAAGCTTTTTTTTTTTTTTTTAGCAGAACCTATATCACTTTATTGATCATCAAGTACATAGGAATTACATACACCAAAGGGTGGAAGAATAAACCATACATGCCGACCTTCGTCTAGATACAAAGAACTTCTGGCTATGGTATGTGCATCTCCATTTGAATATCTTCGCTCATGGACAAAATCAACTTGCTCGAACTCCTGACTCCTGGCCTGAATCTCGATGATCACCTGCCCGTAGGGTCCTCTACTTTTTTTTTGAGAATGACCCCGTAGGGTCCTCTACTTTTTTTTTGAGAATGACACAAGACAACGCAGACGCCACAACACGCACGCACACTCACCCCTATGAACACACGCGACGCAAACCCTACCCCTGGCGAAGACCTCCGGGCGATCGAAGCGGCCGGCAGATTCGGAGATTCTCAAGTCACCACGGGCGCCTCGTCGTCGACGGAACGCCGCTACCACTTAATGCACAACGCCGGTAAATCCGGGAAAATCCCAAGAAAAGGTGCGAGCACCGGGATTTGAACCCCGGTGGGTAGCGCCCCCACCTGGGACCGTCCTACCATTGGACTACAAGCCAATTCACCGTAGGTCCTCTACTGTGGGAGTAAGCTGCTTATCTAGAGTTATTCGTTGCTGGGCCAGATGTGGTTATTCGTTGCTATCAGGCCCATCACATGTTTCATGTGGTAAGTTTTTCAGGAACTCAGCCAAATCTTTGGTCACCAGGTCATGAATACAAGCTGGAATACTGCCCCTAAAGCTGTTAAACCATGGACAAACAAATTACATGATCGTGGATTACGAACTGAAATTACATATTAGGTCGCATTTTGGAGTGAGTCTATCACAAATCAGAACCAACCTTTAAGCATTTACACGCATGGCACTGCCATATTCAGATCACCAGAATCAGAGGATAATACACAATTGCATTCTCTCCTGAAGCCTGGAACTGTAAGAGTTCTCTTACGAGCTGGGAATAGTTACAAAGAGTCAGGTCAAGCAGAACTGGGGAAGTGGGTCGTAGCATCAGCCATGGTGAGGACCATAAACATACGCTACGTCAGCTCCAAAATGTCTATGACTACTTGCATAACTAGCGGTGCCAGATACTGTGATCAACTCTAACCTAGCCTATCTATTAGGATTGTCACAAAAAAAGACTATCAGCCCTACGGATGATTCCAAGTAGCCATCACACCATGAAGAGGTATCTGAGATCTTCTACAGTCAATTTAGTAGCAGTGCCTCTGGAACCATCCTCGCCAAATGCGGATTCAACCATCTTTCTCTTTTTCTCCTGACCAGTGAAACATTCACATTTAGCCAATAAAAAGCTCAAGAAAAAGCTCAATGCTAATTACCCCAATAGACCTTAGAGCCAATATATAAAGTTGTTAAAAAAACGAGATTGACACTGTATGTGATGTACATCAGTAATAGTTGATTGTAGCTGCAATGTCGTTTCACACCGAAAAAAAAGTAGCACAAAATTGAAGTACTGGTGTTGAGTTTCATATCAGCAGATTGGGAGACCACATCAGACATAAGATTACAAATCAAGACTGAAATGGGAAACACGAAAATTTTGACTACCTTTTATGATTAATTGATTACTCCTTTCAAAAAAATATAATTAATGGATTATAGGATTATTCCTTTTCCAAAAATATAATTAAATGATTATAGGCTGAATCCGAACACTTAGCTGTTGAGTTTTCAGTGCTAAAATCTTCTGTGGACTAATGAAGAGTGTCCTCTACCTAGAAAAAAAACTATCATGATCGCATTGGCAACAACCGAAGTAATTACCTGCAGAGCTAAAATGCGGTCTTCCACCGTGTCTTTAACTGTGAACCGTGAAATAGTAACAGGACGGTCCTGACCAATCCTGTGTGCTCTGTCAACTGCCTGGTCCTCAGCATAAGGATTCCACCAAGGATCAAGCATAATCACATAGCAAGCAGCTACCATGTTTAAAACCAAGATTGCCAGCCTTCAGTGACATAAGCATTACTCTCACCTGGAGAATAAAAATCATTATCAGTATTTACTTGTGAAATGTTGGTAACTATTGCTGAATAAGAAAGAATGCAGGAAAGGACCTTGGGATCAGTTTTAAACTCGTTCACTTGTTGTTCTCTCATGTTGAGAGACATTGATCCATCTAGCCTCCTAAATTGCATACCATTTCTTTTCAATGAAATCTCCAGCAAATCCAACATGCCTGTCCACTGGGAGAAGACTATTGCCTTAACAGGGAGTGCCATGACGGGAATTGATTCAGTAGTATCCCCCACTGTAAGAGCAGGTGTCTTGATGATTGAGTTAAGCACTTCCACAGCTGCCTGGATCTTCGAGGAGATGTAACTGCTTTCACAGATTGAGGATGGCTTGTCCGCTGCTGTGGAACTAATTTTTTTCATGAAACTCCAGCTTTGGCGAAGTACAAAGTTTTAATACAGCTGGTGTAAAAACAGATCGAAAACTTAGTTTCTTTGCACAAAGTGCATAGGGGCAGACATGTCCATCACTTGTTAAGCTCTCATATACACACTGATAGCAGAAAACATGACCACATGTCGTCACAACAGCATCCTCAGGTGGATCCTGTAAAATGGGAAAATAAATTATTGTGCTCATCAAAAAGTTTTGGATAATATAAGATTCTCAGCTAAAATCAAGAACATCAGTCACTGTTTATTGCTTTATCACACACATATCTCTTGGTTAACCTCGTTGTTTTTTTCTTCTTCATACAATAAAATATTACAAGAGCAAGAGGTAATACACATAATACACTGCGCCTGTAAGAAATTTTGAGTGACCTGATTGCTTACATTGCATATGGAACAAATTGCCGGACCTCTTTCCAACTTTTCAAGCAAATTTGTCACTGTTTCCTTGGGAAGTTGCTTTGCTCTTTCTATAGATTTGCTGTCAATCAGATCTGATTCCTGCCCGTTCAAAAGAAGAGGGTGATCACAAGCCTGCCTAAGACGCAGCAACAACACAAGAATGCTTGCATAATTTTTCCTTTATCGTCCCAGCTGCATCGTATGCCTGTATTACAATCACAACATCAGCATCAGACATGAATTCCTGAGCAACTGAACCAACAGGAGAAAATTATAGGCAGAATGGAATTCAGTATTTAAGCTATTCTTATTTATTTATTTTTGTGACCAATATTCTTATTTAATGATAGACTCAAGCCTAATTTCAGGTAATGCAATTAGTTGGTTCATGTTTATCAAAGCCATGCATTTTTAAGTTTTTAAATATGTTTAAAACTTCAGATAAGGAGAACCCAGCAGGGATGCTTCTGAGAATACATTAGATTAGATTAGATTGCAAAAAAAAAGGCACTTACTCCCTCCATCCACACAAATGTAAGGACTTCTGGCTTTCAAAATTTGTACACAAATGTAAGGACTATGGCCTAATCCACCTGAATAGGCAGGATTTAGCAGTCATTTATGGCATTGTTTACCTAAAATAGACAGGATTTACTGATTTAGTTGAATCACTGCAATTTAGGTGTTTGATTGAGGGTACAAATCTTATCCTTCCCTGCTTAAGTTTAGGTGTTTGATTGAGGGATACAAATCTTATCCTTCCTGCTTAAGTTGTCCTAAAATAAAGTCTTTACATTTGAGGACAGGGGAATAATAAGTTTACATATTACTGAAGAAGAAAGATGATGCAATTTTAGTTGTCAAAAAAAAAAAAAAAAAAAAAAAAAAAGATGATGCAATTTTCAAGGTACCTTGAACTTCTGCCGAGAGCCTTCTTCAAGTGCCAAGTAGAAAGCTCGCTCCTCTGGCGTGAAATCTATTTTACTCAGCTGAATTGTCTTTGGTGGCAGCTTTAAGATTGGTTCTCCATCTATAAGTGTTTCTGTATAGATAACGGTTCAACAGTCCATCAACGAAACAACAACAATGTCATATACTGAAAAGCTTCAATATTTAAGAACCATGATAGAACTCTTCTAAAAGATGTACTGAAACACAAACAGGATCCCGATGCCGAACAAAGTTTTGAAGGTTTCAATGCATTCCAGATTGAGTAATGAGTGGGGGATAAGTTTTGCTGGCAAGAGCAATAAAGTGCAGTAGTGCAGCTCAGAACAAGATGTATATAGATACTTGTTAAAAAAAAGCATACAGATATATATTTATGGTCTAAGTACTTTAATTCACCTTTTGTGCGCCGCAGTAGAATTATCCTCAAAATAGCTTGAAGTTTCTTATAGCCGCGAACTGGATCTCTAGAAATTCGGTGCTTGATCATATATTTGAAATGACTAAATTTAGAGTAAGGTTCATATTTCAAAAAACAGAAATAGCTATACAGATCCTCAATTTTATTTTGAATAGGAGTTCCTGATAAGCACCATCTCCTTTCAGCCCTGAGTCCACAACAAGCTCTAGACACTTGAGTCCGGTAGTTTTTTATTGTTTGAGCTTCATCAAGCACAACTCTGAACCATCGTACCCTGGCAAGTGTGCCACCTTCTAAATTGCAAGGGTTGTTTTTCTTCTTCGGCTTGCTCTGCTTTTTTCTTTTGCTGCCGATGGAAACTTTTGGACATATTCCGTCCATTTCACTGTCCTTTTGCTCACCGTTAGAGTTTTCTCTAGGTACTTCATTGGCCACAGTCATGTACGTGGTGACAACAACATCATATCTTGCCAACTCATTAGGATCTTTAGTCCTTGAACTTCCATGATAAACCAAGACTGACAATTTATTGTCTTCCATAACCTTCACAGAGAGCTCATTAGCCCACTGCCTAAGAACACTAGCAGGGCATACAACCAATGTTCCTGCAGCTGGTCTAGTCTTGGACCTCAAATTTGATGCAGAGTAACTCCCTCTGGTCTTCTTCTTAGGTTCAGCTTTATCAGTAGCAGTGTTTGACTTGCTATCACAGGGCTTAAGACTGCTGGCAACATGCAATCGTGCAGAATCATCCAGCTCATTCAAGGGTTCATCCTTCACTTCTTTCTTGGCCATGACAATCACAACATCATTTTCATTTTCACAAGGTTCAGCTTTATCAGTAGCAGCGTTTGACTTACTATCACAGAGCTTAAGACTGCTGGCAACATGCAATCGTGCAGAATCATCTAGCTCATTCAAGGGTTCATCCTTCACTTCTTTCTTGGCCATGACAATCACATCATCCTCATTGTCACAATCACTGTTTGGGACAAATGTTGTACTGTATGAACTAGCAGTCTTGAACCTAGACTGCTTAACCATCTCCTTTAGTATAAGGGCAATCGTTGATATTGTCTTCCCAAGACCCTGTATCACACAAAGTTAATTGCTAGACATAAATGAACCTGGTAGGAAGAAGAATTAATGGTAGGAAAAGTAAGAAATAACCTGATCATCTGCCAAAATTCCACCTGGACAATGTGAACTATTCTCCTTCGAAAGCATCCACGCCAACGCTATTTTCTTCCAAACATAAAAGAACATGAAAGTGAATAGGGCCTCCAGCATAAGCATAGCAACTGCGTAACTGATATTAGCGAAAAGGTTACCTGATGCTTAAGCAGTGAAACTGACATAACACCTTTGGGCAGATCTTCCTCCTTCATTTCCTGAGTGATATGCTGCATGCATTTTTGGTAACATTAATAAGGTTCGCCCAAGTGATTGAAACAGAATATCAGAAGATGGCAAGGTGTCATTACTGTATAAATTAATCAAATACCTATACCTTCAGGGCTTCTTCATATACAGCTCTCTCATCAGAACTAAAAAGCCTTTGTTCTACGTCATTTTCAACTTTTGTACCATTAACAGAAGATGGCATTGGTGTAGGGAAGATCCGATGTGGACGTGGACCTCCATATATAAAGAAATCATCTAACAGTTTGAAACAACACTGTCAAGTATCCACATCTTCCACAAATATAAATCATTTTTTGTAGGACTAGTCAAATAAAATATTTCAGGATAGTAAAATAAAATGTCACCTGTTGGAATTGTAGATGAAGGCACCCCATTTCCACTGGTGCTGGCAGTGCATCTTTGAAAACCACTAAATGCCATAGAGGGCTCTTCCCTGATCCCGTTGTCACCAAAAGTTGAATGGCTTGGTGCAGATGATTCAGGAAAGAAGCTCCCGTAGGTGAAAGATTGTGGAAACTGATGTTCAAACTTTTGAGAATAGAAAATGTTAAGGTTTTGCTGCAGAACCATTTGTTATTGATAATAGAAAAAAGTCCTCTTGATATTGTTACTCACCTCATTCTTCATCTCAGTGATTGATATATCCTCAACAGGGCTATAAGAGGATGATGCATGAAAGTCATCGTATTCTTTCTTTGCGACCATGCGCCAATCATCTTCCATGCCATTCCATTCAGGTGCTGTGTTGTGAGGGAAAAGAGACAGCTCAAAAGGACTAACAGGATCATCATAGTCCTCTTCTTTGTAAGGGAGGAAAAAAGTGTTGTCTTCACTGTCTGAAGTCAGGTCAATGATCCCATCCTCGCTATCTGAACTTAAGTCAATAATGTCCATACTGCTTGGAAGCATATATGCTGAATCTGCCTTGTCGTTGTCGGACATCTTGTACTGCTAAATGGCTTGTTACTCGGAACAAGTAATGCACCAAGCCTCAAGCAGCTCACAGCAGTACTTGTGACCAGATCTCACTAGCTAGCCTGCAAGTGGCACCAAGATGGCAAAAGATATTTCAGCTACACGTGGTTCGGTGGGTTGGCAATAATGCAGATTCTGAAGTGAAACTCTAATAATAATAATAAAACACTAGCACAACAAGAATTAATATATTTGGCTACAAGAAAGTACGAGACTACAGTACAGCTCGTCCTCGAGCACAAGGTGTTAGCTCTAAACTAATTAATTTAACCAAACCCACGTTATCAGTTGCCAAGGGAAAATGCAATTTTTAGGGCAAGGGTCACGATTCAAGCGAAGTAGAATTCGCACTACAGCAACAGGAAAACTGACATCAGACTGATATTACCTATGCCAATTAGACTGACAGTTTCTTGTCAGTAACAGTAGGTGCTGGAGCGCAAGATGTTACTAGTACGGCCAAAGTAGGCGCTGGAGGCAGCGCAAGATGTCCAAAGAAGTGAACCAAACCTCTGCTATCACTCATCAAGAAAAACAAGATTCATTCTTTCTTTCTAAGGGTCACGATCCAATCGAAGTAGAATCGGCAGCACCGGAACAGGACAAGTGTCATCAGACTGACAATTGGCAAGCATTGGTACTACAACAAACTCGTGAGCGCGCGCGCGGTGGTACAGAGACAAAGAAAGAATCGATGAATATAAATACGGCAGTCAGACACAACATCTGGGGAACCCAATCGATCCCACCGATCATCGCTTAAACCTTCCCCCACCCAACCGGGCAACCGGCCGACTCCTCTTTCGAACAAGAAAGAACCCCCAAAGCCCTAATCTTGGGTAAAGCAACGCAAAGCAAAGCAAAGCAGCCGCCATCCGTTTCAATCACGATCGGAAAATCCAATCCAATCAACAACGCTTCGCATTTGCCCTGAATCTCTTACACCCACGTCCAAATAAACACGCTCGCTCGCTTCCCGTGAAAGAAACGAACCATTCATTCACTCCAAGAAAGCACCACACCACGAGAGGGAAGAGGAAGCGAGCGAAAAAGCAGAGCCGAACTTTACCTGCTCCGAATCGGCGAGCGCGCGGAGGACGACGTGAGACGACGACGACACGCCGTCGCGGCGCGGCGGAGAGCACGTGCCGGCGGAATCGGCGAATCGCCGCGAGAGGGGAACCCGGCGAGACGGTTGTGTGCGTGCGTGACGGCGGGGTGAGGAGGAGGACTAGTGCGAGGACCGAGACCCGCGGCGGCGCGTTGGCTGCAGAGTTTTGTATGTCTGTAAAGTGGGCCCCGTGATGTCCGGGCCCACCTGTCAGTGGGATGACGCGAGCGGGAACTGCTCAAATATTTCCATTGGTTGGCCGTGGGAGAGAAAAGGGGGAAGGGAAGGCAAGCGAAGCGAGCGTCTTATCTTACGATGGAAGGAAGCGTGTGGGGTGGGCGATGAAACGGCAAAGATAATGACGGCTGCCTGTCTCTGCCTTGTTGGGGGTAATTAGATAGAAATTTCAGATGAATATTCCCCTGAAATTTCGCTGCGTAGAAGAAACTTGCAAGCAAGAGCAGAGCACGAACAAGAACCGGAGAATCCGAGGTGAAATGAATTTGGTGGTAATTAAAGAAATACGTACACAGTAGCTGTCCATCCAACGGAAAAGGGGGAGTAAGTTACGTAACCAAATTGTACAAAAACTAGTGGGAACCTAATTAAAAAATTTGACAATAAACAACCGTTGATTCCAGAAGGGGAGAAGACTTGACTAGGAGCAAAAGTCAAAAGGCAGCTCGCATCGCCTCACGCATGAGCGGTTGGGCCGAGGCCCACGACGAAGGGGCGAGGCGGCCCAAAGTAGGGTCCGGCCGTGGGCGGCGCGGCGACGCCGGCGGAGGAGGAGGAGGAGGACGGGGTGGTTGTGGCACCGGGGAATGCGGCGACGGCCGGCTGCGTGAGAGGGTTGGTCGTCGGCGTGGTGGTGGTGGTGGACGGGAGGAGCGGGTCGCCGCCGTACGCGAGGCCCTGGCAGTCGGGCCAGCGGCAGTCTGGCTGCTGGGCCCTGTTGTTGGCTCCTCCCCACGTGTGGCGGGCCAGGCCGAAGCCGAGGACGAGGCCCGCGATGAGGAGCGCCGCCACCAGGCACAGGAAGATCTTGGTGGCCTTGCCCACGTAGCAGCACATCGGAAGCTCCTGCTGCTGCTGCTGCTGCTGACGACGCCTTCTTCTTCCTCTGCTCCTGATGCTCTCTCTCTACTCTGAATGAAGAACATGCACCAAGTGAGGTGAGACTGGGGGAAGAGAATGGAGGGTGATGGAGAGTGAGACTTGGCCACCCACCTCGCCTTTTGTTTTTGGTGTTGGTGCTGCTTGTCGGATTATTAGCGCTAGCTCGTGCATGCAAGGCTCCACGTGAAGGAGAGAGAAAAAGGATTGTGTGAGGAAAAGTTTTGTTATTAGTTGCTGTTACCAACAACACCGATCGATGATGATAAATATATATATATACAAATACTACTAGTAAACACTGCAACGGTTCAGATGCCTACTTTGAGTTTGAGTGTGGTGTTCTTGTGGCCAAATTGTTGTGTAGGAAAGCTTGATGGATTGTAAGAACAGAAGGCTGGATTGTGTTGTGTAGGCGAGAAATGCTCTTGTGCACATATAAACCTGACAGGGAAATTCAGAGTAACCAGTTGATATCTGCAGAAAGTAAGCAGATGTTCAAGCGACAGGCACTTCAATCTGCTGCAGTTGAGTTGCAGGCAGGTACTGTAGCTTGTCACTTGTCAGAGTGACAGAGGTTTACTCTGCCGACACACCAGGTCAAAAGTAAAACCCTCTTTGCTGACAGTAAAACCAAGAGTGAAGCTTCAGGATCAGAAAGCCACAGATCATGGGATCATGGAGAGAAACACTGTGCGGCACTGTCCATGGTGTGGTGGCATGGCATGGCATGGCATGTAGAGCGTCGGTCGGTCTGGGTCCGTCTCCCCAACAATGATTTGCCTTTTCTTCCTCCTCGTCCCACCATCTTTTCCCTTCATTTCTTTCAGTGCCTCTCGTCTCGAGGGAAGATAACCATACAGTATCTATCATTGAGCGAAAAGCTGAATGCGACCTGGCACGCGTCCATGCTTTGAGCCACACATCCAGCTTGCAGTTTTGTCCATTATCCTAGGGTGGTTAGATGTGGTGCCCCAGGTCAGGTACGTTTAAGTAGCAGCGGTAGTATTATATTCTTTTGATTCAGATGCAAAGATGCAGATGCACTGGCGCTTCAGATATGATAATCTTTTCACCTAAGAGCTACTACCACTACTGCATAATCTGGGATTTTCATGATGCCTGATCTTGGGGATTCGCACATTTGCAATGCCGCAGAGAGTTACTCCCTCCGTCCCTTAATTATTGTCGCGGAAGCTACAGTTACTTATCCCAAAATACATGTCGTTCGCTATCGTCCCTAGCCATGCAGGCCTACACACAACCGAGCAAGCAGAGCACCGCATGCAGACTGCAGAGCACCCTCGTCTCCCCTCGCTGACTCCCTGCGGCCTAAAAAAAAATAAAAATCCCACCTTATCAGATAAGGCTATCCCCAGCCGCGGACGACCGACGGCGCTTCCGCCCGACGCGACCCCGCGGGCTCCCGTCCCGGCACGGCGTCTCCCGGCGGAGGCGGCGCCGGGCGGCGGCTCACCGTGAGGCGGGCATTCACGGCGGCTTAAGCGGTAGCTGAACGGCTCCGGCGCCTCGCCCCGTCGACCCCAGCGGGTTCCCGCCCCAGGGCGCGGCGTCTCCCGGCTGAGGCGGCTGGCCGGCCCCTCGCCCGGACGCGACCTGCGCGGGCTCCCGTCCAGCGCGGCGTCGAAACCCCTCGTCGGCGCCCCGGCGTCTCCTATTTTCGCGCCGGCGGCGAGGGAGAAGAGTAGTAGTCTCTAGCGGCGGGCCATGGGCGCCAATGGAGCAAGGCGCCAAGAGTCGTAGCGGTGCAGCGGTGACACTCCCACCCGATGGCCGGCGTCGCCGACGCGGCGTTTGAGATCCGGACGGAGGCGGACTACGCCGCCGAGGATGCCAGCGGGGGCCGTGTCCATCGCCGAGGAGGCCCGCGCCGAGGAGTGCGCGCCCGCCGCCGCGGGCCGCCTTGCGGAGCGCGCGTGCTTCCGTTGGGTGAGAGCGGCACCGGCTCCCTCGGTCTGCGGCCCGCAAGGTCGGGGACGGAGAACGGACATCGCCGCCGCCGCCTCCGGCAACGGAGAGAGAAGGTGAGGTGAGGAGGGGGCGCGTGGTTGGGGGAGGACCGAGAGAGGGGAGAGCCTGAGTGGGCAACCGGGACCACAACCATGAATGAAAAAGTAGGGGCTGCAGGGTCTTTTGCTCCCTTCCTTGGTACTCCCGTCCGTCCCCCGACGACAAGTATTTCGGAACGGAGGGAGTACAATTTAATATTCCCACTGTCTTAGCAGAGCTCTCTGCCACTAGTATATAAATGTACAATAAGCATCTGTGGTGAAAGGCTGGAACACAATGGAGTGTTAAGTTGTTTTGTTTTCCAGGAAAACAACAAATAAAGCTGCCCCGCATGGCGCACAGATTACAGTAACCGCAAGTGCGCCTCAAGGGAGTCTACATACTACTTTTGTTGGTTTATTTTCAACTCCAGAACAGATGTGCACAGCATTCAGAGTCACACACTACTACAGTCAGCTGGAGCCTGCAGAACCAGACCAACAGGCAGCTACTGCTACAAAGCAACACCCATCAGAGTCACACACACGGCCACACGGGCGACACTCGACAGTCTGAGACATCCAGACCCTCCTGACCAAGAAGCACTCACGGTCACAGTCTTACAGAGCAGTTTCCGAAGACATGCCCTGAAAAGTCTGAAACGACTATTCCACGACTATCTGAGTCTCGAAGGGTTCAGCAGAAGCGTCCACCAGCTTCTTCACCTCGTCTGGGTTCGCCCCAACGATCTTCCTCACCACCTCCTTGCTCTTCATGAGGAAAAACGTCGGCATGGCCTTCACTCCGTACTTGGATGAAACACTCTGCACGAATTTACAGCTGCTAGCTTGATCAGTGACAGTCCATCTTCAGAGGCCAGAGCACTATACAGATGAGGTCACTTGGCACATATATGAGAAACATCAAGCTTTTCCTACATGTTTGTATTCTGAATCCTGATCTGATCAGGGAAAAAATTGTATTATTAAATATATAGATCGGTCAAAATCGAGATTCTAAAAGATGATCTATATGAAAGCTAACATTTGGCCTTTCCCTGCGTTCCCCTCTCTATTTCTTGGAAGAAATGTGATCGTGTGGCTATGTGAGTTCCTTTCTTTTGTTAGAGGTCTAGACCAAGAAAAGCCAAGGCATATAGGACCCATATAATAACATGAAAGAGAGATTACCTGGACATCATCGACGTCCACATAGAGGACAACAAGACCTCAGGGTGGGTCTGAGCAAGCTCCTCAAACTTGTAGTTCATGGACAGGGACGTCACACACCATGATGCCCCAAAATGGGCAACAACCTACACAACATAGCAGGGTTAATTTTTCTGTTGATAAAAAAAATCATGGGTGCAGAATCACTGCTCAATAGTAAACCAGAGCACTTGCCATCAGGCTGATAATCCCCAAATTCTACGGATTTTGCTTGCTAAATGGAAAGGCGTAAAAGATACACGTACAGCTACATGAACATGAAGAACAAGGAGCAGGACCACGTATGCAGAGATCAAGTTGCTTTCAAGTTGTATAATAATCTCACAAAAGCAATGGCGTTATGATCTACTATCATTCTAGCACAGCTGTAAACAGGAACAAAGAGTGGTCCAAATCGAAAGAGATGATTGAGACCCCAAAACATCAGAAGGGATCATTCATTATATACAACTCTGAACACTGAACAGAATCTCAGCAAGAGGGAGTAAAAGAACCAGGCGGCCAAAGGAAGGAGGGAAAGGGAGGGGAACCCACAGGCCGGCCTTCGTTGCTTGCTTGATCGATGAACAGATCCCATGCTTCCTCGCTCTGAACCTTGACGACCTTGGAATTGCCAACACCCCGGGGCTGCTGGATCTCCATAGCTCCCCGACGAGCTATCTAGGCAAGTCTCTGCCCCCTTCTCTCTTCTTCTAATCTTCTTGGTCTCCTCCTCCCTGACCCCTTGCCCAGCGAGAAAAAGATTTGCAGCTTGTCTACAGGAAAGAAAAAAGAGTGCCAATCCACTCCGCTAAGATAAGCATGGGAATATATCCTACAGATGGTGGGTCCGTCGAAACTTTGTCTGCTCTGGATTTTCTGGAGTCAGGTGGACAAGGATCCTATGCAGTATTCTAAAAATCCAATGTCCTTATGTGAACCGCATAAAAGATATCTCCACTAGTAATTAAAACCAGAGGCATCTTAATCTGATGCCTATTCAGGTGTGAAAGCTGAAAAATAAGCCCAGAGCTTGAGCTTGTTAATTAGCATCACTATCAAACGTGCCCATCAAATTCAAATCCACATCATAGAGTGTAGATGGAAGTGCCACGTTCTCTTGTGGCACTGCTATTGTTATCTTGTTGTATCTGAACAGATAATCTTATTGGCACCGATCTGACTGAATATTCAGTGGACTAATTCTAAAGCTTTGCTTAACATACGCCATGTGTCAGTATATTCAGCTACTATGGGGCAGTCGTCATATATGTAAGTAACAATAACATCAGTTTAAACAAACAATTAAGTAGACATAGAAGATCCACATGGACGGTCCATGGTAGTGGAAAAAGCAGCTAGCTTACCTAAGATGGCATAACATCACATCAATGGTAGCACACGGCATCACCAAACATGGGGCCTCACATAAGATTAGCATTACTTCGGTGCCACTTCACTGAATCCCGCGTTTTTAGAACTGAAAAGAATTATCAAGATAAGGCAACTAGAAGCTGTCGTGTACTAACTTCGGTACCAAACATGGGGCCTCATAAGAATTTATTTTAATTGTATTTGTTTCATGACAAGGTAAAGCATGATGTGTTACTTAAATGTCACATCCTTAGTACAGACAGCGTTAAGATCCAAATAGATGGGGAAACAACCCCTGCCTACACTTGATGCGGTGATTCTGTATGATTTAAGCAATAATTGAGTTTGACAAACCGGCTTAACCCAATCACTCAAGTGCATAATTCCATCTAGTGGAGGACGGAGGATCCGGACCACACACAATGGATGAGTTGGTGCGCAGAAATGGAATGTCGAAATCAACTGTACACGAGGACATACCATTGAAGATGAAACAACCCCTCTACATGGTAGCATACAGTACACTGTAAGGAATACCATCATTGTTTTCTAAACAGCCTAACCTAATGAAACTCAGAAATGAAGTTTTCCTTGTTACCTTGTTTAAAATGCAAATGTCCAGGTCCTGCCCGGCGTCGTTGCAGCCACATGGGGCAGCCAAGCCGAGCCCAACTGGCCGAAATCCAGCCATCGGTCGCGCTTTGTTTTGATTGAATTAATCTGAAAATGTTGTAGATAGGAAGAAACGGTTGAATAGAAATATTATACTGGCATTTGCAGTGTCTAGCGGGTCAGCAGTGCTTTCCAAAGAAATTTTTGAAAGTAATGACAGAGCTCTGCCTTTCAATTAAGATAGGAAGCTTTCCAAAGAAATTACAGGTAGACGTTTCAATTCAGATGAGAAGTGTCAGACACTACTGTTATCTTTTCTCTACTGCTGTGCACAAGTGTGAAAATAAAGATTACTGAAAATAAATTGTTGTAGCAGACATCCTCAATTCTTTGATAGTTTTGCAGTATATATACAATATAAAAAAAGGGGGAATCAGAGAAAGAACAAAGTTACAGCATCACCCTTGTCTTAGAAGCTAGAAACAGGTTCTCAAAAGGGCAATATTTGTTTATTGAAGGAATTCATGACAATAGATATGTCTCCTTCACTTTGGATCTTGTTGTAGAAATGAAGAAACCCAAACTATTCAAAGGTACCCTAGCTATCTAGCCTTATTGGCTACACATATTATTGTAAGTTAACTTACAAGGTATCAAACTAAAATCACTCAAGATATAGCAGAATCATTGTTGCCATTCCAGGACATAGCAGAATCATTGTTGCCATTTCAGTATATAGCAGAATCATTGTGACATTGTTGCCATGAACCAGCAGATGAGTTATGCTTAGCAAAAGAAGAAAAAAAATCGTAGTTCTACATTTGAATCCGCCATCACAACTAATATCACTCAAGTCTGCTATACCAAAAGGGAAAGCATGACAAGATGTCAGACTTGTACATATGCTCCTCTCAGCAAGCCACCATTGTCCATTGCCTACACTGTACAAGTTACAAGAATTCTATTGTGGCCAAATGCGGCACAAACCAACTCATTATACAATGATGATGCCTACATATACTTCACCCATAAATAAGCCTGGAGTCAAAGGAACGGGCTTGTGTCTGGCGTCTTGGTATTCCAATCTCACAAGCATTCACCCTTGAAGCAAACCTCAAAGAACAAATTGTCTCACCAGCAGAGGATGCCTCAGGTGAAAATTATTGACAAACATGAGAGCTTTTGAGTCACCACCAAGGCAAGGCTGCAAAGTAAAATTACAGCTAAGAAATTGTTTCAAATGGACTACTCAACATACAACTCTGGATAGACATTTCGAGATCACTAACCTGTAATAGGTATGTAAGTTTTGAATTTCTGAAGGGAACATGATCATCTCCTTTTGCAATTGCAAATATTACATCACTCAAAGCTGACAAGCTTTTATTGATCGCCTGCAACATAAAGGTAATGTTAATATATAACATTATAAAATGATTAGAATATTGAGAAAATTTGTGGTAAGCAAGCACTCACTTGAGTTTCCTTCAAGCGATCACCTGTGGAGCCACTTTTAGCAAGCCGCTCACTACCAGCTAAATCAATCAAGTTAAGGACTCCTTGAACATGTTGGCCTGTGTTCTGCAGCAACAAAAAAAAAAGAAAGCTATTCTCTCAGGATTTGTTCTTTAGGATGCAAAATATTTGTCTAAATGGATTGGCGTTAGTTTAAAAAAGTACTCCCTCCGTTCCAAATTGTAGTTCACTTTTGGCTTTTTAGATTCATTTCTTTTTGCTATGTATTTAAACATAGTGTATAACTAGGTGCATAGCAAAATCAATGTATCTAGAAAATCCAAAGTGAACTACAATTTGGAACGGAGGGAGTATTAGAACACTATATATTGAAATGTTTCAATCTACCTCGTTGCATCCGGATATCTTTAATGTGAACACAAAATGACTTCTCGAAGACTCTTCATTCATCTGAGTCTTACCAACAGACCTATTTAAATGCAAAGAAACAATATTAGATCAAATCGAGATATGTAGTCACACACTTATATACTTTCTCTTTGATAATTATAAGTCAAAGACTTTTTTAATATGCAGAATTTGTTATGTATCTATCCATATGATATTTTGATGCATATCAAAATAAATGCACCAAAAAGTCAAGGTGTCTTACAATTTGGAATGAAACAGCACGTATGGTTGTATCAACCTTTGATAATTTATCTTTATTAAGCTAACAAGTATTGCTAATAGATGTTATATACAAGACTAAAATCAAAGTTACTCACCTACTCTGGGATGCTTTTCTCTAGTAGATTAGTCACATCAGCAATACCAAAAGACGTCAATAATTGTAAGCTCAGACACTGTTGTATTCCCACGAGGGTCATGCTTTATAGTGTATTGCTTACTAGGTGTCATCTCAAAACCATTAGAACGACCAGACGCTAACAAATCACGAATGGTCTCATTGTATATTTCCAACATCGATGCCTACACAATGAATCAAATATGCATTGACTGAATTAGTAATAGCAAAAAATAAAACAATACTTTGAAGCTAAACAGCTCTGTAATACTAACTTGCATGGAATAATTCCATCCTTGAGATTCTAGAAGCCGGCTGGTCTTAAAAATTTGCTCCAAAGAACGAGGTATTATCCCTTTTTGATCAATTCCTGGTTTACCCATCATTGTATAAGTTTTACCAGATCCAGTTTGACCATATGCAAATATGCATACCTGTATCACAAAGGCACATAAATATGATTTACGATTATAAGTTGTTTGGGTAAATATAAAGATTGACATTACATATGAGGCTGATAGAGACATGATTATGTGTGAATTATGTAATCAGTTTTTATACACTCATCACTTATAAAAATGTTCAAAATAATTACTTAATATAATTTCCATTAGCAATACTGCCATGCAAAATTAGTACCTTGTACCCATCAAGAGCACTTTGGACAAGTTGCGATACTTCCACAAACACATCTTCCTGTGAAGCATCAGGGTCAAAAAACCTTGTCATATGAGAAGGAGAGCTTTTGACCTACACAAGGAAGAAAACTCTTTACTAGTGACATTATTCAAAACTTAGTAGGCAACCTAAGAAATAACTAAACTTGTTATTCACCTTGGTTTGTCACATCAACACCACGTCCAGCTGACTCTACAGATGTAGGGAAAGAGATAGAAGCACCTTCTGAACCATTAGAATCGCCATCAAATCGAAGAAGTGGTCGAACTCTACAGAAGACCCTAATGTTTCCTTTCAATTCCTACAAATATGAGGTTGATTATCATTACATAATAAAAGTAAGTCATACACAATGGTACGCCAACCATTAATTTTAAAACTTTATTGAGGAAAAAATAATACAAACATATATATCAAATTAATGATTAACATATATATATTGTTAGGTATATTATTATTAACAATATAGTGAGACAGAGGGAGAGGGAGAAATCATATCTTTAGATATATTACCAATATAGTGTTATGCAGTTTTTTCCGTAACTTGTCCCCTTCAATAATTTGAGACTCCGCTTGTGCTAAACGCTCTTCGAGGTATTTTATTCTCTCCTTCTGTTGTTTATACCCTGTCATTGCCTCTATCGCAGTAACATCAGCAAGCTGCATAAGGGAAAAATTGTATAAATTTTGAGATAACAAATAATAAAACAGTTTGTATGTTTTATGAAGGTATAAAGAACACTAATAGCATATGTTTTAACTTCTAACCTTTAACTTCTCAGTCGCAACTGCAAGCTGATTTTGAAATAACTGATTCTGTTCTTGTTGTGCATTACACGTTTCCTAATATAATACAGAGAAATTACAGCCCCATAATTATGCATAACAGAGACGAGTATAACTAAAGCTACAAACCTCAAGTTCGGATACTTTTGTGCGGAAACTTTCACATTCTTTTGAAGTTTTATCGATATGTTCTTTGTAATTATGAAGTTCAACATTCAAACTGTTCAGTTGAATAACTGAATGATCACGATCATCTCTAACTTGCTTCAACTCAAACCTAAGAAACTCCGCTTCTTTCATGAGCTCTTCCTTCACTCTAATAGCTTCTTGTTGAGAAACCTAAAAGTATTAAAAAAAAAATATCACAAGTTTAAAAACAATACCCACATATGTCATGCATTGTGAAGTATATATGTGCAAAGAGATTATAACACAAAATCACTATGTGAATTTTTATTTAATAGTCCATGGTTTCTCTTATGACAATATGTAAAATTTAATAGAAAATAAACCAAATATATTTTATGAAAATACTCACTCTAGAAGATTCAAGCTGATTGCCCATCGAACTGTTACTTTCTCTCAGAATAGCCATAGTTTCCAACATTGCGCTTTTTTTTCTTTCTGAAGTTTTGAAATAGTCTCGCCACTCTTTGAGGCATCAGCCTGAAGGTTACTGTTGTATTGCTGCAAGCTGGTGTTGTATTCTTGAAGCCTTTTATTTGTGTCTTGGACCATTTTTAGCTGTTTTGACAATTCACACCGCATATTATGTTAACAAACAGGTTTTTAAGATACAAAACCATGTGAAAATATTCAACGAGACTATGTTCACTATTTCTTAAAAAAGACCCTTTTAACTATTACCTGCTCGCTGAACCGTTTAGCATCATGAGTTACCCTTTCAAGATCCACAGTCAGTACATCTCGTGAACTCTCAGCTGATTCTCTTTCCTTCTTTTCGTTCTCATAAGACTCTACAGCGATCTGGTATATATAAAACTGAGCTATAAATCTCTAGTTCGAAATATACAATTTAGCACAACAGTGAAACAAGGTCACCCCCTCACCTGCTTTTCATACTTCTCCTTGTTGAAGCTCTCCAATAGAGACTCACAGCGCCTTGTCAAGTCCAAGTTTGTAGCTTTCAGCTCTTCAATAGCATTGCTGAGTTGTGCCTCTGCAAGGAGAATTCTGTAAATAAACACTATGGCTCTAAGAGGTACTCAACTCAACTAATAATAACCTCAGGCCTAAATAAGTACTGCGGTGAAAACATGTCATTTTTTTCAAACCTGTTAGCTCAGACAAACGGGAAGGGAGGAGAGGAAGGCACAAAATTTAATTACCCAATTCGGCATGACGGGTGTTCTCAGACTCTAAAGCACCTCGAAGCTTCTCCTGTTCAACTAAATAGCCATCCTCTAGATCCATGTACCACCGGATGCAGACCCTGAGCTTCTTGATGTAGTCACTCATCTGGTCGGCTCTCCCCTACACAAACACAGCCCAATTCAAGAAAACGCGCCCACAAAATCCGCAACAATAGCACATCATCATCATCAGTGATGAATAGAACTCCCAAAAACCCACCTTAAAATCGTTCTTGCTTTTTGCCCTTCATTTTCTCGGCGAGCAGGCGCTCCACGTCCTCCCCTGCCGCTAAACTCGATCACGGGCGCCGCCTCCGCCGCACCACCGGCGCCGCTGCTGCCCCCATCCGACGCCGTGGACGGCATCCCGCCGTTGGCGTCGCCATTGTTGAGAGCCGACAGCACGTTCCGGCGCGGCGTCGCCCTGTAACCCATCTCCCGGCGCGCCGGCCCCCGCGTTCTCCTTCTTCTGCAGTTAACAACGGCGTCAGCCCAGTCACATTTCGTCAGATGCGAGGTAGCTCGAACACAAATTAGTACCGTTGCTGCTGCCTGCGGGAAGAGGAGAGGGGAATAGAGAGACGGGGTCACCTGGTATGAGCTGCGCGGCGGCAGAGACGAGGCCATAGTGGGATCACTGGTGGGATTAGGGGTTAATAGATATCTAGTAGGTTTTGTTTCTTGTGCGCGGTGCGGTGGGGGTGGGGGAGGTGGAGCTTTCTTGGTGCGAGCGAGAGTGGTGGAGTGAACTCGACGGCAAAGAATCTCTTGGCTTTGAAGCGCCGACGACGACGAGCTTGCCCTCAACTTTGTTGGATTGGTGGAGCTCGCTCAGGGAAGTTGAAGAGGAGGCGAGGCCGCCGCTCGCATTGGCTTGTTGCGCCGCCTCGAATCGGCTGGCAGGAGGAATTGTTCCGGGTCGGATCCGAGAGGAGCGAAGGGGAAGAGTGGATGGAGGAGGCGGCGGAGCGTTTTCGAAATGTTTTGAACCGAGATGCGATGCGACAAGGGGTAGGGTACCCTAGTGGGCCCGATGTGTCAGGGCCTGGGTGGATTACGACGTTGGCACTAGCCCCCGCCTTGTGCGAGGCCGGCGCGGCATCTGACTCGCCGGCAAGGCCGCTCGTGACACCGCGTGGCGCTCTCGCGGCGGCTCTCGTCTCGTGCACAGAGGCAGGGGCAGTTCCGGCACATCCGATCCGACGACGATCGATCAATGTCCTATGGCTATGGGGATGATGGTGGGCCGGGCGTGTTGCCACGTTGCTCTCCGTCCGGCCTTTTTTGTGTTTGTCCTTTGGTGTTGGGCTCCAGCGAGAGAGACGAGGCAAGTCCAAGTCAGCAGCCCGAAGGTGCCGCGTCTCTCTCTTGTTTCTTCTCTCTGCCAGGCTTTCAATCGATTCACCGCAGCTGGACAAGCAAGACACGAGAGAGAGAGACGCCATGGCCATTAAGGCCATTACTGAGTGGTAATCCGCCGTCTGGTGATGGGCTAATAATGACCGGTGTTTGGTTTTGTCGTTCTAAAAGGAGCCAATTAACTTAACTAACCAGTGTTTTTCAGATGGGTTTAGTCGCTCTCCTCACTGCTGGTGCGGGGGAGTCTGAAAACGTGCTGTGCTGTGGGCATCTGAGTGTTACCTCCCAGCTGCAATGCAATGCAATGCACTCGGCACGCTGCTACTTTGCGGTGTGATGTTTGCCTGTTGTTTGTTTTCTGGTGTGGGCATTGCATCGATCGACAGCAACAGCACGACGCGGAAAGATACGGGCTACGCGAAAGCGATCCATGAGGCAGGGACTGAACTGAACATGTACGCCCATGCCCAATCTCTGAAACTGAAAGCCAGCTTCAGGAGCGTAGAATGTCGTGCATTCGCTCGAGGGTGGGTGCTTTAAGTACTGTGCAAGTATATATGAGCCTGATGATGAGCGAGCGACTCGGATTCCGGTGGGTTCATCATCATTAATCCCCCGTTCATTAAGGTTGGCTGAATGCGCGCCCCGCCCACTTAATCATCAGTTATTATCAAATTCCTTCCCCGTACTAGCCTGTAGATGAAGCTATGAATGAAATGCTGTCGTGTACTTCACGCAGGACTGGATCGTGCCACGTCACTTGCAACAGCCTGCTAGCCTTTTTCTCTAGGCGCTGCTGCTTCACCCAACTATACCGTGCATTTCCTGATCCCAGCCTGATTGACTTTGGGCTCCTCCCGCGGTCGAAAGTCTCGGTGACGAACAAGCACCACCTCGCGACCTCCAGCGGAAAAGAAAAGGAGAATTGGAAAGGAGAGGCCAGCGTTTGGTTGCGGAAAGCGGCGTGGAAACCATCCATCCTATCGACAGGCGCAGCAGTCAGTGCAGTGCAGAGTGACCCTGCCGACACGCGGTCGAGTCGATCGGGTGCGTCTCACGGCACCGGTCGATTCGAGTCGGTGAGGAACGGGCGCGTGCATGCAGTGCGATGCGATGCCGATGCCATGCCGTGGGCGGGGCGCACCCAGCGGCTGGCAGGACTGTTGGAGGGCGATGCCTGCCGATGCCGTGGAGTGGAGACGTCAGGGCATGGGCAGGGGAGAACCCGAGCTGAGAGCGACCGAGCAGCAGTGGCCGACGGGGTGTCCCCGGCGCGACACCGCCTGAGAGTCTGAAACGCGAACCGATCGATCGTTGGACCCCGAACGAGACGGAGACGGCAGACGGCCGGTCCGGGGCGCCGTTCATGTCACCTGACGGGGAGCGTGTGGTGACCTCGGCTCGCATCGCATGGACACGTCCGGTCCGGAATTGGCAGAAGACGACGATGCCTTGTTCGATCCTTTGGCCCCGATTCGTGTTACACGTGCACACTGCGCCTCTGGCTGTCCCGTCCCGTGCTCCGCTTCGTTCGAGACTGCCACAATCATCAACACAAGATGGTTGACAATCACAAAACATATGATCCAACCTCAAGATCTTCATTAACCTAAAAAACAGAAGAATGTCCACGCTAGCTAGTTCCAAGCAACGAAACTATAAAATGGTACATTACAAAATTGAACGTAAGCTTTATTTACCTTGTAGAGTTCATATTTGCCTCATTTTCCTTCCCGTGTCCGTGAAATGATGACTATCAACTAATTTATTCTGATCTAGGATAATATAAGAACCACAACCACAAAATTTTCTGAACTTTCTTTGACTCTTATATTTTTCCACTGAGCAACTAAGTCTGTTGTTACTCAAATGCTCATCATCAATTTGTAGTATATGAATTGTGTGTTTTTTTTTTTGAGGCAAGTATATGAATCGTGTTTTATTAATTAGTCTTTGCAATCTTCATGCCCCAAAACCTTTTTCTACAATCTTTTCGGTGGGCTGCATGCTACTACTGGTGCTGGGCCGGTCATCTTCGCCCTTGCGTGCGTGACTTTGGGCCTATACCAGTGGGTGCAAAAACGTTGGAGACTTGGACCGATAATAATTAAAATTGTTTTAACGTCTGTTCCGCTGCCTGCCGCCCCTAGGGTTTTAGCACACCGGTGGCGGCGCAGACCAAGGGCGTTTCTCTCTTTCCCGCTCCGATGCCGCGCAAGCACGCGCCGGCGTTCACGCCGGAGGCGGCCACGGCCTCCGCGTCAGGCTGGGCTGGCCAGGCACACAACCTCCCTGTGCTCCAGGCCAAGATGAAGCGGGACCCGGAGGGGTACGAGGAGGAGCTCCGCCAGCTCCATCGCCACTTCGAGTCCTCGGTGTTCCTCTTCCAGCAGCAGGCGGCGCTTGCCACGACCTCCTCCTCGGGAGGTGGCGGGGAGGTGGCCAAGGAGCTCGGCGACCTCGCCCTGTTCCTCGCCCACGTCGCGCCGTTCTACCCGGATGACCTCGCCGATTTGCCCGACCAGATTGGCGGTTTGCTCGACACCAACGCGCGTGGGCTGCCACCGGGGCTCAGGGAGCACCTCGTGCAGGCGCTTATACTGCTGGTGAATCGGAAGGTAAATATTTTTTCGCTACTGCTGATACTAGTCCATTAATTAAAATCTGGGATATGTGACTTATGTTTCTTTTGATAACGGATAGGCATTTTGTCTTCAGTTTATTATGGTATTGCAATTGCAAAATGGTTAAGTTTTTGTGGAGTTTAGAATAGATATATCCTTGTGCTTGGCTTAGTGGAACGATGCCAACAGATTAAGGAACGGCTTTACACTGAGCATGAATTCCTGATGATGTTACAAAATGACATGCTCATGTTATATTCTAGCTCGTCAGTACTCAGTAAGGTTCAACATCAATACATCACTGATTTTGATCAAATGATGTGAGGTTCGCTACATTTAGATAGAGTGTTAGGTAACTTTTGCTAGATTTGTATTACAATGAGTACCTTCTTTCAAGTAAGCAGTGGGAACATGGATATCTCAAACTAGGTTTTTGGGTATGGTTTATTAGCTACGTTTAAATAATTCACTTTTGCTTTGCACAGTAACTGATTTATTTGACATATCGGTTGTGCCATTGAAATCTGATCATTTCTGCCATCCCTCTCTTTTGTTTTGAAAAAAAAATAAATCAGATTGTTGATCTTGAGGACACAATGGAGTTATTTATGGAGCTTCAAGTTATTGGAGACCGAGCTGTAAAAAAGCTAGCATTTTCACATATTGTACACAGTATCAGGAGGATGAACCAGAAGCACAAGAATGAATTGACGAATCGTAAACTGCAAAACGTCCTATTTAAATTCTTACAGGTTTTGCGACATCTTGTTAATGCATTAATCAGTACTATCAGGTTTATGCATATTCAGAAACATATACACATCTGTTTCCCCTACCTCATTTTATACACCTGTTTCTCAGGCTGAAGAAGAGTCACGAGCAAAGAGAGCATTTACTATCCTGTGTGATCTTCATCGTCGGAGGGTCTGGTTTGATGAACGCACAACAAATGCAATATGTGATGCTTGTTTTCACCCTTCCTCTAGGTACATGCTGCCAGAACATTTTTTTAAGAAAATTCTATTGGCCTCCAACCTAAAATGAGTTGTCATTACGTGCAGGATTATGATAGCTGCTATTTCATTCCTTCTTGGATATGAAAATGCTCCACAAGAGGAAGACAGCGAAGCATCAAGCAGTGAAGATGAAGCAGATCAAAACCCACAAATTCTTCTTAGTAAACAGGATGTTTATAAGGTGCTTTAACTGTTTAATTGTGCCTCAACTGACGTTTTTACATATAGTACTTGATTTGCTTTGCTCTATTCCCTCTGATGCACCGTTTGTATTTTGTTGGTATATGAATTCTCAGGCAAATCACAAGGGTACAGCTGCTAGCAAGAAAAAGAAGAAAGCTAAATTGCAGCGTGTCATTCGTAGCATGAAAAGGCAACAGCGGAAATCTGTTGACGAGACTGGTTCCAGTTTCTATTCACCCCTGACATATTTAAAGGATGCCCAGGTGAGATAGTGCCTCTTCTATCTGTGGAATGGCATATCCACTTGACCACTTGTTATCTATGAAACTCATCTATTATGCTGATTTTTTTTTTTTTTTTTTTGGATGGCAGGGTTTTGCTGAGAAGCTTTTTCTCGGCTGCAGAAATGCAATGAGCGATTTGAGGTCATACTTGTTTTTAACATTGCTAATGCCTTCTTTGACCTTCTATTTAGTAAATATCAAGCATTTGAACTTAAAAACAATTACACTGCAGGTAAGGATGATGATGCTAAAAGTAATTGCGAGGATTATTGGGCTGCATCACTTGGTTTTGTTGAACTTCTACCCATATCTTCAAAGATACGTTCAAGTATGTTATTTAAAATGGTATATTTGTTTGCTTCAGCCTTTGAAACACCAATTGCAACTAGTTTGGTAATACTAACTCAGGTATAATTTTTGGTACATCTTTGTGCAGCCTCATCAACGAGATGTGACTACTTTACTCGCTGCAGCAGTTCAGGCTTGCCATGATATGGTAGCACGTCTTCAAAAGTTCATTCCTTTGCAACTAATGGTTCCACTTGCATTACTTTTTTTTTTCCTGAATGCAAAATATATGTGTAAATGTTAGGTGCCTCCAGATGCTGTTGAACCACTGTTCAAGCAGATAGTGAATCAGTTTGTGCATGACCGTTCTCGCCCAGAGGTTTGCATGACTCTTTTTGAGCATACAGATAATGTGTTCTTCCAGCTAACAAGATTATATGAGCTTATATCTGACTTTACTTCTTTTAGGCAATTGCTGTTGGCTTAAATGTTGTGAGAGAGATCTGCATGAGAATACCTTTGGTAGGTACCTTATCTTTTGGATGCCTTAAACAATACTCTTGTCTGCAATGGTACTAGACAGATACCCCTATGCACTGGAACTGAAATCCAATGCTTTTATTAGTTGTGTTTCACATATGACGTAAGCAGAGGGTATAATGGCCATGTTTTGACATTTTTTTCTTTTTTGTATTAATTACCAATAGACTGAAAAGGTTGTGCTGTTAAATATTTTAAGCATGTACATAGCTGAATAGGAATATAGTTGTGAATGATTTTAGTTTGTGGTTGTCTGCCATTGTGGTGTATTTTTTTTTTTATTGGTGCTCTTGCTGATGTAAAACATACATGTAAATCTGATATTCCTGTGCATTCTAGAATATCTGGTGAGATGTACAGTTTCTTTGTTGCACTTATCTTGACACTTCATCCACTCATACGGAATATCTGCAGATGATGAATGAGGATCTGCTCCAAGATCTTGTTTTATACAAAAGTCCCATGAGAAAGCTGTTTCCATTGCTGCTCGTTCACTGATCACATTGTTCAGAGAGGTCAGTTCTTTTCTTGCACATTTTCCAATGTCTTCTGTATGTTGGAATTACCTGTTGCTAAACCTCTGTTAATTGAATTTCAGATCTGCCCTTCATTGTTAGTCAAGAAAGATCGTGGCCGTCCTGTGGATCCAAAGGCTCGGCCCAAAGCATTTGGAGAAGTCACTGTTGCTAGCAACGTGCCTGGTGCCGAGTTGCTAGATGAAAATATTTCTTCAGAAGGGGAAGGCTCTGATGATGAGTCTGATGCTTTTGACTCCGATGATGAGATGGACTTGGCATCTGCTCCTCCTGGAACAGCAGAAAATATGGATGGTTTATCTGTTGCAAACAAACATGATGCTGATGGAGATACCAAAGAGGAAGATGAAGCATCTGATGATGAAGATGGTACAGGTCAAGATGACTCCAACAATGATAGTGATGAACTAGGCGATGACTCTGACATGGACGCTGATACTGATATATCTGATGAAGACGAAAATGATGATGAAGAACTGAAAGAAAGCATAAATGGTTCAGACGATGAAGGTTCAGATCAGGATGAAGACAGCGACGGGGCAGACAAGTTGAAAGGCAGTGGCTCTAAAGTGGAGAAGAGGAAGTTAAGTGATTATATTGGAGAGCTAAATGCTGCTGATGCAAGCCTTCGAGCTCTGAAGAGATTAGCAACTGCCAAGAAGGCTGAAGTTTCATCTGATGAAACTGGTAAAATTCTATCCGATGAAGATTTTAAACGCATCAAAGAACTCAAGGTATGTGAATTTTGGATGGCTAATAGATGTACAGTATTTTTGAAAGCTACTTGTGGGTAAACAAATTGGCTCACATTCTGTTCTTAAATGGATCATGGATGTCTTAACCGAATTTTTTGTGTTTCAGGCAAAGAAAGAGGCAAAGCTGGCTTTGGCTCAACATGGACTAATCAAGGGTGGTGACACGAGATCTGTAACGTTTAAGATGCCATCTTCTGATCAGCTTAGTAGGAAGCGCGTTGATCCACTTGAGCTTGAGGTACTCTCTCTCTCTCTCACACACACACACACACAGTGACACACATGCATACGCTAGAGACTAATAAATTGTGACTTCAGGCTTACGTCAGGAGAAAGATGTCGAAGGAAGAAAGGTTAGCGTTAGTGAAAGCTGGAAGAGAGGATAGAGGTCCGTACATGGCTAGAACGGCTGTGAAACAGAAAAAGGTAAACTTGCAGGCTGTTAATGTCTGTTTGTGGCGAAAACATGGCTTTTTTATTCATACTGTGTTGGCGAGTGTTGCCATCAGGACCATCGCCTAATTGATTCTTGTATAACCTCTTCTGATTGTACCATTCATAATGCCTTGCAGACTGGTGGCCTGAGCAATAAGCAGAAGCAGCACAAGAAGAAGATGCCTCTGGCTGCGACTAGAGCTAAGGCAGCACGTTCCCGGCAGGAGAAGAAGCAGCAGCGCAAGCGCTCCGGGAATCAGTTTAGGGGCCGCAAGGCGTGGAAATGAGCATGAGCTGCTGCTTTTCAATTCATCTAGCCAAACGGCCAAAATTTTGACTCTTGTAATAACTATACTCAGATAATGTTTCCAGCCTGTTATTTCAGGGCATGTGTGTGTGAGCCTTTCTTTACTATTAATAACAAGCAACTTGAAATGGATCTCTCGAGCTGGCAATCAAAGCTTGCCCAAGGGGTTGGATTATGTATTCTGTTTGCCTCTTGTATCGTCTCTCCAAGTGTTGCTTGATTGTTGGTGTTGCTTGATTGTTGGTGTTGCTTGATTGTTGCCTTGTGTAGCGTACTAGATGACATGGCCATGAACTCCCATCTCAAGGACTTGCAGGGGCTTGGCCCCTAGCAAGTCCTCCGCGCCGACTTGAATGTACAAGGCAGCATCAACGACGCTGTAACGCCTTGTCGCCGCACCAATCAACCTCGCCTCAGGGGATGATCCAGAGGTGCGCGCGTGTGCAGAGCTCGTTTCATCAATCCAATAATCTTTGGCTTCGTCATTCACTCTGTGATGGATAGAGGATGGACGCCACGGGCGGCACATGTAGAAGCTCGAACTCTTGGTATTGTACAAAAGTTCAATAACCAACTCTGAATGCTAGCTACTTGTTTCTCGGCAATTTCGCCAAGAAAGAGCCGATGGAGCCTACCGTCCGGGGACGCTGAACGTGATGAGGTTGTGCGTGAAGGCTGGCACGGTGGGGTGCGTGGTCCTGACCTCGTCGGCGGCCGCGGTGTTCCACAGGCCGGATCTGCGAGGTGGCGACGGGCATGTCCTGGACGACGAGTCCTGGTCCAACATGGATTACCTCAGAGCCAACAAGCCGCCGACTAGGGGTGCAAATTAGAGACAATTAGGTGCCCCTCCGAACCTCTTTTAGCTAGTTTTTCAAATTTTTGAAGAAGTAGTACAAATAATTTAACCAAAAGAGAGTCGGAGGGGCACAAGTTACCCTTTGCACCCCTTACCGCCGACCTGGGGGTACAACGCGTCCAAGGTGCTCGCGGAGAAGGTGGCGACCAGGTTTGTCGAGGAGCACGGCATCAGCCTCGTCACCGTCTGCCCCGTCATCACCGTGGGCGTCACGCCGGCACCTGACGAGGATTAAGATCCAAAATCCAATCAACTATATCCAACTGATGTCCAACTAAAATCACTTTTCCATCCAGTCCAATCCTAATAATTAGTCCCTGACATCCAATCCAACCCAATCCAACCCATTTACGTCCATGTCCATCCAAATAATCCAATCCAAGCCATGGTGCGCGCGGTGGCAGCACGTTGGCAGGCCTCCAGCGCAGCTGCGTGGGCATGGCGACGGTGGTGGCGCGGTCAAACTCGCCGACGAGGCGCTCGTTGGTGGGATTCCGCGAGTAGAAGGAGGTGCCGGAGAGCTGCTCGACGTAGAGCCCCAGCGGGCTGTTCTGCCCCACGGGGAGCGACCCCGGCACCGCCTCCGACGAGAAGCTGTTGCCCAGCCCCAAGAGGTAGCGCCGCCAGCAGCGCTGTGCCGGGCGGGTATGCCGGCAGGGTGCGGAAGGATCCATGGAGCACTGCAGCAGCCAGCCAGCCAGAGGTAGACGAAGGATATTGGATTGACAGATCGTGCAGGCCATCGCACATGGCAGCCCACTGCCTTCCATATCCATGGCGGCAAGCAAAAGCTCTGCAGCAGCAATGCAGTTGCAGGCCAGAGCCGCCCACAAAAGAGCCGTCCTTGGCCCCCGTGAATGCCGCAAACAGGGAGCCAGAACGAGCAGCGCCGCCGTCATGCAAAGTCCAACATAAATTGGATTATCTTGTTCGATTTTGTCCAACACAATCCAATCCTATGGGATGTAATGTTGATGGATGTCCATATCCAATTAAATCCAAGTCCAATGAAATCCAAGTGTTAAAATCCAATTGGATTTGGATTTTTGTCCAATCCAATCCCAGGTCTATGCCCCGTCATCACCGTGGGCGTCGCGCCGGCACCGACAACCCGCACCAGCATCCTGCACTCTGTCACTTCTATCCGGTGATCGTCGGATCGAGATCGGAAGATATGCAATGCATGCGGTGAATTGAATTGAAGAACGTGTTCTTTCATTCCATGGTGCATGTCTCACGAGCTCAAAGTACTCGAGCAGGTCTCCGGACCGGTGTCACTGGTCCACATCGACGACCTCTGCCGCGCCGAGTTGTTCGTCACCGAGGAGGCCGCTGCTGCGGGAGGTACAATTGCTGCACAGCCACAACACCACCGTCGTGGAGGTCTCGTGTAGTCGTGTTTCTTGGCACAGAAATACCCGGGGTACGAGTACGACGTCAAACGAAATCTGCAGTAAGGACCCACTGCTTACTCTGAATTTTTTTTCTGGTCACGACGAGTGAAGAAGTGACACAGTATGCTGCTCGATCTGAGTTTCGGCACCGACGATCACGATCAACTCCTGGAGAAGCCGAGGACCTGCATTTTGTCGGCGAAGCTGGTGAGTGAAGGGTCCCCAGTTCAAGCACAACACCCTGAATGAGATCTACGACAATGTCATCGAGTACGGCAAGGCCTTGATTTCCACAGTTTCGGGGCTGTTTGTATGGAGGATGTGCATGCTACTATTTGAAAGTTCAATAGCGATTCGGCAAGAGTAATGTACGAACACACCTCGTGGCAATGTGTTGGTCATCACTCGGTTCAAAAAACTGAAACAAGATTGGCTGAATAATGTCCTTTATCGATGTTGGTTGTACCCATAACAGCAGTGTTAATTTCTTATCCAGCTAAATTTGCTGGTTTATTTCTTATGAAGCAAGCAAACATTGGCTGATTATCAGCAGAACCGACTCAGTTTCTACTCCGTGCTAGCTGCTTAACGACAGTACGATGCCCAAACGACACAAAATTCACCAACACTCTAGACTCCGCCATACTCTCTAGTTATTAAGCATGACAGCAGTTCAGACCAAAAGAGGATGACTGCACGATCAGACGGATACACGATCAGACGGATACACCGATGCAACGTTAGGAAGCACCATCTGCCAATCACATAGCATTACATGTTGTGTCTGAATGTGCTGCTGAAATACCATAGTAGTCCATAGCAGTGTTTAAGTTCTTCTCAGATAGCTACTCTACAGTCCATAACAGATGATTTCCTCCTGAATATCTGTGGTTGGACAGTTGAGGGTTTGAGGCTTCAGTACTTCGGTGCCGGCTTCTGGGTTGGCAGAAGTCCAAATCTCTTCTTTAACAGGTACCGCTGGCGAGAGTACTTGTCATCTGGTGAGAAGCGAGCTGCAGCACAAGGAAAACATTTCAGTAATTCTGAAAGGGCACTTGAGTTATTGAGCAATCAAAACCACAAATGCAACCATGAAAAAGACCAAATTCCACATGTCTCAATTCTTCAGGCAACATATATGTTTGGCCATATACATCAACAATACAAGCGTTCACATTTAGTCCAGTAACAAAACAGAATGAAGCTTTAATCTGGCAAACAGTGCTCATGTTAAATCATACACAAAAAGTCAGGCAATGTCATTGATCATATAAAAACAAAGGGAATTATCATTGGAAAAAAAATATTATCTGCAGTTTTGATAGGTACCATTACTCTTTACTCAGTTCCTCATTTATCTGCTTAAAATACTCAGAATCCAAACTCTGAAGAAATTGAAGATACAACAATCAGATAAATGGCATAAATCAGGTGGGGCTCCAATTAAACAGCCATGACTGCATCCTTCAACCCAACAAAAGAAAGCTACCCAACTATTACTTGTTGACAGGTAAGTAACATAACAACAGTAACAGAGGAGCAACTCTACTAAGCAAAGGCAAATGTGGCATACCGGGTGAGCAGATTGTGTCGGTACCCCAAGAGGCGACTCCTTCTGCAAACCAAGAACAAAGATACACAAATTAGCAATGGATACCACCCCCAAAATCATCAGCTATTCAGTGAAGATTAAGCACAAGCTCATACAACCTTGGTGGTGTAAACCTTGTCCCCCTTCTCGTTGATGTAGTACTGGAGATACATCTTGAATCCACGTGCAGGGATGAGCCCTGATAATCCAACAAGAATAAAGAGGAATTACTTAGTATATCACCAAGAATCACAGCAAACGGAAGCAGGAGACTTCAGACAGGTAGCGAAGTTTTCTTTATCAAGTCTGGTAATGGAAGTATTAAAACGCAAGGGATGTAGAAAGACCAGCACAAATACATCTTTTACAGAGACTCAAAACAAAGTTGAATAATCAAGGAAGCCCCTAGAAATATGAGAAGATCATAAAGAGAGAACTATCCCATGAAGTCTTTTGAGTTTGCTCATTGATCATAGCTACAAAGAAATTTCTGCAATATCCACAAATTGATACTCTCAACTCAGCCTAGAAGCTTGAACAACTTACCACACTCATTAACAGAATTCCTTAAAGCTATTTGATACAAGCAAAATACTACAAGATGGCATCCTTCTTTCGACTAAGGACTCCACTCCATATTCATTCGTTTTTTTAACCATGGGTGGACCTAGTAAAGGACATAGGTGTACACATGCACATACGATTTTTTTTTCTTTTGGCAAAACAATCTAAGTTAGTAGGCATAATACATGCATAAACTTGTAATTAGATTAGATCATATCGGAATCCAGGACTTGGTCCAAGTTGGATTGTTCATAACTGACAAAACGATATAATAATAACTCTTGCTGATACAATATAGGAACTACAGCCCAGTTCGGCCACAGGATAGCCGAATGAATATTACAGTTCCAGTCTTCCAGATACACAACATTTCAACTTTTGACCTTGTCATCTGTCCAACGAACAAGACAACACAGAGCCAGTCATGCATCTAGGCAATCCTGGGCCGTGGCCATGCGCACGGAGCGAAATCGCATGGAGAACATATCGCCCTTGCCACCAAACAGAGTTTCGACGTCTCCTGACTCACTGCTACAGCATTCCAATCTCGTGAATTAGGGCTGGGGATTGGGGCTCACCTTGGGGAAGAAGTGGACCGGAGGAGGATGCAGACGGCAGGATTCGGGGAAGACTACGGTCACCGGAGGGAGGGCGTGTGCCGATGTTTGTGGGCGTGGCGGCGGCGTTCGGCGGCCTAGGTAGGGGTTAGGGCGTGGACGGCGGACCAGCGGCTGTCTGAGCAAACACTAGTGCTGCTGGGCCTGGGACTGAGAATGCCTGGGTCTATCGTGGACTGGGCCGGCTGTGGCTATTTCGTGGGCTATTCCTTTTTTTAATAAGTTTCGTGGGCTAAATTGATATTGGCTAGATTGAATTTGGGAAAAAGTCCGGATTCCTCCCCAACTATCACGAAAGTTCACTTTTCCTCCCTCAACTTCAAAACCGGACGAATCACCTCCCTCAACTTTTCAAACCATGGTTACTGTCCGGTTTTGGAGTTGAGGGAGGAAAAATGAACTTTCGTGATAGTTGGGGGAGGGAATCCGGACTTTTCCATTGAATTTTAAGGAGCCGTTGGCACGCCGCCCGGACCTGATGACGTCCTGACCCGATTCGGTGCTGTGCTGTGCTGTTGGTGTGGGATGTGGGACGTCGCGGTTGCCCGCCGTCCGTCGGCGGCTCGGCGCCTTGAACCACCTCGGTGGCGCTGGCGCGTTCACCGACGTTCAGCCTGGGCACTGCGAGGAAGGCCAGAAGGTCATTGTGCACGTCATGGTGCACCCAGACGACGTGGCGCGCGCCAGCTGAGAGCCTGATGTAGTTCTTTGCATCAGATATCTGATTTGGACATACTCACCCACGTTAGTTTCTAGTCTAAGCGGTACCCACAGCCCTATTTAATAGGGGCAAGAACGGAAAAGCAAGGTAGATTACCACCTAATTAATGACTCCTTTGGTTACAACAATCATGTCCAAAACGTCAAAAAACAACAAGTATGGAGGGAGTATATTTGAAACCGTCACAATATATGCCGGAGATAGTACTACAATAAATGTAGAGAGATATAAAACTGTTGGTTTTGGAGTGCACTAGTTTTATTGAAGGGATCTTATTTTAAACAATGGTTAAATCGTGGAGCAGTATGAGCTCGCTATACAAACACTGATTGTGTCTAGTTCTCCACAGTTGTAATGCAATAATATTCGGAAGGCTTGCATCCTTTGGCCAAGGATGTTGACTAGTGCAAGCTTGAATCCGGCCGAGCACGGGCGTGCCTTGCTGTCCTTCATGGGATGTCCCTCCTTGTCGAGCGTGCCGACGAGGCAACCATCCTGATATGCCTCACACGTCCGGATCACATACCCTGACGACCCCGAGGACCTCGGCGAGAGCAGCGGGGACGAGAGCGATGAGGAGGTTGAGGCGGACGCCCAAGTCGCGGGTGAGGCCAATCTGGAGGAGGCGATCACGGACAGTGACGAGGAGAAGCAAGGCGAGGCAGGCTCGAACACTGACGAAGACAATCGAGGCGGGCTCGGACGCCGACGACGACATCGAGCTCGACATCCAGGAGGATGAAGCCGACGTCCGAGCCGCGGGTACCGACGGTGGTGACGATGAAGAAGAAGCCTCCAACGCCGACGAGGAGGTCGACGCGGACCCTGCTGTAATTCGTCGTGCCAAGTACGTCGTGGCCGCATCGCTCCTTGTCGCGGTGATCGTGACGGTTACGGCCACAGTCTACGCGCCACCGCCTCCGATCACCCCAGCGCCAACAGACAAGGTAAATGCACAAGTCCTATTGCCTGTTGATATGGTGGATTTGGCCTATGATTCCATTTATGTTGGACGTATTCCATTTGACTGAACAGCTTGACTGAACATGTATTGCAGCCTGAACATGTATAACTAGCTTGACTGAACAGCTCGACTGAACATGCATGTAATGCAGCCTGAACATGTATAGCAGTGTGTGTAGTCTGAACATGTATTGCAGCATGAACATGTATAGTCTGATTCACTAGGTGCTCCACTAGGTGTCCTGTTATCTAGACATAGCCCATGCCATTCGTATTCACACGCTTTTGTCTTTCATCAGTTAGATTTTTCAGGCTGGTTTGTCAGGTTAATTTTAGGAAAACGTGCAACAATCTCCGGATATATATCATGTCCTCTTTTCTGTTGATCACCGTTCTTGGGAAAGCTGTTTTTCTAATTCCTTGAAAATCATCATCACACTTGTTTTTTTTTTTGTTATTGTAAACAGTTGCTGAACTGCCCAGACCACCGGTGTACCGCGCGTCGTGTCATGGGCAGCGGACTGGGCGGAGCAGCACCAACGGGGAGGCACCAGCAGCGGAGTGCCCCTGATTGCTCCTACTCTTGGTTCCGAAGCCGCCACCCGTTTCATCCTATACGGCTGTGTGTTTTTGGTCGTCGCTGTGCTTATTGCAGTGTTTCAGACTTTTCTTCACTAGATCACGAGTTTCAGACTACGATTGACTAGATCCAGAGTGGCGTGGCGTGTTCTTTGAACACAATTAGTTTTGTTTGCAATCCTGAGTGGCGTGTTCTTTGAACACAATTAGTTTTGTTTGCAAAATTTTGTTCAAAATTCTTTGAACGAGGTCGCAATTAGCACATACCTTGATGGATGAATAGTGAAAGCGGTGATGAATTTGATATAATTAGTTTTGTTTGCAAGATTTTGTTCTGAATTAGCACACAAATATCATCATCTTATCTTATCTTGTCCTCCCTCACCTCAATAAAAAATTAGCACACAAGTATCAACATCTTATCCTTATCATGTCCTCACTGCCCCCTTGAGTCTGCTGCTTTGCAAGACAAGTATTATTGAGTAACATTTATTGTTGTTGGTAAACCTCACTAGCACTACGTAACCTCCCTCTACTACTACTAACAAAACAAAATAAACGATTGTCTTACCCTTATGCTCTTGGCACTACATATAGGCAATGACGATGGGTTTTACATGCCACTCGAGGGCACTAGTTGGGCCCTCTTCTAGGTGACTTGCCCATATCAATATGGGCTCCTTCAACACTATCAAGAATTGTCTAGCTGGTTCACATGGCCTATATATGTGTCAATAAAAAAAAAAAACATATATAGGCATATAGCCATTGTGCACAATCAAAGATGGCAACGAGTAGTAAATAACGCGGGCATTGGACCCGGTGGGTGTGGATGGCGGCAACTAGTGCTCGCGGGCATAGGTGCGTGTATAGTTTTTACCCATCAGACAAAGGAACGGTTGAGGAAATAGTACTTCCACCATACCAAATTATAAGATGTTTGACTTTTTAAACCTAAGTTTGACCACTCGTCATATTCAAAAAAAAATTGTGCAAACATAGTCAAATTTAAGTAATTATTGTACAACTTCTATTAATAAACTAAGCCACGATTAAAAGAAGTGATATTTTGCACAAAATTTTGAATAAAGCGAGTGGTCAAACTTTGTGTCAAAAAGTCAAACGTCTTATAATTTGTGATGGATTGGCTATATTAGTACCGCAATCCTAAATAAACCCACACTAATATATGGGACCTTGGCAAAAGTGATATATAATCTACACCTACTGATAAAGAGAGAAAATTTCCCTTTTTCCGTCTGCCTACCCTTCGACCGTTTCTTTTCTGCCCTTGATGTCCCGTATGCGAATCACAGGCAGAATCGTGAGAATTCGGGTGTCCCAAACCAATTCCAAAGCCTTCAATTTTCCACCTCCCCTTGCCTACACGCGAGAGTTCGAGTATGGAAATACCAGAAGTTTTAATCTAAGAGGAATGTAAACAACGTCCAATTGAATCTCAAAAGAGGCATCAACAAAATACAACAGAAGCTGGCGTTCATCGGCCGTGCTCAACCCAAACACAACATGGACTCTGGCTAATATAGCACGAACGCGGTTGCAGGAGACGCTGGCGGCACATGAAAGAAGGATGTATAAAAGGCCGCCAAGGCCGCCTGCCTCGCCATCGACGGAGCCAAACGCGCGATGCAGGAGGACGGAGTCGAAGCCGTTGCTGCCTCACGTTCGTTGCGTAGGAGCCACCGGGGCCCAGTGCGCCGCTGTTCTCAAGGCTGTCGCTACGGACCAAGCTAGAGCCGTGGACGACAACGCCGCCGCCCAGCTACTGGAGGTCGATGCAGTCCGCGCCCAGCCACGCACGAGGAAGACACCGCCCCTCGCAGCACGTCGCCGCTGCCGAAGCCCACCAGCAGATCTCCGGCCAGCCACGTCCCTCCTTTGCTCCGCCCTACCCTGCTGCTGCTCCATCTCCGCTCTCCTTCCCTGCCTTGCCTGAAGCCTGCCGGTGTGGCGCAGCTCACTATTGTTCTTCTGTTGGCTGCGCACTGGGGAGAAGCAGCAGACCCGATCAATTTGAGCCAAGGCATCCGAGGTTGCCTACCCACGTCATCCCATCCATTGGGCAGTGGGTCCGACCTGTCATAGGCCCGGCCCCACCCCTCCTCTTCGGTGCACAAGGTTCATGTGAATCACAGAGGCAAAAAGGGTGAGTCCACCGATCGGTGTTGAAGACCATGGAACAGTTTCGGTCTGACTAGGGCCATGCGCCAGCCATAGGAAAAATGCTAGTCGCACCCGAAAAGGGTACACACAGTATATTAAAAAGGTAAGTAAATATTGCCAGGAAATTTCATGAAAATTTATAAACTAGAATAATCATAAATCATATTTAGGTAGTTCCTATCCATGATAATTTGGTAAAAATTTTAGAAATAATTTGCATGCTATCCATATGTGCTTTATTTCTTTCTTACATAACTCGAGTAGTATTAGGATTTCTTTTTGCTCTTCTACACTCATCGGAGTAGTTCATATGTTATTCTCTATGATCTACCTATGTGGCAGCAGCCAGGGGGAGCAGGGCATGGAACAATAAGTTTCCAGTGATGTTCTTAGTACCATTGAACCACATATATTTTGGTGCATTATTTACAATCGGTCATTATTGTATTTCCGTTGCATCGCACGAGTACTTTTGTTAGTCTACTTCTAACACCCGAGAAATTGGGACATGTTTCGTGCTATTACTTATGTGGCTTTCATGAGTCAAATAAGGTGGTGTTTGGTTTGGTTCCAAAGATTGTTTTGTGTGGGGACTAAAAATCCTTAGAAAACCAAACAAAGAGACTTTTGGAGTCTTTTTGGCATCCAAAAGTCATAGGAGTAAATAAAAATCCTAGAACTAATCTATACCTCTCTATAAAGAGAGAAAAATCCCGTTCACGTTTTTTTCATTAACAGACAACAGGTTCATTACCTAGCTCCCATGTGCATGTAGGATTCTTTTTTAGCTCTTTCACGCATCGTCGTAGAGTTGGAGATCGACACAAACACATAATAGAAATCGAGAAAAAATGTGCAATTCACTAGTGAGGTGATTGCAACCAAACCGAGGCTCAATCAAAATCCCCATAGTATTCCAAATCCGATCGGGTTAAGGTCTGACAATTTGGGTGAAGGGCGAGTAAAGAAGAAATGCAAGAGAAGGAAGGGTTCTAGGTGCAAAAGTGTAAGAGAGAAAGAAAAGGTGGAAGGTTCGAAATTGAAGTTGAGAAATTCGAGGATTCCTAATATAAAAGTTCCGCCAATATTAGACCTTGTTCTAATGAGCTGGATTTCGTCTCATGGGCCTTTTGTGTCATGGACAGGGCCGAGCTGTGGCCAAGCTCTTATTTTATTATCCTTTTTTTTTTTGGTAAAACAGCAAACTTATAAATTATGTGGAAGATTATAAAATTTTTTGAAAACAATAGCAAACCATCATGTTAAATAAAATCCTATTGTTGTGGACAACATCATATGAGTGCCTGACAAGAACCACAAACACACTCCGTGTAAGATTTATAACTAGAGATTAACATGACATATTTATAACTATAGTACTACGTGAATAGTATTGAAAATTAAAGTTATGTATTACTTGTGTCTAATATATATGTACTTTCTAATGTCAGAGAAATAAATATTAAGATTGTATTTTAATTCAATACATGGTTTAATCAAACATTGTCACATCATTACCAATATTAACTTATATTATTAATATTATTATGGTCATCATAATATAAATTAAAGCTTGAAAACTTATAGAAAAGATAAAACATAAATAGATATACCATTAATGCCGTTATTATTAGTATTTTTAAATATTTATTAATGGGTTTTTCTTCTTGTTGCAATGCATTGGCACATTTGCTAATTAAACAAATAGAGCCTGAAATAAATTATTGAGCCTGCTGGACCCTAGCAAGGATTGAAGCCTTTGTAGACGGATCAGGATTCGACTATGGGAAGAGCTAGCGCTCGGACGTCCGAGGAAAACAAATCCATCGGACGCCCGGCTCTAGGCCCGGCCCACCTCCTACCTCCACTTCTGTCTCCCACCCCGAGCCCCTATCCACGCCGCACGGAGGGTACCGCCCCCTGGCCTGTACGACGCCCCAAAGGAACCCGCCTCACCCCGCCTCCGCTCGTCTGCACGGGAACCCGCCCCCGCCTACGCTCTAGGCACATCTTCTCCGCTCGTACTTCACCAACCTGGCCAGCCACAGGCACATCTGCCTCGCTCCTATCTCACCATAGCCAGCCCCACCCTCTTCCACCCACTTCCAGGCATCTGTCCCCGCCTCCAACCTCGCTAGCCCCAGGGACATCTACCCCTGCTGCTACCTCGCCACCATAGCCTGCCCCAGCTCACTGCTGCAGTAACACACAACAACCTACCGCAACATCCATATTGAAGCAAATGAAACATCATCTCAAACTAGTATTGCACCAACGAATGAAACATTTCGCTGTAGCTGTTGCAACACCATGAACATACTACTGCAACACCACCCGAACAAACTGCAACAACATGCAAGTACGTACTCCGCTGAAACATTTTGGCTGCAGCTGTTGCAACACTATGAACATACTATTGCAACACCACCCGAACAAACTGCAACAACATGCAAGTATTGCTGAAACATTTTGGTTGCAGCTGTTGCAACACTATAAACATACTATTGCAACACCACCCAAACAAACTGCAACAACATGTAACAAACTGTTGGCACATACAGATTGAAGCAAAATGAAACATCTCAAAAACAATATTGCAACAACGACTGAAGACCTGCAACATCAACATCATCTCATCATCTCAAAACGTACTGCAACAACTCGAGAGCACTATTGCAACAACCTGAGAGCACCATTGCAACAACCCGAGAGCACCATTGCAACCCAGTGGCAGAGAGGTTGCCGATGGGGGAGCACAGAGACAGGGAGGGAGAGATGCATGTGACTCGCCAGGAAGCCTAGCTCGCTGCCTTGGAGGAGCAAGATGCCGGAACCGCTGCGGGACACCGGTGCCACCCCTCCTGGATCCCGTTCAGCCGCGGCCGCATCCCACTCCGTGGCCGAATCCGCGGCCACCGCGGCTGTATCTCGCTGATCCACGGCGGTTGCCGCCGGATCTCGTGGATCCGAAGCCGACGACGCCAGATCGCGTGATCCCGCGGGCCGCGACCATGGGGAGAAGGGGAAGAGGGAGGAGGAGCGGGAGCACAGCGCCGTAATTGGGGAGGGAAGAGGGGGAGGGAGTAGAAGAGGGATGCGGGAGGAGCTCGTCGCTGTCGTGGGGAGGAGGAGGTGCCGCCGTCGCGTCGCCGTGCGTGGAGAAAGAGAGACGGGCGAGAGAGTGGGCGAGCTGGGCGAGAGACGAGCGAGAGGGAGCGGTGTCTCGTGCGGCACGCGTTGGATAGCAGCGGGCGGTGGGCCGGCCCAGCAACACGTGTCCGATCAGATTAATTAGATTAGGACGCTCTAATGGAAGCATTACCGTTGGACTATTGAAGCCCTTCGGATGAAAACAAGAAGCAAGGCCTTGGGAAGGTAAATGGGCTGCCTCGTTCCCCAGCCTGTTCTTGTAATCTCGTTCTTTCTTGTCTTGTGCATTTCCGTCGTCTAATTAAAATCCGGGAAAACACTTCCGGTTTTCTAAAAACAAAGATAAAAAGGCTACATCATTCGTAGTCGGCATCAATAATCAGCAGCTATTTTGGCACGATGACGTGTGAGATACAAGTTTGGTCCAAAGTGCAGTACACAAGTTTGATTAATTTCGGCATCATATCAAAGTCGTACGTCGATGACGTGCGAGATAGATAGGTTCGACAGTTGGGTCCAAAGTGCCCCCTGCATTTATCTTGTTTTCATTTATTATATCTTTGTTTACCAATTAGTATTACTGTACATTTTGATTTGATGGTGAAGTGATGATACGTGTCATTGTCAAATGTGTCGGGTGTATCGAGTCCATCAGGCTTACCAAAGATACATGTCCTGCACTCCTGCAGTCCTCCCAAAATAATCTCGCCCCCTACTAATTTCATCAATCATCAAGCTGCTGGACTGACCCACAGTCACCGGCAAGCAGCATCGACAAGCTGACGACGAGGGAGCGGCGTTACATTGGTGGCCGGCCGGCGATGTCGTCGTCGTCCACGGGCAACAACAAGAAGAAGACGGCGTGCGTGACAGGAGGAACGGGTACATCGGCTCCGCGCTCATCAAGATGTTGCTGGAGAACGGCTTCGCCGTCAAGACGACGGTCAGGAACCCCGGTTCGGTTCTCCTTCTCCCCCTCGTCCGTCTGTCGTCTGGGTTCAGTGTTTCGTTGTTGTTGCTGTCGCTGCAAATAAACGACATCTTTAGAACTTCGGATTGCAATAAAAATAGCACAAGAATTTCGACGATTTTATTTTGTTGCTGAATTCTGGTTCGATTATGATTGGTTTTTGAAACCCCAGATGACATGGAGAAGAATTCCCACCTCAAGGGCTTGCAGGAGCTCGGGCCGCTGACGGTCCTCCGTGCCGACATGGACGTACAAGGCAGCTTGGACGACGCCGTCGCCGGCTGCGATTACGCCTTCCTCGTCGCCGCGCCTGTGAACCTCTGGGCACGGGATCCAGAGGTCTGCAAAATTGGTCACCACGAGTCGTCGTCGTTGTCTCTCACTCTCACTCATTTTTCTTGCTTGCCGATGCATGATGGCAGAAAGAGCAGATCGAGCCGTCCGTCCGAGGAACGCTGAACGCACTGAGGTCGTGCGTGAAGGCCGGGACGGTGCGCCGCGTGGTCCTGACCTCGTCGGTGGCCGGAGTCTACATCAGGCCGGACCTGCAAGGCGACGGGCACGTGCTAGACGAGGGGTCTTGGTCCGACGTCGAGTACCTCAGAGCCAACAAGCCGCCAACCTGGGTCCGCCGTCCGATGACTCTGCACCAATTCTCCGATCCGGCCATGGATGCAACTACCTCTTTTCTTCAGTTTGATGCATGGTGACCTGGATTGCTATGCTTGCAGGGATACTGCGTGTCAAAGGTGCTCCTGGAGAACGAAGCGAGCAAGTTCGCGGCGGAGCACGGCATCAGCCTGGTCACCATCTGCCCTGTCCTCACCATCGGCGCGGCGCCGGCACTCAAGGTCCGCACGAGCATCGTCGACAGCCTCTCCATGCTGTCCGGTGAGTCAGAGATCCCAAGCTACTGGAGTTTCCGCTTTTTTTTTTTGTAATAAATAAATAAAAGTTGAAAAACAATCAAAAATTCGTGTGGATATGATTCGATTGCGTAATCTTCAGGCGACGAGGCCGGGCTCGCCGTGCTTAAAGGCATCGAGAAGACCTCCGGCGCGTTGCAGCTGGTCCACATCGACGACCTCTGCCGCGCCGAGCTGTTCCTGGCAGAGGCGGCGGCGGCCGATGGGAGGTACATATGCAGCAGCCTCAACACGACCGTCGTCGAGCTCGCGCGTTTCCTGGTGCAGAAGTACCCGCAGTACGGCGTGAAGACAAATTTGTAAGCAATGGCCAGCCTCACTTCTGCGCAGTGCAAATCTTATACGTAGATGTCTAATTTCCAAATTTTGACACACTTTATCTGCAGCAACGACGATGAGCAGCTCCTGGAGAGGCCGAGGGTAATCGTGTCGTCGGAGAAGCTGGTCCGAGAAGGGTTTCAGTACAGGCACAACAACCTGGATGAGATATACGACAACGTGGTCGAGTACGGCCAGGCGTTAGGAATTCTGCCGAGCGATAGATAGATGCCCGAGCTTAAAGTTCACGGGCAGTATGTATTGTACTGTAGCACTCAATTCTTCATCGAACATATATGAGTGTTGGAAAGTGCCTAAAATAAGCTGTGGACACACTTTTTCCATTGAAGAACACTGTAACGTAATGGGATACGTTAAAAGCGAATAAATTTAGTACCTATACGTAATCAATAAATGTTCTCGCTATTCATTTTTTCAACACAATGTACCAACGATAGTATGTGATGTCTGTTTGGTTGTGGTCGACTTATACTCTATATATCTCTATCTATATTTTTTCTCGCTTTCATGAAACCTCTCCATATGAATATATGTTTAGTTGAAATTTTAGCTTAAGTTATATTCACACTTGAAATTTTAGCTTAAGGTACATTCTTTTATTTTAGACAGAAGAAACATATGAATCTAGAATTTTGGCTTTGGATTTTTGTATCTTAATATTGCCTACACTTTTTTCTTATATTTTAAGTTTTTTTTGACAACTTTATATATTTTAAGTTGAAAGCTCTAGTGTTTGTAAAAACACAATTTTTATGATTTAACTAATAACAATGTAGATACGTTAATGTTTTGACAAAATGTAAAATTATCTTCATAACAACTGACATAAAGTCTTGTCATACGGTGTGCTAGTATTAGTAAGGATGTGCGCATTGGCGACACAAAAATCACCAACTTGGATGCAACAAAAACAGATGTCAGAGTACTTTATTATGTTGGATGTGAGAAAGGGCTTTTTGAAGAACATGCGAGCCTCTCTAGGAGTGAGTCGCTAGTGCGGTGTCCTCTCTTTCAGCTGGCCAATGAGATTCCATCTAGACTGATATTTGAACGGTTGAACCCCATCGAGACGTCCCCAACAGTTGAGTCAACGTCAACCGCTAGCTTAGGACACTCACGTCGCATTTCTACCGGAGTGTAAAACTATTTATTACCTTGGATAACGTATACTTGAGTCCAAATAAAACTTGTGTCGTGGTCTAATACCACCGTCACAAGAATGGTGGCTAGTGCGGACTCGAATGGCCTAGCTCGAGGAGACAATGACACGGGATTTATACTTTGGTTCGGGGCAAAGTCGGGGCTCCCTAGTCCGGTGTGTTCACTACCCGAGCTCAAATGCTCATATTAGGGGTGCGTACAAGCGGAGCGAGAGGGAGCGGGTTCCCAAGTCTCTATGATTGAGGCAAGTGCCAATATGAGAGTGAGGATGCGGATTTGAGAAGAACAGGGTGCGTTGTTCTTCTTCTTTTCTTGCTTGCCCCAGGCGAAGACCCTACCCCTCCTTTTATAGTAGCAAGGGGGATAGAACATGTGAGCTTTCCGAGGTTGGGGCGGGGTAGGTGGAACAATATGATACCGTGTGCTTGTCGGTGAAAGAGCTCTTCGAGCGAGCTCGTGGGGGTTAATAACACTACCTCGAGCTCTCGGCGGCCTGGATCCGAGAACTGGTCGTCGCCGTACATGGCGGTCGGGGCATGGGCGGTGGTCATCCGTCGCTCCGCCCTCGATGCGTAGTTGGAACCGTCGCCACGGTTTGGTGGGCGCCCATGCTGGCGGCGATGGCGTTCCGGTCCGTGAGTCGACCAAGCGGGGATGGTAAAGTCGTCGGGCGGCAGGAGATGGCGGAAAGAGCTCGCGGGACGAGCTCGCGCGGGTTGGTCCTGAGACCTCTTTTTGAGCTCTCGGCCTTGGATCCCGAAATTCGCCATGGCCGTATCGCGAATCCGGGTCAAGGTGGCCGTCTCGCGTCGCACCGCCCCAATCGTAGTTGGAATCGGGTCCCGTCGTCATGGGCACGGCCATACCGCGCGCGTAATCATGTGGCACTGGGGCACCGTGGGCGGCTTATTTGTTGGAGTCGGCGGCGTATGGGATGGTGTGTGCCGGACCGTCGTCCTTTCCCTTACCGTTGCCTCACGTGGCTCTGGCTTGGCCGTGGAGTGGTTGGCCAACTCCCGTGCTTGCCACTTTTTCCGACCCCGACCGGGGCGGCGCGGCTCAGCGCGCGCGGCGTTATGCAGGAGCTTCGCTCGAGCTCGAGCTCGAGGGGCGGCGAAAGAGGTCGCGCCCCGAGTGCTCGAGCATTCGCGCCGGAGGCCCTCGAGCTCGAGCTCGAGCGAGGCGGAGAGAGATCTCGAGGCCGGGGAGAGCTCGTGCAGACCGGCCGATGCTCCCTCTCGGGGCGGGTCCCGGGCTTGGTCGGTACGAGGAACGGGTCCCGGCCGAGAGAGGGCGCCCTTCGTGGCGCACCATTAGGGAGCCTTGATTCGGCGGGTTTAGATTGTCCAAAATATAGATCCCCACAACTTGGGTCTTGCATTTAGCCCAAACTAGCCCCTCTGTTTGGATCCCTTTAGGGCTAGTTGAGCCAAAACTAGCTCTAGCCGAGAGATCCAAACAGGGCCATTTGTCACATTAGTGTCACATCAAGAAAGTGCAATAAATATGATGATAATAAATAAGCTTAGATTCTATGGTAGAGTCCGCATTGTGAGTTTCCTTATACTCTATGAGCCATGTCATTATCATTTCATCATGTGAACCTCACATACAAATCATATTTTATTCTACATCTTTTCTCTTTTCTCTCTCGGTCTTTTTATGAGTAGGCCTACAACCTACCTTGTTTTCTCGAGCAAGATAGATGTTGAGGTAGGAGATAGTCTCTTCTCTCTTCCACCTAAGAAAATAATGACATGGATTGCTATGAGTTAGCTGATGTGTCTTTGTTGGAGATGCTCTTAGTGGCTACGCTCTAGAAAGATAAATCACTATTGTTAATAATAACTACTAGATTTATTCTTTTTATGTAAATAGTTTACCCATATTTTCCATTATAAAAAAATAAATTATTCCCAAAATATATGTATCTTGCCTACCATTGCCATTGAGAAATACAATGAAAAGTGATACCTAAATTTTGATTGAAATTAGCATCGCAATTATGATAGATAATAATATATTCTAAGTAACTCCAAATTCTAATCAAGTACTCATACATCATCACTAAACATAAACTAATATATGCCCGTTAGAACGTCCCTAAAGTCTCCATCTAAACTAACATCTATGTTCATTATAAAAACTATATTTAATAATAATTTATCTAATGATATGTACTATAAATTAATATATACTTACATACCACATTTGATTAAAGATATAATTGTTTGACTTTTGAGGGAGTGAAAATGACATTCATTCATTAACATAAGGAGTATTTTCGTCCTTCCAAGAGAGCATGCAGTTTTAGCACAATGTTACATTTTAGCATCTTAGGTTTGACTAATTATAGATAAAAAGTATTAACATTTACGATATCATATAAATATCATTAGACTAATTATAAAATGTATTGTCATTGTAAATTGATTTGGAGAAAAAAAAACTATTTCTAGTAAACAGCTCGTTGCATGTTTTTATGGAATGAGGGTGTCGGGCGTTTCGAGGAATTGGGTGCCTGGGGTGCAAGCAATAAAGAATTTATAAGCCGTGTGCCCCCTCCCCGATGGCGTAGCGCAAGATGGACACGGACTTGGCCGGGTTTATCCCTGGTTCAGCCAACGGGGCCCTACGTCCGGCCGGGGGGTGTGTCCTTCGTGTTACCTCGCGCTCAAAGGTGAGCCCGCAAAGTAGGGGTTACAGCGTCGGGGGGAGAGACGCTGGTCTCAAGCCCCACGATCGTGGTTATGGTGGTGGTGGTGTGCGTTTCCTCCGTGTGAATCGGAGTTGAGCGGGCTCGAATCGAATCGAATCGAATCGAATCGAATCGTTTAATGAGGCATTACCCCCTTTTTATAGGAGAAGGAGAGAGATAATGTTTACACTGGTGGACGCCTAGGTGGCTAATTCCCGAGGCTACACCGTTGCATGTCTTAGCGCCGAGGGGTGGGCTGGCTTGGATGTTGCTTGACAAGACACGCGTCCCGATCCGATGGTGGACGTGCCGCCCTCAGCGCGCGCCCCGAGGGTCCCGTGAGGCGTCCCTCGGGGCCGCCCGCATGGCGAGGGCGGCCCCCAGGTTGCCGGCTATGCGTGTCAAGCCCGAGGGTCCGGCCCAACGGGCGTTTTTGACGGTGCTCGGGAAGTGAACAAGTCGTGGTTTCCGTGCGGGTGGTGTAACACATCACCGTGGTTCGCCTTTGCGTCCCATCATCGGATTCGGGGAGACGATTCGGCCGATTTTGATCGGGCGTAATCGATGGCACCGGGCGCCGCTTCGCCGTGGCGACCGCATTGAATGCGGCGGTTTCCCTTCCTCCGGGACGAACCTCCCATGCCCGAGGGTCGGCGACCTAGACGGGCTAGTTGGGCCGCCTCACCCGAGGATGGAGAGCTGGTCTCCCCCGGCGAGGCGGAGTTTTGCGCCCGAGGGTGGTGAGCTAGGCCATCCCGGACGGCCGAGATTTCTCCGGGGGGTGAGCCAGGCCCCTCGGACGCAAACGGAGAGATGCGTGGTCGAGTCCGAGCCATGGTTTGGCTACCGTCGACGTGGAACGTCATGGTTCGTTGTTTGGCGGAGGTCCTTGACCTTGTCCTTCGTGGCGTGATGAGCTCTTTACGTCGTGGTGACTCCATTTGGGCCGCTTTGTGGGCCGTCCGTGGCCGATTTCGTCGTTATGTGAGCGTCGGTGGCCAATGGCACGGTTCATCGTCCGTCGGGCCGTCCCCTCCGTGCGGGGATGATAGCAGCTAGGTTTTCTTTGGGCCTTGGCAGGGCGCAGATTCTCATAGTTTGGAGAATGTCTCCGGGGCCCAATATTTAGGTCCCCGACGGTAGCCCCGAGCCCCGAGGCGAGTGAGGACTTCGCCCGGGTTCCGCCCGTTCCCGCCGCCTTATTGTTTCTCGGGGTGGTTCGTCTACAAGGGGTCTTGCTGAGCGCCCCCCCAAGGTGTAGCCCCGAGGCCTCGAATGGAATGGCGGATTCCTTCGAGGTCTTTTATGTCTCGCGACGGCAAGACCGAAACTTGACTCTTAAATTGCGCTTGTTTGTGCGGAGCGTGTTTGTTTTGCGTGGCAGCCCGAGGCCCGCGCTTTATGTGCGCAAAGGTCGACCCAGCCTCCCTCGACTTTGATCATACGCTCCCTCCGTCGCCTCCCGAAAGGGAGGAGGAGGGGAGACACGTCACAATGCCCCCGTAGTCCAATGTGTCGCGGCCCTGGTGAGCGCTGTAGCGGTCTTTGCTGGTGCCCGTGCCCCCCTTGCGGAAAGCAAGGGTCGGCTATGTGATCCAGATTCACCCCATGAGAACTCGCATCGACCGCCAGCGAATCCCGGTTTGGGCGACCAACCCCCAAGGGTCTCGTGGGCCTCCCACGATGGGACATCTCTATAAGCAGAAGACCGCGGGCCTTAAACACGTTCAGAAATCCAGAGCCCTGTGGGGCCCGGCATAGCCGGTGTGCATTTCCCTCCCGTCCCCGGCTCGGGTTATCCCGAGGCGATCAGAGAAACCCTTGTGGGCCAAACCGCAACCTCTGAACGTAGGGGTGTCGGCCGAGGCTCGTTTGGTTTCCCGCCGGGGCGGGGAACCGTCAACGGACCGACTTTTTGACCCCTCGTGGGTCCGGCGCCGCCGGATATGGGTGGCCTGACGGTTTTACCCCCGACCGGAAGATCAGGCGCCTAGTCGCCACGCCCCCGAGGTGGCGCGATCCATAAACCGATGGGACGCCGCCCACTTCTTGTCAAAGGCGAAGATCGAGGGCCCGTCAAGGTGCATTAATGCGCCCTGCCCGGTTCCACCGCGCGGCTGGGCCTGGATGAGCGGTTCCCCGCTCCATCATGGGCCGTCCATTCAGAGCTCTGCTCGATTGCCCAGCCGGCGGTTTGCCTTCCCTTCCCTATATAAAATGGGGTAAGCATACGGCGGGCGGCGGATAATTGCTCCCTTGCTCTTTGCCATCGCTCTTCTTGCCTTCTTTGCTGCAAAGAATCGAGAGAGAGAGATAGTGTGGGAGAGATTAGGGAGAGATTCACTTGCCTTGTGCTCGTGTACCGGGGTTGCTAGCGGTTGCCACCCTTCGTCTCCCTTTCATCCATGGCGCGGTCGGTAGCGGTGACGGGCGTGAGGGAGGTGCTCGATCTTCGAGCCGTGGCGAGGGCGGCATCGCAGAGAGGAGAAGCTCCAGCGCCTGCGTCGATGAAGGGCTTCTTCGTCCCTCAAGACCGATGAAGCGCGGCCGGAGTGGATTGCTCCGGATTGACCGAGGAGGAGCCTAACCCTCCCGATGGCTACGTGGTGAGCTTGATGGATCTTCACCGGCGCGTTTTCGGATATCTGCAGCGGGCGGTTCATTCGGGCGATCCTCCACTACTATGAAATCGAGCTTCATCATCGCCCGAACTCGATCGACCGAGGCCGCCATCTTCGTCACCCTTTGTGAGGATTCCGGGGATCAAGCCGCATTGGGACCTCTCGGGGTTGTGGTTCTTCAAGGCGGACCTTACCACACGCCCCGCTAACTGCCAGGCCAACCACGGAGGGCGCTAGCGTGAGGCCGCGCGCTCCAAGTCCGCTCTGAGCGCAGCCGGCCGAACCGGCTGATGGGTACATCGCTCCAAGCTCACCTCCTCCAACAAGGGGTGGCAAGATCGGTGGTTCTACCTCCGCAACGACGAGAACGCGCTTCCCGTGTACACCGGGCGTGTCCTCAAGCATCGCCCTCGTAAGTGGAACTGGGGTCCCTCCTGAGGATCATTATTGGTTGGAGGGCCAAGGCAGGCGGTCTTGCGGCTCCGAGGGAAGGACGTGAATGCCTTTGCCGTGGTCGCCGCTTCCACGGCGCCGGGTGTTGCCGTTGATGGCTCGCCCCTTTGCTCATGTGCCGATGACCCCGAGGCCGCCGGTCTTGAATGCGCGTGCGCCGGATGTCGCCTTATACGCTTCCACCGATGCTGGGGCCAAGAGGGTGAGGGATGCGCTTTGGGGTCCAACACCCCGACACGTATCCCCGAGATCCCCATGTGCCCCGACCGAGGGTATATCTCCCGGTAAGTGCTTCTTGACGGTGTCCTTGCATTGCTTCTCGTGCATTGTCGCCATGACAGCTCTCACTCTTCTTCCCGCAGTGGCCGCCCGATTACCGCGACTCCCCTCCGCCGTGCCCGGCATTGGATGCCGATCGCCGGCGGCGAACCGCGGTCGAAACGAAGCTGCGGCTGGCGCCGGGCGTTGAAGAAGGAGGAGAAGAAGAAGAGAAACGCGGGCTCGCGAAGCCGCCGCCGAGTGGCCAGGCGGCGAGTCACCCGACATCTCGACCACCGAAGAGGACGAGGATCCGAGGACCGCTTCGCGTGAACTCGTCGGATAGCGACGTGGCGGCTCGGATAGACCGAGCCATGGGGCTCCCCGACCGAGTCGGGCTTCGCTACGAGCCCCGAGCCTCGAGCCCGAGGAGGCCGGGACTGCCGACACCGTGGCGCCCAAGGGCTCTTCCGGCCGAGTCCCCGTGTGACCATTGTCGTGGCCATGTAGGCACCTCGCTGGCCTGGGGGTGAGGCCCGAAGGGAGGAGTCGACGCCACCCGGCCGCTGGTACCCGGGCGCCGCTGGGCACGGTTCGGGGGACGCCGGCCGACCCGCCCCGATCCACTCGGCGCGCCGGCATCGTCGTGGCGAGACGGCTCGCGGCCAAGCCGCGCGACGCCTAGGGTCGCGCCCTTCCCGAGCCCGCCACGCCGAGGGCGATCCGCGGGCCGTGGAGTTTCCTTCACCTTTGCAACCTTGATTTTCTTCCGCATATGATTGCTTTGTCCCGACACGTTCTTGACTTCAGAAACCTGGGGCCGCCGTTTGGCTCGCACCCCAAGAAGGCCTTGAAGGCTAGCGTTTCACCCCCGGCCGGGGCCCGCAGCCGGTCGCCCCTGGTCAAGATATCGTGCCGCCTTCGTCGAATCCTCCCGTGGCGCCCCCCCGAGCCCTGTGTGGGGTCGGACCCGAGCCGGCCGCCGAGGCCACCCCCGAGGTGGTGCAGCCCCCGGTGGCGATGGTGGGCCGGCCACTCGGCCGATGGTGGTCGACACGGAGAGCCCGGCCGTGGCCCATGACGCCGCCCCGGGGTGCCGGAGCGGATGGCGCCATTCGAAAGGGGTCTTGACGCCGCCGCCCATCCCGAGGAGTCGGGCCCCTTTGTCCGGGAGTTCTCCCAAGAGGAGCTCTTCATGGCGGCGAAGACGCGCCAGTCCGGGCCGCGCCGACCGCCGATCCGGGGTTCACGAGGCGCATAACCCCGACTTCCCGCTACTCCACGTGTCCGGTTCGAGGCAGCCCTAGGCGGCCGCCGCCTTCGCCATGACGAGGACGGTGCCCGTGGTCGGCCCGAGGGCCCCGGACTTCTATTGGTCCGGGTTCCCTTGAGCCGCTGAGCTGCCAGAGAGGAGATGTATCCCTCCGGAGCCGACCTACCGGGCTGCACCTTTGACCTCGGGTGGCACGCCCGGGGCCCGGCCGCCGCGGTGGTCGACGACCGCCCCGAGGTCCCGGGAGTGGAGAAACCCACGAGCGTATCCTCCCGGCCGGGTCGGCCGAGGGCCTAGCGAGGATCGGGGGGCACCTATAACCGCCTCTCGCGAAGTCGACAAGCAGAGCATCTTCACGGCCATCCCCGCTCGCATGTCCTTTGTGCAAGGCTTGATGAGTAGTATTGTCGTTGATCCATCGCCGCCTCGCCCGAGAAGTTCGAGCTCCTTCGCCGGAACGTGCCCCGAACCGGAATGCCCTTGGTCAAACCCGGTGAAGTTGATCGAGGCCCGCAGCGAGACCTCCCGCTTGTCGCCCTCGCCGAGGAAAGGAGTCCCAACGGGCGGACCCCGGAGGCCGAGCTTGTCAAGGCCAGTCCGAGCCAGCAAAGTGGTAGCTGACATGGCTCGATGAGCCATGATTTTTGAAGAGGCTCGGATCCCCCCTCCAGTCCCTCAAGGAGGCCCATGACGAGCGGGACCGGTCCCGGAGGAGGCGACAAGCAGCGGAGATGTGCGACGCTTGAACACTCGCGATCGGGCGAAGTTGGTGTCCGAGGGCGACCCTCGAAGGGAGAAGGAGGAGCTCCGCAAGTCGCCGCATGAGCATGAGCGCGGCGTGATCTTCGGGTCGGGCAACTAAGTGCCAAGGTACGCCTTCTTCCTTAGTGAGCTTTGCCTTCAATCATCTTGTCTTGCTAATTCGGTTTGAGCACCAATTTCCGTAGGCGGAGAAGGTCCGACCGAGGCCGTGAACACGCGGCCACGGGCAGGGGCCGAGCAGAGCGTAAGTCGTACGTGAGCCGGGAAGAGGCCTTTCGCGACTTCGTCCGCGGGGCGGACAACCCGGAGGTTGGCCCCTCAAGACGCAGCCGCCTCGAGCGCCGTGGGTGGCTACCTCAGTCCGAGCTCTAACGCCTTCCGTCCAGGCGGCGTGAACATGTATGGCGTTTTCGCTCTCACTTCCCGATGGAGTCCAATGTGTCGGACGGTGTTGCGAAAGGCTCTTCTCGGTTCCGACGACGAGGAGGAAGTTGATCCCGCCGAGAGGGATGCTCGGCTGATGCCGCCAAGACTTCGAGACGTTGTACGACTTCGTGGCGGCGCCGCGATCTCGGTTGGCCTCCCGCTTCGAGGATGAAGTGTGTCCCCGTACTCTCCCATAGAGTCAACCTATGAGGCGAACCACGAGGAGATGGTGGGACGCTGGCCCCGAGGATGCGCCGGCGGTCCGACGCCTCCCTCGGGGGAAGCGCTTGTCGAGGGTGTTGCTCGCGCCGGCTTCCTCGTCGGCTCCGCCGTGAGGCGCAAGTGGATGAAGCCCACCCCGCCCCCTCGACCTCTCCTTGTATGATGAAAAATTGGAGCTTGTGAGATGGATGTATATAAACAATGGCGCGCCCCGAGGTCTATGGCCTTGGCGGGTGCATTTATGTTTATGCCAAGTTTTCGAATTTGTTCGCTTATTGTGTGGCCGGGTCGCTTGCTTTCTCCGCGAGATGGTAACCGTGGACGCCATGGGGCAGTCCATACGGATGCCACTAGGGGCGGTCCGTTTGCCTCGATTACCTTGCTTTGATTTGTGCGTGAGCGACCTTCGAAACTTAAACGATTGTTTTCGAGAATGCAAGAAGAAAACTTTTTTTCTTTCGAAAAAAAGTTTTGAAAAAGGGAAGGGAGGGGTCCCAGGGGGCCCCATGTAGCCCCGAGGGAGTTTTAGTCTTGTCTTCGGACGAGGCTAAGACTCCCTTAAGGTTTACACGAGAAGCACTTTTGGAAAAAAAAAAAGATGTAGATCTTTTATTGAGTGAAAAAAAAAACATTGATGTTTGACTTCTAGTCGGAATTTAAGGGTAGAAGCGGCGTAGGCTGTTCTATGTCCGAGGCGTTGGAGTAGACTTCGCCCTTCTCGTTCTTCAACTTGTAGGTTCGGGCCTTAATATTTCGGGCGATGAAATAAGGCCCTTCCCTGTGGTGGCGTGAGTTTGTGACGCCCTTTGTTGTCCGTCTTCACCGAGCACGGGGTCGTTGACTTGGAACTCTCGAGGCACCGACGCTTCGCGTGATACTTGCGCAGAGCTTGTTGGTATCTCGGCTGAGTGCGAGCGCAACGTCTCGGGCTTCATCAACTTGGTCAATGGAGTCTTGCCTCGCTTTCGTTGGTTGCCCCCTTTCGGTGTAGGCTCGCAGCCTTGGGGACCCATATTCATTGTGCGTAGGCAAGATCGCCTCGGCCCCCATAGACTAGAAAGAATGGGGTGAATCCCGTGGCTCGGCTTTTCGTTGTTCGAAGGCTCCATAGAACCGACGGAACTCTTCTTGGTACCATCTTTTCCCGTATTGGTTCACCCGATTGAAGATCGGCTTGAGCCCTTGCGGGATCATGCCGCTGGCACGCTCCACTTGACCGTTGGTCTTCGGGTGAGCTACGGCCGAGGTATCCACTCGGATGCCATAGTCGTCGCAAAGTCGAGGGAACTTCTTCCCCACGGTTGGTTCCGCTTGAATGCGTGATGATGGAGTTCGGGACTCCAAAACGGGAAATGATATTCGTAAAAAGAATTTCACCGTTTCCCAGGTGTGAGGGTTCACCACGGCTCGGGCTTCGATCCATTTGGAGAACTTGTCAATGGCGACTAGGGCGTGAGTGTGTCCTCCGGCGCCCTTTCGTGGCCCAATCATGTCGAGTCCCCACATCGTAAATGGCCACGTAAGAGGTATGGTTTGCGGTGCTTGAGCTGGGAGGTGCGTCCCGCTGCGCGTAGAATTGGCATTCCCTGCGTGCGTGCACGGACGACTTGGTTCGCGTCTCGCACCGCCGAGGGCCGCAAAGCCTTGCCCGAAGACTTTACCGACTAGAGTCCCTGGGCGGGCGTGATGACCGCATTCCCCCGCTGTGGGTGTTAACGAGCAATTCTTGGCCTTCACCCGAGGGTATGCATCGCATGTATACTCCCGAGGCTCCCTCTTGTAGAGTTCCCCTTTCTCTCCAATCGGTGTGAAGGACCCGCCCTTCGGGCTAATCGGCGAGCCTCGGTCTTGTCCCGGGTAGCTCTCCCGGGTGAGGTACTCCATCGGGGGTTTTCTCCGTCGAGGGACCTGGCTGGGACCGCCATAGCCGGGTGGTTGCCAGGCGCGCGCCCTCGTGAGCCCCGAGGGTACTCCGAGGGGGTGTACTTGACCGAGGGTTTATTGAGGTCTCGGTGAGGACGTTGGGGGGGAACGGTACCCGGGTTGCCGTGACCTTGGCGTTCATCCGCGGCCTCGTTGTAGCGTCTCGGCGTATGCTTGTGCTCAAGCCCATGGAACTTTTTCCTCCAATTTGCGCACTTCCCGACAATACGCCTCCATCTTCGTGGTCGTGGCACGCCGAGGTTTTCATGACTTGGTCGATGACCAATCGCGAATCTCGGTTTCCAACGTGCTGGAGCCCGAGGTCCGCCGCTGATCCGGAGGCCGTTGACGGCGCCGCGTATTCTGCGGCGTTGTTGAGGCGGGGAAAATGCAATGGGATGGCATACCCGTGTGAACAGGAGGGGTGATGAAGAGCAATCCGACCCCCGCGCCGCCTTCATCATGGATCCATCGAATACATGGTCCAAAGACTTACGGATGGGTGCGGGGGGTATGGTATCGGGTCCATTCGGCCACAAAGTCGGCCAGACACGGGATTTGATCGCCTTAAGGGGCAGGAATGATATAGTTTCGCTCCATGAGCTCCACCGCCCACTTCGCCACTCTTCCCGTGGCCTCTCGTTTTTGGAGGATCTCCCGAGGGGGAACGAGGATACCACTTCCGCAACTGGTGCGCGAGGAAGTAGTGGCGTAAGTTTCCTTCGTGCCAAGACGATGGCGCATAATAGCCGTGATCCGCGAATACCGCCTTGGTGTCTCCAGCACTTCACCGATGAAGTAAACAGGCGTTTGTACCGATAACGTGTGCCCTTCTTCCCGACGCTCCACTACGACCACCGCGCTGACCACCCGGGTAGTGGCGTGACGTAAGAGCGTGGTTTTCTCCGGGTTTGGCGGTACTAGGACCGGTGGGTTTGTTAGAGCTTTTTGAGGTTGCCGAGGGCTTAGCCGGCCTCGGGGTCCGAGCAAAGCGTTCGACTTGCGGAGAAGCCTATAGAGGGCAAGCCCTTCTCCCCCAAGGCGTGAGATGAACCTCGCTTAATGAAGCTTGGCAGCCCATGACCTACTGCTCCCTTGAGATCTTGGATCGGACCCATCTTGGTGATTGCGTCAACCTTGGTCCGGTTTGTTTCGATGCCTCGTTGAGAGACGATAAAACCAAACAAAGATCCTCTGGGATCCCCGAATACGCATTTTGAGGGGGTTGAGCTTGACTGCACCTTCTTGTTTAGGCACTCGAGGTTTCCCGAGGTCGCCCACCAGGTCCGACGTTTTTCTTGGATTTGACCACTATGTCGCCAACGTAGGCCTCCACGATCCTTCCAATGAGTTCCTCAAGATGATTTGCATGCACGCCGGGTATGTTGCCCCGGCGTTCCTCGGCCGAAGGGCATGGTGAATAGCAATACACCCCGAAGGGTGTTATGAACGAGGTCGCGAGCCGGTGGACTCTTTCATTTTGATCCGTGATAACCGAATACGCGTCAAGAAAGGACAACGTTTCACATCCCGCGAGGAGTCGACAATTTGGTCGATTCGAGGCAAAGGAAAGGAACTTTCGGACATGCTTTGTTGAGACTAGTGTAGTCCACACACATCCGCCATTTCCCATTCTTTTTTTTTCTCTACTAATACAAAGATTAGCTAACCACTTCGGGGTGGAATACTTCTTTTTATGAATCCGGCCTCCGGTGAGCTTGTGGATCTCCTCGCCGATGATCTTCCGCTTGGCGTCATCAAACGGCGCAAGCGTTGCATGACCTGGGCTTTGAGCCCCGGCCGGATGTCTAGGGAGTGCCGGCGACATCCCCGGTATGCCCAAGATGTCCGAGGGTCCCCACGCAAACGTCTTGGCATTCACGAGGAAGTCGACGAGCACGACTTCCTATTTCTCGATCCAGTCCGAGCCGATGGTCGCCAGCCTTCTCCGGTTCTTGGGATCGAGTGGGATCTTCTTGGTGCCCGAGGAGGGCTCGCCAAGCTCCCAGCCCAGCGCGCTTGGCCTCATGCTCGATCGTGATTTCGGCAAAGCTTCTCTTGATCGGGCGATGAGTGCCTCGCAATGGCGAGTGCCTCCGCATACTCCACGCTTTCCACGTCGCACTCGTATGCATGATGGTGCGAGGGGCGATCGTGATGACACCCTTCGACCCCGGATCTTGAGCTTGAGGCAACGGGGAGTTCGGGACAGCCATGAACTTGGCGTAGCAGGCCGCCCCGAGGAGTGCGTGGTGGGTACCGCGGACCCAAAAAGGATCTCAAATGTGAGAGTCTCTTGCCACGAAGTTCGAGGGGTCACCGAAGCAAACCGGTAAGTCGATCCGCCCGAGGGGCTTTAGCCGCTTGCGGGGGACGACGCATTGAATGCCGGCCCCTCCGTGGCGGATCTTGGACTTGTCTACCCCGAGGAGGTCGAGGGTTTCTTCTCAGAGATGAGGTTGAGGCCGCCCCCCTCCGTCCATTAGGACTTTGGTGAGCCGAGTGTTGGCGATGATGGGGATCCACCACCGGTGGATAAGCCCCCCCGGGCGTTCGACCGGGTCGAAGGTGATGGCCCGATCCCCCTCGAAGGTCCCCCCCCCCCTGGTCCACCACTGTCCGCAGCTTGCGCAGGTTGGGCCTCGCGGGCATAGACCTCCCGACGCTTCTTCTTGCGCCGCACGGACATGTTGCTGATGCCGCGTCGAAGATCATGAAGCGCTTATTCACCTTCGGAACTCCTCGTTACCCTTGGCGCCACCCTCGGGAGCCTCTTCCTCTTCACCCCCGGGATGGCCTTGAGCTTGGCGAAATGTTGGCACCCTCAGACTCCCCGAGGGTATGCTTGACCGGTAGCTATGGTTCCGCATGGGCTTGAGCATGTCATCGAAGGTTTCTTGTGACGGGGGTCGGGGCCCGCTGCGATCGACCGCAGCCACCATGTCTTCATCGGGTCCGCTTGGGCGGCGTGGTCTTGCCCCCAGCGGTTCTTATTTCTTCTTTTTCTTCTTGCTCTCCCGAGGTTGCGATCCCGGGCTCCTCTTCCTGCGCCCCCTTGCTGAAAGCCCTTGATTGAACAGAGCCCGACACCCCTCCCACCCTGGCTAACTTGGTGGTTTATGTCCACGCCGCTTGCCTCGGTGGGAGTCCGGCGACTCTTCTTCTTCACGAGGTCTCTAGCGGTGCCGGCCAAGAAGGCCCCGGCGACGCCCGAATCCGCCACATTAGGAGCTGTCCGGTGGCGTTTGGAGAGGATGTAGTCGCCAGGATTTTCTGTGGATTTTGTCGGCTAGCCGAGATCCCACGAGTTACCCGGCGTAGGTATGTGCCCGGAAGTTACCGCTGGGAAGGTTCTCACCAAGTCCGCCCAGTTTGATATGAGGTTGCGGAAGGTGTTCACCCAAGCTCGCATTGAGAGGCCAGGGCAAATTTCGACATCACTTTGTCATCTGCGGTGCTCCCGCGGAACCCGGCACATGCCACCGATAGTCGTGCCCAGCCACGCCCCTCGACTAGCCCTCCCGTACTTTCGAGATGGCCTCCTGGGCCTCGAAACGCGCAGGAGGAGCCCTCCCGTGATGTCCTCAGGCCCGAGGCCCGCCATCGTGGGAGTACCTCGTCCTCGACCGCCCAGGCGCCTCGTCCCGCTGTCGCGCCCTCGAGGCGAGCCACCGGCAGCCTCGCCGCCGTTTCGACCCCCGCCCCCGAGGTCGGGCGCCGTTGCGGTCGCGTGCGGTCTTCTGCGCGTTCCCGTGGCGTGTTGCAACGTTGTCGGTCCAGCGCTCACTCCGGACCGGGGGGCCTTGCTCGGGGCTCCCGCCTCTCGATCCGGTGGACGGAGCCCCGCCGATCCCGCCCCACACCCCTCAGCGCCGGTACGCCGCCGCCCGATCCCGGAAGGGAACTCTCGCTGTTGCGCGCACCGCCTTGTCAAGGAGTTGACGCGAGGCCTTCCCGTGATGCGCCTACCCTGGTAGTGGAGGGCTCGGGCATTTCCGTACTCAAAGCATGGCGGCGCCGCCCACGCTGAGGCCGGGCTCGCTTGAGCGACGGCCGCTATGCCGGGATTGGAGGCACTCAGCCGGTCCGCCCAGCGTCCGCCGCCATTGTGAGCTTGAGGTGCCCTGACCGCTAAGTGCCGAGCTCAGCTTTCCCGCTGGATGTTTTGCTCGAGTCGCCGAGTTTCGGGCGCATTCCCGCCCGGATTCGTTCTCGCAAATCGTCGAAGCTCGGGCGTTTTGGGCGGCGGTGCAGCGCCATGCACGGATGGGCAGGCGTAGCCGCCGGCGCTGGAGCTTCGTCGTGGCGGTGACGCCCGCTGCCGCTCGGCTGGAGACGTCGGTGAATTAGCCGCCATCTGTGGCGGGATTCGACATTGAAGCATTCCCGCGTGGGGTCATAGTACCGTCTTCATCGCTTGCACGGTCGCGCCGAACGCCACGGAAGGAAGGTTTCGATTCTCGGGGCCGGTAGAGCGAAATCCCTCGCTCGGGACGGGCCCCGATTGAACCCGAGGGGGTGGCATGGCGGGGTGCGTCCGCGATCGTGGCGATGCGCTCCGAAAGGAATGTTCATGGATAACGCCTCCCGCGGAACGGCGGGTGGTTCCGCTCGTGCGGCCCCCGCGCGAGGCTTCGACTGAGTTTCACGCCGGCTAAGATTCACCGGGACTCCTCCAGTATGTGTCCAGCAGGCGTTTTCCCGACGACAGGGTTTCGGGGGCCCTACCACGAGCCGAATTGGCGGGTAAGGTATCTCGGCCTAGGGTTCCTGGGAGCCCCTTCTCGCGAGTCGGCGCCGGGGATACGTCGACGGATTCAATCCGTTGCTTGGACGCGCCTTGCACGCTGATGGTCCGCCTTGCCCGCCTTGCGCAGCTGGCCGTGATGATGGCTTGCCGTGGCGGTGGCGATGCTGCCCTCCCTTCTACCGGTAGACGGGCGAAGGATCATCTCGTAGTTGTGGCCGAGCGCCACAAATGCCAACGTTCCAAGAACAGTGGTGTTCCGGGAGCTCGTGCTCCGGCGAGCGGTGGAAACGGCGCGGAAACGCCATGAGGGCTGATGGAGATGCAGACACACGGTAACCCCTACCGGGCGCTACTAACTGCCTTACTGCTTTCGAGGAACGGTGGGTGCCCGGGTGCCGCACAAAGAATTTATGCCGTGCCCTCCCCTCGATGGCGAGCGCAAGATGCCGACACGGACGGCCGGTTTATCCCGTTCAGCCAACGGCCCTAATGGCCCAGCGGTGTGTCCCGTCGCATTACCTCGCCAAAGGTACCCCCGCAGGGGCTACAGCACCCACGGTGGAGACGCGGGGTCTCAAGCCCCACGATCGTGGCTATGGTGGTGGTGGTGTGCAGTTTCCCTCCGCGGTGAACTCGGAGCTGAGCGGGCTCGACCGACCGAATCAATCAATCAACTGCCTAATGAGGCATTACTCCTTTTATAGGAGAAGGAGAGATAATGTTTACACTGTGTGGGACGCCTCTTAGGTGGCTAACCCCGAGGCTGTCTGCTGTGGCTGCGCTGCCGAGGGGTGGGCTGGCTTGGATGTTGCTGACGAAGACACGCCCCGATCCGATGGTGGACGTGGCCGCCCGGCGCGCCCCAGGGTCCTGTGAGGCGCCCTCATGGGCCTGCATGGCAGGGCCGGTCCCGCAGGTTGCCGGGGCTATGCGTGTCAAGTGCCCGAGGTCCGGCCCAACGTGGCGCTTTTGATGGTGCCTGAAGTATTATCAAGTTTCCTTTCGTGGTGTAACACATCAATCGTTCAAATTTTAAGGCCCCATCGCTTGATGGGAGATGCATTCGGCGGTTCGATTTGGTAGGGTGTCGTGCTTGGCGCCTCGCTGTCGTGCGAGCCGCGTTTGAATCTGGGTTTCACTTCTGGACTGAATGGGGTGGGTGGGGGTGTTGGTGTCCTCGCCGAGGATGGAGGCTGTCTCCCTCGGGCGGGCGGGGAATTGTTGCTTGGGGTGGTGAGCTAGGCCGCCCTCGGGGCCCGGGGGATTTCTCAGGGGGTCGGTGAGCTAGGGCGGCCTCGGGCGGAAGCTTTGGAGATGTGTGGTCAGTCAGAGCCATGGTTTGGGCTGGCTGTCGGCGATGGAGCGTCATGGTTCGTTGTTTTGCGGAGGTCCTTGACCTTGTCGCCGTGGCGTGATGAGCTCTTTGCGTCGTGGTGACTCCATTTGGGTAGCTTTGTGGAGCGTCAGGTAGGCGATTTCGTCGTTATGTGGTGTCGTGGCCAATGGCCTGGTCCATCGTCCGTCGGGCGCGTCCCTCGTGTCGGGATGATGGCGGGCTGGGTTCTGCTTGGCGGCAGCGGTGATTCTCATAGTTTGGAGAATGTCTGGGGCCCAATATTTAGGTCCCGGCAGTGGCCGACCATGGCGGCGGCTTAGCACTTGGCCAGGCGCGGCTCACGCCGAGGCCATCCCGGCGAGGCCGAGCGCACCAAAACAACAGCTTTCCGGCGTCGTTTCCCTCGCAAACAAACTAGAACCATTTTATCTAGGGCAGCTCGCCAGCGTGGCCAGGACGGCTTGGCCCGCGAGCTTGTCGGCGCGGGCCAGTCGGCTGTTCGGCGCGGTCAAACAAGCGGGCGACAGCACCTCCGAGGCTCACCCAAACAACGATGCGCCGTTGGACTGCAGCGGGGGGCAGGTGGAGGAGGTGTCGGCAGTGGCGCTTTAATAGTGGCGGCGGTATTGCGCAACGGCTTGATGGCGTTAAGGTGCGGTGGGCCGAGCTGCGATAGCAGTCCAAGCCGACCATGTTCACGGTATAAAGGAGCTCCAGCGCCTGAGGCCAGGAGGCGACCAAAGGCTCACCAGAGTGATGGCCGTCGGCGATGGGCGGATCACGGCGTTCTGTAGTGGAGAAAGGCGACTTCTGAGGCGATCCCGGCGTTGAAGTAAAAGCGCTGGCAGTGTGGGTGCGCAAAGGGAGTTGCCAAGGCGATCTTTGTGCTCAGTGCGAGGATTGAAGCACGATAAGCGTGGTGCGGCAGTCGGCAGCGTGAAAGGAAAGAAAGAAGAAAGAGCAGCGTCGGCGACTTAAAGAAAAAGAATAGGTCGGAGGCGTGGCGGCGCTTCACGAAGTCGTCCGGATAGTCGGTGGCGTCTGCGGCGGTGTAAAGCGTCGAGGCAGGCCACGGCGGCAGCGTGACCCAAGTGCAAGTATGGCCATGAACAAGATTCACTTGTACCTTGTAACTCCCGACCCTAACTCTGCAGATTTTTGCCAAATTACTTCCAAAATTTAGGCGAACTAGAAAAACTCCAAAAAGCAACTTTGTAAATTTCAAGATCTGGTGCACAATTGAAAGATTTTGAAATTACGCCTCTAAATATGACTTTTAAAATGGGGTCAAAGGATAAATTTGAATTCAAATTGC
>JADLZK010012710.1:0-21308 GCA_015847255.1 Hyparrhenia diplandra
TTGATGCATCTTTTAGGGTCAAGATCATCATGGTGCAACCAGTCAGTAGTCATTCATGACCTAAAATGGCCAAGTTCTTGTAGCTAAATGCAAATGGTATGAATCCATTCCAAATGCTCTCACCCAGAAAGCTTACGCAAAGACGTGATGCAAAGATTTATGGTGTCCATGATGAATTTCCCCAAGGTTATAATGGAAAGTGACTGTTTTAGAGTTGCAATCCCTATGGCAAAACAAAGAAAATATTAGACCAAGTATCTTGCCAATTTTATGTGAAATTCAAGACCTTGTTAGGACAACCTTGATCTTCAAATTGCATCATGTCAAAAGACGTGCAAATAGTGTAGCCCATGATTTAGCTAGGCATGCCTTGATAACTAGATCATATCATGTTTGGATGCATGACACTTTGGCTTGTATCGGCTTTCTATTTGTTTGTAATGTTGACATTTAAATGATGTAATATAAGATCTTGTTTATTCTAACAAAAGGTAATCGGACACCAGGGGTCCTTGCCTGACTTTTGAGTTGCCCTGGCAGGCAACAACCAAACAAGCCCCTCTCATCCGACACAACAATGTCGTTTGAGCATTGTGGTCCATCATACTCATATACTCCCCCTCCCTATGAAAGTATTGTTTTTTACTTTTTGGCTATCGAAGTTTGACCATTAGTTTAATTAAAAAATTATGCAAATGATAAATTAAATTAATAATCATTAAAGTATCTCTAATGACAAAATAAGTCATAACAAAATAAATAATATTTATAAACACAATTTAAATAAGACGAGTGTTCAAACAAAATAATATGGAAACCAAAGTGACACTTTCAAAGGGACAGAGAGTATACGCTTTTTCCTCATCTTCTTGACGTGGCACGCACAAGCAAACAGATTGTCGTGGCGGTGGCCTCTCTCCTCCGTCAGTAGTCGCGGTACCACGGTCACAAAGAATCGCCCCGCTAATGTGTGCGACGATGGCCTAGCTCAAGAACAATGACACGGCGATTTATACTGGTTCGGGCTATCGAAAGCACCCTAGTCCGGTGTGTGGCACTATCAGAGCTCAAAGTGCTCGTATCGGGGCAAATACAAGCGGGCGAGAGAGGGAGATGAGCTCCCAAGTCTCAATGTGATGAGTGAAATTGAACGATGTGTGTGTGTGCTTTCTGTGTGCAAGAGAGCTTGCCCTCTCTTAGTGGCCAGCCCTCCCTTTATAGTAGCAAGGGGAGCTCACAGAGCCACCGAGCGAGGGGCTTAAGAGTAGAAGGAATGCAAGGTTTGGGGGGTGAAGAGGAAGAGTTCTCCCGCAATGTCGAGGGCACGCCGGGCTGTCCGGCGTGCGCGCGCGGCCGCCGCCCTACTTCCGTGCACGCCGCCGGCCGTAGAGTAGAATAGGGCGGCTCCGTATCCCGACACGTAGCTTGCACGGGTGACGGGCTCGGAGCTCGCCGGTCGGGTGTAGAAGGGGACAATGAGCTCGCCCCGCCGCCGCCGTACTTCTTGTGTGCTCCCACCCGCTAGGCACGCCAGGGCACCGTGCGGGCAAGGTCATTGAGGCGCCGCCGCACCTTAAATGCTCGCATTTGGGGTCGCAGGAAAATGTGTGGCCGGGAGAGTTCGATGTAGAACTTGACTTCATCCGTCGAGGTCATCCTTGTCACGTAGTGGTTGCCTCTTGTGCTTGTCGTTATTTGGCGTGGTCCGACGAAATTTCACGCCGCGCTGAAGCCGCCGCTAATCTCTTGCGGCGCATAAAAATCGATTGTGGAATGCGGCTACGGCCGCGCAGCCTAGGATGCCGGAGTCTAATCATCGCGGCCCGGATTCTTCCGATCGTTTTGGGCTTGGTGTTCGGAGCTCGCTCGAGACGGAAAGGAGCTCGCCGCCCAAAGCGAGCTCATCACATCTCTGGCGTTCCCCCGGGGGGAGTTCGCTCGAGGCGGAGCTCTCCCCTCGACGCAGCTCGAAGCTTGTCCTCGGTCCTAGCATTCCGTGAGTTCGCCGGGGCAGAACGCCGTCGCCGGGTTTTTCGGCTTTTTATCATAGGTGACGCCCATCAGCCAACGGGCACTCCCTCCTATTGACGTTTCGCTAGGGTCGGGTTGGGATGGTTAACCTAGTCCGGAATATCTGCGGTCCCACAAGAGCCCCCGAGCGTGCGGAGGGGGTCGGACCCCGCACGCGCTGTTCTGGCCACCGTTATCGGGTAGGGTACCGATATTCTCCCGAGGGGTTGGGCGAGCGCACCCAAGGGTGTAGCCCCGAGGCCGCGGAGGATGGACAGTCCCCGCAGAGGTTTATTTTGGCGAGTGCTCGTGTCGCGGTGTGCTTTTTCAAGTCCCTTTAGGAAGGGCGGTGAGCTTGAACCCGACTTTACCGCGTGGAGGCCGAAGTCGAGGCCTTGCGCAGCTTTAAAGCGGATCGCCGGGAGTGAGGTCCGAGCCGCGTTCGGGGCGAGCCCGCTTGTCGGCCGCCTTGTGGGCCAACCTCATATTCCAGACCCGCCCTCTATAGTCACCGAGGTCCCGGGGATCCCAGGTGGCTCATGCCTCCTCTCCGTGGAGGATGACCAGGGCGTGCGCGATCGCCGGCAACTCAAGCGCGTCTTGGATGGAGCCCCGAGTCCCCGGGATGCCCGGAGCATGGGCCGGCCTCGGTGCCTCTCCGTGCTACGCCCCTTGCTCGGGCGTCCCCGGCGGCCGCCGAGCTCACGGGAGCCCCCGAACCCGAGCTCGATTCGTCGTGATTTCGTCGTTATGCCGAAGCTCGACATAACGGGCGGCGAAGCTCGGGGGTATGACCGTTAGCGATGAGCTCACCGAATCTTCGCCGCGGTAAAAAAGAGCCGTTTGGAAAAAGGATTCATCGTTAGGAGCTACCGTTGAGACGGCCGTTGCTATCCATGGCCGGGTTTGCTTCCGGTCGGGCCACACGTGCGCGCACGCGGCAGGTGCGGAGGGTTCTGTGGACGAGGAGGGCCACCCGGGCCGGGCCGCGCCCTGTGTCCGCCCCGAGCTCATCTTATAAATGGGAGGGAGATTTAGGGTTTTCCCCCTTCCATTCCTTTCCGCCGCTCGCCCTTCCCTCATTTTCCAACGACCCTAGATCTCAATGCGCCATTGCCGCCACGTGAGAGAGTTCCTCGCCAAAGACCTCCCCCGGCGTTTGTTGAGCTAGGGGCGAGGAGCATGGGCCCGTGGTCGCCCAAGGTGACCGACGCGATCATGCGAAAGTGCGTGGCGCTCGGCTGGGCCTCCCCGTCGCCGATCGCGGGCCCGGGAGTGGATCGTGCCATCCCCGCACGCCACTCCCCCGGCCGCCTCGACGCTATGTCGCCTCCTTCGCCTCCTTCCACGTTCGGGGCTTGGCGTGCTCGGGGCGTCCGGACTTCCTCGGGTGGGCTCTTGCCGTCATCGGGGGACCGGAAGCCAAGATCCGAACCCCCGGCTCGCTTCACATCGCGACCTTCACCACCCTCTGCGGGGTGGCTGGGGATCGAGCTCGATTGGGAGCTTTCAAGCACTACTTCCACGCCAAGGTGACGATAACTCCGAACGGTTTGAAGGAACCCGTCCCAATCGGTTGTATCGTCGCAACCTCGACCGGGCGTGAAGGAGAAGTATCCAACCATCGCTCGCACGCCGAACACCGGGTGGAGAGACCAATGGTTCTACTACGAAGAATGACGAGGAGCACCCTCTTCCGCGCTTCACCGGTGGCGTGTTCCTTGACTCCGACGAGCTTTGGAGGAATCCCCAACAGCCACCGCTCCACGAGGTCAAGGTCGTCCGCCGGAAGGTGGAGCTCCTCAAGCAAGCGGACCTCACGGGAGCCCTTCCTCTACGCTTTGGGCCCGGGCACGGGGTCGTTCCCTTGAAGCGGAGGGCTCTCCGCTTCGTGAGATGACCGAGGAGAAGAAGCCTTGGATGGTACGGTGACCGCGACTCCGCTTCCGGGCCGACGAGGTGGAGTGGGTGGTCCGCCGGGCACCGGGAAGGCCTTCAAGATCCCGGGGCGGAACCCAATGGCATACCGCGGCAGCGCCGCCGGACGCGACGACGCTGGCGCCGCCGACGCGACGACGCTGGCGCTGGTGAGTTCATTCCCTCATCTTCTCTCTTTCGGACCGTCTATGTTTTCACAGGAGTAACTCTACTTGTCGTGGTCTAATACCACCGTCACAGTAATGTCCGGCTAATGCGTGCTCCGATGGCCTAGCTCTAGAGACAATGACACAAGATTTATATCGGTTCAGGGCAAATCACGCCCCTAGTCCAAGTGTGGCCACTATCCGAGCTCAAATGCTCATACTCGGGCTGGTACAAGCAAGATCGAGAGAGGGAGGAGGCTCCCAAGTCTCTATGATTGAGGCAAGTGCCAATGTCGAGTGTATGAGTGCGGGTGCTGGGTGTCGAAAGCCTGAACCTCCTTGCCTCAATCGGAGGGCTCCCTCCCCTTTTATAGTCGCAAGGGGCGAGGCTTGAGAGCTCTTATCGGATTGAGGACTTAAAGAAAATGAAAACACATGTACAGAGTGTCGGACGAAGAGAAGAGCTCTCGGATGAGCTCACGGCGCAGCACGAGAGCTCCCTTTGAGCTCCCGGGTGCTTTGAACGCTGAAATTGGTCGTCGCCGTACGCGGGAATCGGGGTTTGGGCGGTGGTCAAGCGCCGCCCCGCCCCTAATCGTAGTTGGAAACCGTCTCCTCAAGACGGGGGCGCCCATACCGCCGATGGGAAGGCGTACGTGTGTACACGCGCCGACATCAGAAGCGGAGCCGTTGGAGTCGACGGGGGTATGGGGGGTGGCCGAATGACCCCTCCTCGTAGCCGTAACTCTACGTGGCTACGCGGCGTTCGCCGGGAGTAGTTGGGCTTGTCGAGAGTTGTTGACCAACTCCCCGCCGCGGATATCTCCGAAGGCGGGCGGATGAGCTCCCCGTGATCGCCGCCGTAGGGCTCGTTGTGGGAGAGCTCGAGCGAGGCGGAAAGAGATCCCCGGGCGAGGTCGGCGCGGCAGTAGTCGGAGAGCCCATTATTGGAAGAGCTCGATCGTAGCGGCAGCAAGACGGATTGTGCTTGGAGGGGCTCACGTGCTTTGGGGCTCGACCGAGGCGAGGGACTCGCCCCGTCGGCGCACGGGAGCTCTTTCAGTAGCGGAGCCCTCAAGCGGGATGCCTTGTTCCCTCGTGCGTCATGGCCTGGGGGTCGCCTCGCCTATCGACACCAAGCCAAGAGCTCTTTTTGGTTGTCCCCAAATATCGATCCCCCACGCAGCCGAGTTTGGGAGAGATGGTCTCTCCCGCTGTTGCCGCGCGGTGGCTTTCGCCGAGGAGGAGCCCTTGTCATGGGATTGGTGTCTTATCGTGGGTGCGGCGAAGAGCTCGCGGGTGTAGTGTAACCAGAGGCCAGGGAGGCTGTGGAGTTCTCGCGGAGGCTTTTAGAACACCGCGGCTCTCGTCCGCCCATTCCTCTCGCATCGCTGCGGGAGGCGGTGAGCTGGCTCGGTCTTGCCTGCTAGCCGAGATCGAGTGCCCGAGTGAGCGCCGTCGGATAGTCGGTGCCGCTCGAGCTCGTCGGCTCGTTCGTCGATCGGTGGTGGATCTACCTCAAGTTCGAGAGCTCAACTCCGCGATTCTCGAGCCCTCGGTGTCGCCCTGGGCGAGATGCTCCCTCGTCCACGAGGTTAGCTCGAGAAGTTGATCGTAGCCCTCGGCCGACCGGACGCGCTCAAGCAAAAGCCCCCGAGCCCCTTCGAGCTGGGGGGCATGGACCGCCGTGCCGCTTTGCGAGGCGCTCCCGCCAGGGTGTCCCGGGTGGCTTTCGAAAATCTCGAGCCGAGCCCGCCTTCGAACCACGGGCGGTGAGCTCGCATTGCGAAGCTCGTTTGAGACTCGAGGCTCGACTCGGCCGGCGAGCTCTCGGATTTTTACCGCTGTGTAAAAAAATAGTCGTTGAAATCTTACCGTTGGGATTTTTACCGTTGGTGGGGGTTATCCCATTAATGCCGCTGCGCGCGGCAAGATCCGGCGATGTCGATACGGCCGATTCGCCCGTTCGCTTGCGGGCGGACGTGGAGCATGGTGGGCCCCCGCGCGCGCTCGCCGCCTCTGTCGCGCCGGAGCTCTATAAATAGGCGGGGATCCGGGGCGGATTCACCTTCCTGTTTCTTTGCCTTCCCGCACACGCAGAAAAAAGAGAGAGAGTTCGATCGCCACCGCCGCCCAGTAGATCTGATCTTCCTTCCCCGCTTTGCCGACTCATTACGGTGATTGAGAGATGGGCTCGTGGTCGCGCTCGACGGCGACGGTGGGAAGATCGGCGATGCAGCACCGTCGGCGGGTTGCCGTGCCGCGACGGCGGGGCGAAGGAGTGGATTATCCCGGCGGCATCCCATGAGGTGCCCGACCCGCCCGGAGGGGTACGCCGTCTCCTTCGCCGCTTCCATGAGCGCGGGCTCGGAATGCTCGCGACAACTTCTTCAGCGGCTCATCGCAGACCGGGCATCGAGCTCCAAGACCTCACGCCCGAACGGGTGCTTCTCCTCTCCGTCTTTCACGATGCTCTACGAGGGGTGGTTGGGGATCCCTCCCAACCGGGAGCTCTTCAAGCACTACGTCTTCGCCAAGATCTCGCCGCCGTTTGGGGGGGGGGCGGCCCGCCCGGGTTGCGTGCGTGTTGCCGATGCACAGCAAAGGTGGGAGGGAAGGTCCGGGAGTCCTTCCCGAGGATCGACTTCCCGTCGCCTAACCCCCGGGTGGAGGGGGAAGTGGTTCTACCTCAAGAACGACCTCTCCTACCCTCTGCGGCGTACACCGGCCGCGACTTTTCGAGGGGAGCTACTTGCGGGCGCTGGGTCGCGACGACAACACGGTGGAGGGACGTGGGGCGCCATGGGCAAGATCAAGGCGCAGGGGACGCGGGCTGATGGTGAACCACATCATCGAGGCCTGGCTCGCAAGGCGGTGGTGCCTCTCTCGACGTCGAGCTCTTCGAATATGGGAGATGGAGGAGGAGAAGGCCCCATTCGTGGGGGGACGAACGCCCGGGTCTCACCGTCGACCAGTGGAGTTTTGGATGAAGCGGTGACGAGGGACGGGAGTGGGCACAGAGCTCCCCGGATCCTCCCCGATCCAGAGACCTCCTCCGTCCGGCAAGTGCTCCTCGCCTTGTCTTAGCTCGTTCTTTGTTGTTTTGAACCCTCTTACGAGCTCGAGCTGTATAGGTTGGCGTGGTGCGCCTTTGGTTCCCAACCTCCTCCCGCGGGAGGGGAGGCAGCTCTGCCGGTGTTCGCCGGGCCCTCGTTCGGTACGAGGAGGCGGGTCGCCCGGGGTGGCGGCGCGGGCCGCCGAGGAGACGGGGCCCGCATCGAGCCACGGTGGTGAGCCCTCGACGTCGACGCTTTCGACGGCGAGGTCGGGACCTCGTCGGGGGCCCGCGAGCTCGCCACAACCGGTGGTGGCCTTGGGCGCCCGGCGGGCGCGGTTGCCAGCCTCGGCCTGCCCGGCGCCTAAGCCCCGACGCGGGGTGGTGCCGATCGCGGGGGCATCCGGGGCTCGGGCCGGCCGGGCGCGGAGAAGGGACGAGGGAAGAGGGTGGCCGTCGGGTAAGCTCTTCCACCCGCCGTGTTATCGTTATCTGTAAGGTCGATCCACAGTGCTGATTTCTCGGGTGTGGCTTAGGGGCGATGACGGCGCGCACACGAGAAGCACTGAAGGCGGATGTGTCGAGCTCGGTGGAGCGGGCTCGGGCTTAGAGATGTCGAGCTTCGATGGCGCCGTCGACCATGAGCTCGGGGCGGTGAGCTCGGCGGCGATGGCGAGCCGAGCGGCCCGGTCTTGAGTGACGACGGCGGCGCGGGGGAAGGGCTCAAGGATGATGGTCTGTCCCCCCTTCAAGGGGACGTTGGTCGACCGGCCCGCTCGGTTTTGGGGGCCTCTCATGCCTGAGTCTCCATCGGCGCCCGACCGTCCCCCGTGGGGCGGCGTTTGAGAACCGCGGCTTGAGCTCGGTCGAGGAGCTTCGGCCGGGCGGCCTCGGGGCGTCTCGGGTACTCCAGAGCTGCCGCGAGCTCCTCGGCGGCGACGGGACGGAGAGGGCGGTCCCGGAGGAGATCTTGGCCACCGGAGCGCGTCGAGGAGGTCTGCGAGGTGGAGGCCCATCCTCGGGCGAGGAGGTCGTCGACATCTCCAACGACGAGGACATCAACATGGCGGCGAGAGGCGGTGCGACGGACGGCGACGAGGGCCCGGATGGTGAGGCGCGTCGAAGGTGCCACCACCTTGAACATCACCGACACGCCCAAGGTGCCGTTCCTCGCCGTGGGGCGATCGGGCGACGGGGCCGGGTGTCCGTCTGCCGCCGCGTCGGGCGAAGCGTCCCTCCGTCGGGCGCGGACGCCGTTCTTCCCCCAACATGATGACGCGCGGCGTCTTCGCCCGGCGAGGACCCGGTGTGCGTGTTCGCCTTGCGCAGGTTCGATCCGCCATGATGTCGGGTGTCCCTCTTCATGCTTTCCGAAGTTGCTTGTTGGTATTTGTTAACCTACAGGAATATAATCCGCAGTTTAACGGATACGGTGAGCACTTCACCCGAATAGGGCTTTAAATATCGAATCCACGGGGAGAAGGTGAGAGAGTATGTCGAGGTGTATAGCTAAATCCGAGTGGCTATAAAACTAGATTAAAAGAGAGGTAAGGAGTTCTAGTAAGAAGGTCTTGTTCTCACTTCAAGTAAATCATTTGCACATTGTTCTTAAGAGGGGTTGTCATGAAGAAACTCTTAATAAAAGGGAATCTACGCTAACAACGCAGGGCTCCTACGATTTCTATAAACGGGCAGGCATACAAAGGACTCAATGGTATTTTGTCACCACCACGAACAAAATTTTAACGGTTGGTGTTTCACCCCGGCTTATAGAAGGTATTCGTAATAAGCTAGTCAATCTAAGCACCACGCTTACATTAATCTAACAACTTCAATTCAAGAGCGACAGGAATCGAGTAATCTTATCAAAGAAATACGAACCTTAAGAACAATAGAGACAATACCACTTACTCGAATGGAAGTCGAACAATCCACAAGATCTCGTGAGTCGTGCTCCAATGGCACCAACTCCGGAGGAAGAAGATGATGGAGGCGCCCGATAGCTCCGGGGCCTTCCTTCAACTCCGCCTCAACCGCTCTAATTCTCTCAACTTGAAGCTCTACTCTCAACTCTAATCTAAGGCTTCTAGTTCTACATCTTGTCTAATCTTCTACTTTTAGTTCTTGAACTAGAGCTAAGGCCGTCGACTAGAGCTGGATCTGATCTGATATGATGATGAGTTGATCTGAGATGATTGAAACCAGGGGCCTGGGGGCTTGCTTATATAGTCGGGAGGAGGTGCCACGTCTTGAACTTGGATTTCAACTCGAACTCCTCCCGTCGTCGTCGGATCAAACCGACATTAATCATGCGGTTTAGATTGCATCTTAGAGGCGGTGGAAGAACATTCTGGAAGCGTGGCTTGCTTGGACCAGGGGGCAGGCCGAGCGGCCTAACAGGGAGGCCGGCCGGCCCAGGGTGGGTCCCACCCTGGGTCCCGCGACGCGTCGTGGCTTCTGGAGTCTTCTAGATGATGTTTTCTTGGGTGTTAAGTTTCGTTCACGTCGGGCGTATTCCAGAGCCTTCTAGACTTCGTTCGGAGTTGGATTGCGTTATTTAATTCCGCCGTTTTCCTGTTAAGTCCCTGCAAATCACAACTTTACCAAAACTCATGGAAATCATTAGTATAAACCCCTAATAAGATTATCTATTTATATTTTAGTCCTTTTCCATGTTTAGTTGACAATTAAAAGTATACGTTAACATGTGTCAACAAACTCCCCACACTTAGGCTTTTACTCGCCCCTCGATAAAAGGATGGTCTAACTTTAATGTAACCGTAGAGACAAAGAATGGATCATAATTATACTCCGTGGTCATACCCGCACTTTGGGATATCCGAGCATGAAATGGTTAGAAACAGATCACCTTAAATTCTTAAACCAAGTCACTTGGAGAGATTTTGCATAAGTTTTGAAAAAGAAAACATAGCTCTACTTACTCCTTTGTGACACTCTCAAGTCTCTCAAAATATATTATATCCTCACAGTTCATTTATTATATCATATGTGGAGCTCAAGAACATGTAGCACACTTACCTTGTATTTATTGCTAAGTCAACTGTGGATCCATGGAGATAGATGTCATAAGTCATAGATCAAGATGTGCATGTGAATCAAGATTATTATTACCACTTTGCTCTCTCTAGTTGAAAATCGCTTCTATCTCCCTTTTTGGAACATTTATATTTATTTATTTATTTTCCAAGCGAGGTAAACCAGCTATTTAGTGGAGAGGTGGGTTCTACTCACCCTCGGACACTTGTCCATTTTACTCTCTTATTTATTAGAGAAGTGGGCCCTACTCACCCTCGGACACTTGTCCATTATTCTTCTCTTCATTTTTGCCTTTTTTCTTTTTTTTTTTCGAGAGAGGGGGGGTTCTTCGACCCGTAGAACACTTGCTCATTTTCTCCTCTCTCTCACTTTTCTCTCCACTCTTAGAATTTTGAACATTTGGCTTTTTTTCATAGCTGTACCTTTTTTTCAACAATTAAAATTATGGGAGATAGAGATTAAAACTTTTTAGAGCATGGATACTTTAGTGAAAGCAAAGTGTATGTGATCTTGATCTTAGACTTTAGACAAATTTCAACATGGGTCGTGGTTTTAACAAAGCTCAACACAAGAAAGCAACAATTAATTAGATTTATCTTTAATGATTGCTACGGCTTTATTAGGATGTATCATTGATCACAAAGGAGAAGCATAACTAATGATTTTAATATTTTGAAATAACTCTCCAAAGACAAGATAAAAGAAAGAGGATCTCATTATTCTAACTTTATTATTTCTCATGTTTTAAGCAATCAAAGCATCCCAACAAGTGACGGTGTATATGTAGGAATTTTAATCATGCAAAACTTTGTTCATGGGTAAACAAGACATCTTTTTCATATAGGGAAAACATACCATAACGAGAAAAAGACTTATTTTAATTCGAACGGAAAGTAATTTGCGAAAATTGAAAAGTTTTAGGAAGCAAACCGAGCGGTGGACGAAGCTGGGCCTACGTGGGGACTGTGCAGGGGGGCGGCCGGTATGGTATATGGGCGGTCGGCCTCCCACCGGACCGTGTCGGGGGCGCGGTTCGTCGGCGAAGTCGATGGTTCCGTCTTGGTTCGAATTTCTTGATTTTGGTCGCGAAGAATTCTGTTGTCAGTCGAGGATCTCCCCACACTTATTTTCTCGTTATCTTGCATACAAAGCATGGTGGAGACAAAAACATATCGTAAAAATATGGAGAATAATTGACTCAACTTGTGGATGACTTCCATAAGAGCACTTTATTATATAATTCGAATCCTAATATTTAATAGTAAACTAATTTTGACTAAACCGAACTAAACAAATTAATCGAACTAACTTTTATAACTCACACGCTAAGACTCATTAACTCGTATATAATAACTAGCTAATATTAAAAAGGTAAAGTAGCAATACTTATCGCGGATAACTCGGGTGCTCTCCTCCAAACCGGATCTTGAAGTAGTCCTTTTGTTCGTCCTTGGAACTTGTTCTCCCGTGGGTTCTCCTTAAATGTTCTCCCCGCAAATATTAATTCCGCATATACCCGAAGAAACAAATTCTAGGAACATATTGTGAGCCTTCATGTGCTCACGTATTTTTGGATTTTTTTCAGAAAAGCGTGGACCTTCATGTGCCCACATATTTTTAGGAATTTTATAAAAGTGTGGACCTTCATGTGTCCACATTTTTTTTTTTTTTTTAAGAATTTTTCCTATGCAAAAGAATGATGATGCAAAACATATGAATGCAATATTTTTGATTTTTATTTTTATGCCACCACAACAAGGAGTACTTGCATGGGGCTTAAAGAAACCGATGCGTAAAGCAAAGAAACATATTTTTATGATTTTTTATGCAGGTATAGGAAAGTAAATATGCTAAAGGAAATATGCTAATTTAAATATCTTTGTGTAGAAAATAAATATGTAGATAAACTTTGAGTTACCTCTCGGTGAGAATTTTGAGTACTTACTCCCCATGGCGTGCGTCATCGATGGCATCTCGTCGGAATGTCGTGTCTAAAATGGTGCCTTCAATGATCTCGACGAAAGTGGCGTAGATGAGGTGGCCGATGGAGATGGTGTTTTTTCGGTTGATGACGCGGGTAGTGGTAGGTCTTCCGAAGGTGTACTCTTGACGTCCTCTTCAATAGGTGATGCTTTTTCCATGTCGCTTCTTCGGAGGAGACCTTTCTTGGAGTGGCAGTGTGCCGAGTGTTTAGTTGGTCGGGCCGAGCGAACTTCTTTAATCTTTCTTAATGTCTTCCTTGTTCGTCAACTCCGTCCAACCGGTCTTGTGATTTTTTAGCGGCGTCTCGCGTCTTGTTCTTCTTGGGTCTTGTGGTGAGGTAGGCAATAGTGGTGGTGTAAGGCCTTCTTGATGGAGTATGGGGATGATGTTGACCCATTACTCTTGTCAAGTGGTCTACACCTCCAATCATGTCGTGCTCACTTTGATCTTCCTTGGTCACTCCTCAAGTGCATCATCCGATCTTAATAGCCACTTGGTGATGGCGTTGCCCATGTTCTTCGCCGATTCAACCGCTTGAAGGAAGATTGGATGGTGGCGGCTGGCGCCTTGTTTAGTGTGCATATTTGTAGGTGGGGACTTCCACTTGTAGGAATTGGGGAAGTAAGACTTCTCCTCTTATTGCGCAAAGTGAGTCCCGCTTGCAAAGACAAGGTAGAGATCAAGTGCATGGGCTCATTGGTGGGAAAACACCATCGTAACCAAAATTTCATTTACTTCTACTCTAACCTTGTGGGCACATTGAACAAGATAAAGATAATGTATAAGTTCATTTATGACAAGGGTGGTAAGATCGAAGATAAATCTAGCATGTAAATATTTTTAGCAAAATAATGAGCGAACAAGAAAGTGATGCTAGAAAGCAGGTTTTAAAAAGCTAACATGTCGAAAGTTAACAAGATTGAATCATGTGAAACTATAACTCTAGCATGTTTGACTTTTTATTTATGAGAATGCCATAGTAAAGAGGAATTAACGATAACTTACCTCAAGGTGTTACCTTTATTATTGGAATATGATGGTGCTATTACACCTTGTGGTGGTCCTTCTCTTCTTCTTGAGTGGCATGTGGAGTGACAGGTGCATGTCGAGGAGGAAGAGGATGGCTTAATTGGCCTCCCTCCTTGATGCTTCCATCACCCTTGAATTCCTCCTTCGAGTGAGTGCTTCTTGTATTGTCATCCTTCGTTCTTCCTTACTCCAAACCCGGCATGGTCGGTGACAAGAATACCCGAAGGAAATGCTCATAATGCAGGGGTATATATAAGTCTTTATAGTATTTCCCCCTAGAGTGCTTGTTTTAGGACAAAAAGCTCGTCCTTGGGAAACTTTCAAATTATGAATCAAGATGATGAAGTGGTTTCCCTTATATTGCCGATCTCAAAATTTCAAGCCGTAGGAAAATTCATCAACAACCACCCTTTCTAAATTTTTAAGAAAGAGAGTATGAGGGGGTTGGAGATCTCATGTCGGCAAGAATTGAGATGGCAATCAATTTAGAGTTTTCAAATGAGCATGGACTAGGTGGAAAAGTTCCATTTATGAAGTAGTCTTTATGCTCATTGATGTTCTCCTAAAAATGCGTTCCTTTTGGTCTTCCTTAGATCGTTCATAATATTTTTTAGGATCGTGAGGAGACGCAAAAAAAAAGGGCACAAGAGGATTCATTGGGCTCAAGGATGTGGTTAAAGATGGGTTGAAAAAGAATTATCTAATTTGAACATAGAAAGAGAGAGACAGGAGTGGCTTCTTGATGGCTTTTGCTCTCTTCCTATGGCATGATTAGATATGCCATCCTTGAGGTTCCTCCAATGTTCTTGCGTAGCAATAAAGGTGCTTTCTAAGAGATTAAAAGAGGTTTGGATTGTATATGGTCTCTTGTGAAGCCGGAAGTTCATGAAACTCATCATCTAAAGAGATATCCAAGGGTTGAATTTCTTCTCCCCTTAAAGGTTTTTAGCGCATTGATGGTTTGGGGTCGATAGCTAAGTCTTGGGATTGGAGTGATGGTGATATAGCTATCGAACTTCTATTTTTCTTTTGGAGGATGATTCTTCTTCCTTTGGGTGGTCATAAAGAATGCTAGTATATGGGTTTCACCCGCTGAGTTAAATCAAAGCAAACCTTGCTTAAAAAGGGAAAGAAAAGGTTCCTCCAAAAAACTGCATGATGATCATGCGCACAACACTTTCATGATGTCGGCAAAGACTCCTACCATAGAAGATATGATCCCGCTTCTCACTCCCGAGAAGTATTGCTTCATGATCATTTTGATCAACCGTAGGCGTAGCTAATGGCCAGATGTAAGGATGAGATCTAAGGATTCTAGTGGCCAGAGCTTCCGCTTAAGGGTGCAGTATAAGATAGATAAATATGGAATCAATTGATCCCACGAAGATAGAAAAAGATGAGAAGATAGAATAAAAGAAAAGATAAAAAGTATAGTACAAGATTTAGCTATAGTTTTTCAACGTGGTCTCAAACCGTTCTCCCAAGAACGGCGCCAAAAATGCTTGTTGGTATTTGTTAACCTACAGGAATATAATCCGCAAGCGAACGGATACCGGTGAGCACTTCACCCGGGAATAGGGCTTTAAATATCGAATCCACAGGAGAAGGTGAGAGAGTATGTCGAGGTGTATAGCTAAATCCGAGTGGCTATAAAACTAGATTAAAAGAGAGGTAAGGAGTTCTAGTAAGAAGGTCTTGTTCTCACTTCAAGTAAATCATTTGCACATTGTTCTTAAGAGGGGTTGTCATGAAGAAACTCTTAATAAAGGGAATCTACGCTAACAACGCTTGCTTGAGGGCTCCTACGATTTCTATAAACAAGGCGGCATACAAAAGGACTCAATGGCGCTTGTCACCACCACGAACAGCCTTTTAACGGTTGGTGTTTCACCCGGCTTATAGAAGGTATTTGTAATAAGCTAGTCAATCTAAGCACCACGCTTACATTAATCTAACAACTTCAATTCAAGAGCGGCAGTGAATCAAAGTAATCTTATCAAAGAAATACGAACCTTAAGAACAATAGAGACAATACCACTTACTCGAATGGAAGTCGAACAATCCACAAGATCTCGTGAGTCGTGCTCCAATGGCACCAACTCCAGAGGAAGAAGATGATGGAGGCGCCGACAAAACTCAGGGCCTTCCTTCAACTCCGCCTCAACCGCGCTCTAATTCTCTCAACTTGAAGCTCTACTCTCAACTCTAATCTAAGGCTTCTAGTTCTACATCTTGTCTAATCTTCTACTTCTAGTTCTTGAACTAGAGCTAAGGCCGCCGACTAGAGCTGGATCCGATCCGATATGATGATGAGTTGATCCGAGATGATTGAAACCAGGGGCCCGGGGGCTTGCTTATATAGTCGGGGGAGGAGGTGCCACGCCTTGAACGTGGATTTCAACTCGAACTCCTCCCGTCGTTGCCGGATCAAACCGACATTAATCATGCGGTTTAGATTGCATCTTAGAGGCGGTGGAAGAACATTCGAAGCGTGGCTTGCTTGGACCGGGGGCAGGCCGAGCGGCCTAACAGGAGGAGGCCGGGCCGGCCCGTGGTGGGTCCCACCCGGTCCCCGCGACGCGCCGTGGCTTCCGGAGTCTTCTAGATGATGTTTTCTTGGGTGTTAAGTTTCGTTCACGCCGGGCGTTTATTCGAGCCTTCTAGACTTCGTTCGAGTTGGATTGCGTTATTTAATTCCGCCGTTTTTCGTTAAGTCCCCGCAAATCACAACTTTACCAAAACTCATGGAAATCATTAGTATAAACCCCTAATAAGATTATCTATTTATATTTTTAGTCCTTTTTCCATGTTTAGTTGACAATTAAAAGTATACGTTAACATGTGTCAACATTGCTCACGTATTTGTGCTCTTTTAGGTGTGCGTGACTCCATCCGGGGGTACAACCCGGTGTGCGTTCGAGGGCCGAGGGCCGGCGTGTTTCGCCGAGAGGTCGACGGAGCCAGGCACGGAGATGTGCGAGGAGCTTGGCGCGACACAACTCCAAAGACCGTGCCTCGAAGGCCGGGCGGAAGATGTCGCCGAAGTTCGCTCGCGATGTGGAAGGCCGGGCTTCTCGAGAGGCCCAGGAGAAGGTGGACATCATGCCGCAAGAGGCGCCCCGGCTGGGGAGGAGCTCGAAAGCCGCCTCAAGCGGCAGCCGCTGATAAGATGCAAGAGGAGCTCGAGTCTCTTCGCCGGGGCTCGACAACAAGGGGAGCTTGAGCGCGGGGCGCTTGAGCTGAGCGTGGAGTCCCCTCGCGGAAGGACAAGGACGAGCTTGCAGAGCAACTCCACCACCGCGACGCCGAGCTTGAGGGTGAGTGCTTTGCCCTTGTCTTCTCTTGTCTTGTTTGTTTGGCGTCGAGGCCGATCGCCCCGTCGGGCGGGACTTCAACCTACGACCGCGGCTTCCCGAGTTGTGGTGCAACCTCCGCGCCTCGGGAGGCTGAGCGGGTTCGGGGTTTGAAGTCGAGAACTATGAGCTCGGGTACAACGAGCAAGAGCTCTACGACGAAGCTATGGAGGCTGGCGGTTGCCTCCTTTAGGGCCCTCATGGCCCTCCTAAACTGCGTCTAATCCGTTGTCTTTATTTGCGGTACCGAGAAGCGCAATCCCAAGGCGGCGCGGAGGCCGAGGACGAGTCGGAGCTCACCGCCTCCTAAGCCTCCCTAAAGCACATACAGCTTCGCGCCGCAGAGAAGGAGGCGGACCTGAAGCGGCGCACGGCCGACCGTCGGCCGCGAGGAAAGAGCCTGGGGCCTCTGTGAGCGCAGGCCGCTAAGGCCGTGGAGGAGGCCGAAAGCCGGGGGCTACGCCCACGAGGGCCCCTTAGGTCCGCGGCCGAGGACGCCCGCGATGTCCCTCGGGTGGAAGACGTGATGGCCCGTCAAGCGGATGTCGGTGATCCCGCCGCAAAGCGACGGAGGACGCTGGTCGCGTGGGTGCACAAAATCTTATCAGCTTTTCACCCACTACCCCAAATTCGAGGTCAACATCATGAAGACGGGTGGGCACGGGGCGTTGATGATGCCGGCACCGACCGGAAGGTCGCTGCTGCTGAGGTCGCCACCGCGAGTTGTCTCGGCTAAGTTTCGCTTGCCGCCGAGGAGCTCGAGGTGTTCGAGCCCCGCCGGTGGAGACGGAGCGCAGAAGAGCCCGCCGAGGAGGAGGAGGAAGTTGCGCAGACGCTCCCGCCCCCAACGCCGATGGACCAAGACCCGCCGCGCAAGGGATAGGATCTCGAGGCCCGCCCTTTTAGCCGTGAACTTGCTAAGTCCTCGTAGTCGAGGCAAATTGTAAAAAAAACTTATGGAAGCTCGTGTGATGGTTAATGGAAGTCGTCTTTCCTCTTATATCGTGGTTTCGTTTCTACTTTGACCTTTGGTGAGCTCGTGATTCAAGAGCTGAATGGCGGGCCATTCTCGCTGGCCGCAGGGCGCGGGAGGTCGTTAGGCAATCGTGCCATGCTCTAAAGCCGACGAGCTCGCGTCTTAGTCGATTTTTCGAACATTGTCGCGAGCTAAGAGGAGAGAGTGTGAGTTCGAAAGTTTGAGCTTGCCGTTGAGCTCTAAACTTGTAAGTTTTGCGAAAAAAGGTGCGTTAAAAACGTGGGGTGTGCACCCCGCTCCTTGTAGCCCCGAGAAAGGGCGGGTCTTCGCCGTATGGGGGCCGGTCATTGCTCGATGTGCTAAGGAAAGAACTCAAAATGCTTGCACATGTTTTGCATCGAATTTGTGCTTTTATTGAGCTCTCGCGGCTACAAGATTTCAAATACAATTTAAGGGTAGAAGCGATGTAGCTGTTCGATGTTCCATGCGTTGGTGAGGACTCGCCTTGGTGGTCCATGATCTTGTACGTGCGGCCTCAAAGACTTGTTCGATGGTGAAGGGCCCTCCCACGGCCCGAGCTTGTGTTTGTCCTTTGAGCTCGGACTCGACGCGGGGGACGTGGTCACCAACGCCGTAAAAGCTCGCCCTTTGACGTGGCGGTCGGGTAGCACCTCATGGACCGCAAATACTTGGCGGAGTGGATGAGGGCGATGTCACGTGCTTCGTCGAGCTGATCGGGCGGCGTCTTGAAAGCGTTTTTGGTTGTTGCGCTCATTGAAGGCCTCGAGCGGGGCGAAGCCGTACTCGAGGTCAGTGGGGAGCACGCCCTCGGACTCCAAAGACGAGGAAGAACGGCATTCGCCCCCGTGGCCCTCGCTTTGGGGTTGTGCGGAGTCTCCATACGACCCAGGGGGAGCTCGGCGAGCCATCGGCGGGCGTATTTCCGGAGCTTCGCGAAAATGCGTGACTTTACGCCCCGCGGGATCATGCCGTTAGCTCTTTCTAGGCGTTGGTCCTGGTGGCTGACGGAGGCCGTGTCGATGCGGATGCCGCGGTCGCCGCATTCGCCGATGAAGACCTCTCCCACAAAGTTGTGCCGTTGTCGGAGATGATGGAGTTCGGGACCCGGCGGTGGATGATGCCGGTGAAAACTTGTCTCCTCTCTCACCGGCATCGGGAGATGGGCATGACCTCAATCCACCCGATAACTTGTCGATGGCGGCGAGGAGGTGCGTGTAGCCCCGGACGTCTTCTTGAAAGGTCCCCACCATATCGAGCCCCAAACCGCGAATGGCCAAGTAAGAGGATCGTTTGCGGGGACTACGCCGAAGATGTCTGCTTGGCGAAGGCGGCAGCCCGCGGCGTCGGGCGATTTGAATGGCGTCGGCCGGCGGTCGGCCCGAGAGAAACCTTGACGGAACGCCTTCCAGGAGAGCTCGCGGGGCCGCGATGATGGCCGCGACTCGCCGGGTGGATCTCATGATGAGCTCTTCCCCTTGCTCGGAGGGTGATCTGGCGTGGAGATATCAGTCGGAGGCTCAGCGCCGGTAGAGCTCTTGCCTAACGAGGATGGCAACGTTTGGCCCCTTCGCGCCCGGGCGCCTAGATTCCTCTTGCCCGGGGAGCTTACCTTCCTTTGAACCATTGGAGCGGTGGGATCCGCAGACTAATTGTCGTGGTCGTCGAGGCTCGACCCGACCAGAGCCGACCCAGGTTTGGGGAGTAAGCTCGTGGCTAGGCAAAGCCTTCGCGGTGGGGCTCGGGCTTGCGGGAGCGTCTACCTCCATAGGTCCGGGCTGGCATCGGCGGGTCGAGTTCGCTACCGTCGTGTGGGGTCGTCTTTTGAGGCCGTATCGACGGTTTGTGTTGCTCGTGCATGAAGACACCTAGCGGACCGGCCCGAGGCGATCCGGCGAAGCTTGGCGAGAACGTCGCCCGTTGTTGAGTGGCGGTGAATGTGGTTGACCTCGCGCGTGGAAACTCCTCGAGCTCTCGGACCTTCCGCGTGCGATCATCTTCCGGTTGATGCGGTCGACTTCCTTCATGACTTGGCTCTTGGCGAGCTCGAGTCGCCACGGACCTCGAGGGTGCGGACGCCGAAGAAGCTGGCTCAAGCCGTTCACGAGCCTCGTACTCGGCCACGTTGTTGGGCAGCGGGAAAGTGTAAGCGGATGGAGTACTTCATGCGCACCTTGTTGAGGAGGCGAAGATGAGCCCGATGCGGCGCCGTACTTCTTACGGACCTTATCAAATCTGGCGTCCAGTACTTTCGATGCCGGGCTGGGCGGCCGCCGACCCGGCCCACTCCGCGATGAAGTCTGCCAAAGCCCGGATTTTATGGCGTCTGCAGGGGCATAGGTGATGTCGGGTCCCATGAGCTCAATAGCCCACTTGGCCATGTGGCCCGTAACCTCGGGCTACTTGGATGACCTCGCCAAGGGGAATTTGGAGACGACCTTGACCGATGGGAGTCGGCAACGCCCGAGCTTGCACCGGTGATCAAGAACGCCGCATTAACGGTAGCTTTTGAAGCCGTGTAGCTGTCTTGGTGTCGGTGGAGGACTTCACGGGACGGTACACCTAACGCTGTACTTTTGAGTTGCCAGGCCCTTCCTCCTCCTCTCGACGACGAAGCGCTGGTGCTGACCACCTTCGAGGTGGTCAGATGTAGAGGAGGATCGTTCGTTGGGTGTGGGCTGGCGATGAGCACAGCGGTTGGCGAGAAGTTGCTTCAACGAAGTCGAGAGCTTGCCGGGCCTCGTCATTCGTGCAAAGCGCCCAATTTCTTCAAGACCCTGTAGAGCTGGAGGAGGCTTCCCGAAGTTGAGCTTAAGTGAAATGACTTAGCGCGCTAGGCATCCCGTGAGCCGCCGCACGCATTCTTGACATTTTTGATCGGCCCCATGTTAGTGATGGCGGCGATTTTTCGGGTTGGCCTTGATGCCACGCTCGAGATGATGAAACCAAGCAACTTCCCTCGAGGGACTCCAAGACACACTTCTCGGGATTGAGTTTGACTCGAACTCTGAGTTTGGCAAAGACCTTTTCGAGGTCGGGACGAAGCTCCTTGGAGCGCTTTGTCTTGACAACGATGTCGCCGACATATGCTTCTACGAGCTTTCCGAGGAGCTCTTTGAAGACTTTTTCGCATGCACCTCTCGAAGGTGGCGGGCTTTTTCAAACCGAAGGGGCATTGTTACGCAATCGAACGCGCCAAATGGAGTGATGAAGGAGGTGGCGAGCTGATCGAGCTCGCTCATCGTGATCTGGTGGTAGTCGGAGTAGGCGCCGAGAAAATGGGAGCGCCTCGCACCGGAGGTGGAGTCAACAATTTGGTCGGCGCGCCGCAAAAGGAAATGGATCCTTTGGGCACGCCTTTGTTGAGACCCGTAATCAACACACATTCTCCATTTCCCATTCTTCTTCTTAACTAGTGCAGGGGGTTGGCTATCCACCCGGGATGATACACTTCCTTGATAAACCTAGCGGCTAAGAGCTTATCTATCTCCTCGGGCGATTGCCCCGGCGTCGATCGTCGCCGAACGTCTCGGCCTACGCTTCACCGGCCGAGCCGGGTTTGATGTTCAAGGAGTGCTTCGGTGACTTCCCTCGGTATGCCCGGCATATCCGAGGCCCTCCACGCGAATACATCGAGGTTCGTGTTGACACTTGTTATCATATAAATTTATTAATCAAATAAACATGAGAAAGGGGTATAAATCATAATAACAACCTAGAATAGGGTGTCACTAATATATTTC
>JADLZK010012711.1:0-148459 GCA_015847255.1 Hyparrhenia diplandra
TCTTTATTCGGCCGTTTCGGTCTTCGTGTTGGGGGCTGTGTTTCTATTTCTCCTTTTTTCTTTTTTCCATATATATCACGGTATTTTTGTTTTAGAATTGCACAAGATTAAACGAACAAACACTATCACTATGAAGCATTCAGAAAGCATCGGAAATTCGGCGGATTTGGAGATTCCTAAAGTCACCATTGGCGCTTTGGAAAGGTGTGCTTGGCAAAGATTTGAAGCGCAGTGGATGCCGTCACTAAATCACCGTTTCTACCATTTGATTTCTGGCTATTAAGCTTATCTAATATTTTGAAACGCTTGTTAGCTTCGGCGTGTTCATTTGTGATGCGGTTCTGCATTTCAACGTTTTTATTTCATTTGTTTTGTTTTAGTTTTTTATTATCAATTTGTCAATTTCAGTTTTTTTTTTTTATGTTTATCCTTTTTTTTTTTTCTTTAGTTTTATTGTTTATTTATTAATTTACTTTTATTTCTAGTAATTTCAATTTCAATTCTTCTAATAATTTGCCTTTCAGGGTGCAACTTTGTATTTTTTTTCTTTTAGCTTGCTAGTCGTCTTTTTAATAAATGTCCCTACAATTTTAGCTAGTCATTTTCCTCAGCTCATACAGTGGATTGTATAATAACTCCTCTCTCTAGTCGGTAGCCTATGCAATGCTTCTTCTAATAATTTGGCCCCAAGGTTGTAGCTTGTTTTTCTTTGTGCCGCATCCCTGATTTTCAAACAAGCTTGTTTTTATTTTGCCGCTACCCTCATTTTTTCAACAAATGCCTCCAAGTGGCAGCGCAAGTCATGTTTCTTGACTTTGTTTTAGTATGTTTTATTATAACAACTTGCCGTCTTAATTGGCAGCTTATGCAATGTTTATATTGTAATAATGTCCCTCTAAGTTGTACAATTTTTTTGAATATAAGACAAGTGGTAAAACTTGGTGGAAAAAAGTCAAAAATCCTCTAATTTGGGATGGAGGGAGTATGTTTCTTCATCGGTCTTTGCACCACTTCTATTGTGTACGTAGCACACATATTAACACACAATTTAGTCGTAGGCTTGTGTTGTCATCTCCTAAATCACATGATTCTTACAGCCTCCATCATTATTGGACTATATGGTAGAGTTGTACAAAAATTAATTAAATATTCAAACAAACAATTTTCGTCACTGCTTTGCGCTTCATATGAGGTCGACTTCTATGGAGGATGTTGCTCTGCTCCGCCCATGACACACTATAAATACCACCTACAGGATCGCTTGAACAGGCAGCCCGCCAGCAGCAAACAGCCTTTCCGCGTTGCCAAAATACTATAGCAGAGATGGGAGGCCGCAGAACAATCGTGTTGAGCCTAATCCTTGGTTTATTAGCAGCTGCCAATGCGGCGCCTTTCGATTTTTTTTACCTTATCCTCATGGTATGAACCTGCTTTTCAATTGCTTAATCTCGTGCACACTGATATTGGTAAATCTGATGACTGTACACAATTTACTTTTCTTGGCCGATCTGGAATCACAGAATTACATTCATTGTTATTTTCTGTCTATAATTTTGTTTTTGATTACAAGGTAACGCACATACACCACTAAGTTAACACTTGCGTGCCTGATGCTACATTCTGAAATTTGTTTCTTTTTTACTATAGAATCGTGTTGTACAACAAAATCAATAAGTTCCAAGCCGACAATTTTGTTTAATGTAAAATGATGTGTGTGCCTCTAATCTTTTACTATACTCTCCCCGTGTGTGTTGGGTTGACCAAGAGAAATGATTGTATCCATAAACTTCATAGTTTTTTTGTGAACGTGCGTTAAAGCATGTATTTCTTTAAAAGGAGGTAGAGAACCAAACAACACAAACCTTAACGAAGGGTAACCAGGGGTTTCCCTAACAAGGAGGCAAGTCTAGAATGAAAGCAAAACAAAAGACGAGCACCAAACAGCTTAAACTATTACATGAGCGAGATGAGCGGCTAAAGGCATGAGAACCTAGCCTAGGGCGGAGAGAGCGGCCTCCTCCACATGCCAAGCACAGCCCCCATGCCTGTGTGACCTCATTCCTGAATGTCCGGGCGTTACGCTCCTTCCGCAGCGACCAACAGGTAGGCATGACGAGCCGAGTCGAAACCTTTCCCCGCATTCCGAGGCACCCTGTGCCAAGCCCAAAGCTAGGAATGGAGTTAGGGTGGTTTGGGGGGGCGCGGGTGGCTTCCTCTTCTCCCTTCCTCAAGCCCCTCCTTTCCTTCTTCCTCCTCCTCATGGTGGTAGGAGGGGCTTAGCCCGGCTCAATGCAAATCATGGCGGCCGGGGGGGTGGAGCCCGGGTTGCCCCCTCTTGATTTCATCCCTGCACCAAACGAAGATGTTGACATCACCAGGAGTGATCTTCTTTTAATGACAGCATATATACGTAGAGTCGATGACCCTATGAATTATTTGCATGCTAAAGTTGCGCTTTCTTTTCAATATTTGAATTATTTTTAGCTTATTTGAATGTTAAAATAGGATTATTTTCGAGATGGATTTTATGTTAATGGATTGAATCTGTAGATCAAAATGAAACTGCAGAAAATATTACCGTTGATAATTTTTTTTCTTAAGATAATCGTCAACCAGATTCAAAGTAGAAAACACAGATTAAGATAAGAAACATGTCTGAATAATGCGGAGGTAAAGAAAATAATCCTTCATTTTTTATTATCTTTTCCGAAGTTATCTTTTCAATTACAACCCCCTTATTTATTGGTAAAACCGTAAAACGAATCAACTCCGGGTTATTTTACAATTTTGCTATTCTTACTTCCTGCAATTTTTAAAAATATCCGTGTGCACACTTGAGGGCATAGTGGTTATTACATACTTCTCTATCCCACAATGAATGACGTCAGAGTGAAGGATTGAACGTCTGTTGTTTCATGTGGACTCTCCTACTATCCATATTCACGGAAAGAATGTTAGAGCGTCCTTTAACATGGGACAGAGGGAGTAAATCAATTTACATTATAAAATTGGTATTTATTGACTTGATGTCATCTTCGTCGAGAGCTTCCTAGCTAATAAATCGTCAGTAATGTCGTTATTAGCAAGTAGGCCTTGCAAGCTTCCCAGCTAACCTAAATGTATCGATGGATGGATTGATGTGTATGCACAGTGGCCTGGAGCATACTGCGAGGCCAGCCAAAATGGTTGCTGCGTGCCCAAGTACGGGCTACCCGGCGGAGGATTTCTTCGTCGAGTTCTTCCAAACCTTCGACGCGTCCAGTAACAAGCCCGTAGTCCGTTGCAGTAACGGCAGCCCCTTCGATGCTAAAAAGGTGAACGAACTCACACCTTGTCTATATCTATATGTTAAAGTACTTACTAAACCCCCTTAATCAACCACGCACACGCATGATGCATCAGCTGGACAAGATCGAGAACAACATCAACCACTACTGGACCAAGATCAAGTGCCCGCCCACCGACAACGTGAACGCGTGGAAGAGCGACTGGAACACGTACGGCGTCTGCTCGGGCCTCAAGCAGCTGGACTACTTCAAGGCGGCGCTCAACCTGAGGAAGCAGGCCGACATCCTGGGCGCGCTCGCCGACCAGGACATCCTGCCGGACTACAAGCTGTACAGCACGGCCAAGATCAAGTACGCCGTGGCAAAGAAGCTGGGCGTCGAGCCGGGCCTGCAGTGCAGGGACGGGCCGTTCGGCAAGAAGCAGCTGTGGCAGGTCTACCTCTGCGTGGACACGGACGCCAAGACCTTCATCAACTGCCCCAAGCTGCCGGCGACGCTGAGCTGCCCCGCATCCGCCGTCTTCCACCCGTTCTACACCTGGATGCTCAACTCCACCGCCACCGCCGCCTTCGACTCCAAGATCCTGCTCCCCACTCAGACCATGCTCAACTGATCGATCGGACTCGATTATACATATTCCAATTTCCTCTGTCAAACCGGCCGGCCGGCCGAGAGCACCATGCCTGTTGCTCCCGGTGAATGGATCGGCGCTTTTCTGTTGTACCCCTAAAGAATAAACCATCCTGTAATGGCATGTGTAAGATATCTTTCAGATCTGCGAGCTACATGAAAGCATATATATGTGCAAATGCAATACCGGCAACAATAAATAAACAAGAGTGTTACCATGTATATATCGTGCTGTTGAATTTGATTCAAGGCCTGATATGGGCGTGCTTGGAGTGATGCTCTAAACTGCGCCCACTAGCATAAGTTCAGGCACAACAAAAAACAAAGGAATGATGGGGGAAAATGTTCCTTATGTACAATATATATAGCAGACGAATTTCATACTACACAAGATGAGCAATCCAGGTATCAAGTTAACAAAACTGGCTAAAGAATTTTCACGTCTGCACATCAGAACTCAAGGGATCAGAGTCGACTGGCCATAAATTCGCTACGATATACAACATTCCAGAAGTCTAGTTGAACTGTGGCGCACCATGGAGGTCAAGGAAAAAAGATGTATATGGCCCTGATTTGAAAATGGCATGGTGACAACGAGTAGAACACCCCATTTCTCCTTGGGTATCTCACCAGACTCAGTGATCACCAGGTTTAGACAACCTAAAAAAATTTAGACCACACCCGTGAAGTTAAAGAGGTCTAAAGTTTAGCCATCAACTTTAGCCAAATAATCTTTAGACCAAACAATCCAAACAGGCCCTAACAAAAAAAAAGGCCAGTATGCATTATCGTTCACAAAGCAAGATAATGCCTCAGTTTACATGCTCTCAAATACAGCACGAATATACATCATTTCATCCACTTATGTCGATCAAGAGGCGCAAATTTGATCACTCCGAGTCTCAGTGCTGGACACCTGTACTGCACAATTTTATCAGGTCCATCAGGGTAGTGTACAGCACTTCCAGTGATAGGTACCCCAAAAACCTACGCTTCTCAAACTCAGGGCTATCAGGTGACGTCTTCCCTCCTCCATTGGGTGATCAACAGTGAGGTACCATGAAATGCAGCCATATGTGTCATCCGATCAACATGTGCCACTAGGCCAAGTGTTTCTCCTTGGTCAAGATCAAAGTGCAGGCACAGAAAATCTCTAGTCACATTCATCCCGAGAACCATTGCTTCATCGTGGAGCCAGTGGATTACTTGACTGGCAACCTGCAGATATACAAAATAGAAGTTATCAGCAGACAAAGCTGAGCACTGCAAATGGTTTGCAGAATTTGCATCGAACTGGTAATGGACAAAGGTTCTACAAAGGGGCATAAAGCAGCAATTAGAGTCCAGTGATTCAACATTAGACCTATGCATAGAACATATTCTTTGGCAAACTTTTCTTGGGATATAAGAAATAAGTAGACAAGCAATTTTCCAATTTTGATCGTGCAAAATGTACCCAAACAAAAAAAAAAGAGGGATGGGGGAAAATTCATCACCTGCTGCAGAAGCATCATTGGGAGGTCTTCCAAATCACAATTGTAACTATTTATCAAACGTCCATCAGATGGCCTACCAGTCAACGAACCAGCAATGCTTGGAGAGCCCCTCACCCATTAAACTAATTTGGCCATCTTTCAAGATCACCTTTGTACTAAACTGTGACCTGGATTTGTACTTCATCTCGTGATGGTCGGAAGTCTTTCTGGCTCGATCAGTGGCCAGGATAGGCTGAGGAACTTTCAAGCAGAGAGACCAGGAAGACGTTCGAGAATGCCATGTAGGAAGGGAACACAGATGGAGATAAGGAACCCTACTAACCTGCATTAGTGAAAGGAAGTCACAATGCCAATCTACTATAAAAATTATATTAATTGACAAGTGTAGAGTAATCCTACCAAACTTTCCAGCTCCAAATGTACTTTGTTAGAAAATATCCTGTGAGACACTGTCATACAAAATGACTTAGCAGGCCACAACCGTCAGGTGCAGCCTGAGCAGAACTCTGGTAACGAACCATATAACGAGATTTCTCCCTGAGTTTCCTAAGAATGTTTTCTTGGAACATATGTAGCAGGTAAATTTCTACGGATTTGGGGTTAGGAAACCCCTCTCACATCCTTATTTGAAGATTCCTTCCCATTTACAGTGGCTACTGCAAGATTTCCAGTATAATCCATATCCATATGATCTTCCTGCCCTACTGTTCCTGAATTACTATTCTGTCCAGAGAACTCAAGCGAAAGGCACAAAGAACACTCCTGGCCAAACGCTAATTGGAGGAAATCTTCGCACATCCCAGTAACATTGATGCCTTGAGATTGGATAAATGTCTCCCGGATCACCATATCAAATACCTACAAAAGATATGCACTAAATCAAGTGTGACGGTGCAGGTAAAAGTAAAGTAAACAGCTAGGTGAAGACTTCAATGGTTCTTTTCTATACATGGTGCTCTAGTTAGTCAGATGACTTTGTGAAGGCATTTAACCCACCTGCTCCTCAAATATGGACTTGTGTATGTCACGAAGGATGGAATGTGCATGTTTAATAGACTTATTGACATCATCATTCTCCAAAATATCCTTTTGGCTTCAGTAGTAGTGTTGGTTAACGTGCCTTCTTTCTTTTGAGAGCACTTCTTTCTGCATTATTGGCTATGTCTCCACCGAAATTGAAGGCTCAATGAACGGAATGACTTCTGTGGTATTTGTACAGACAAGGTGCCTGAAGAGTCTTGATCAATGGGGATTAAAGCTAATGTTGATAATCGAGGCATTGTTGTTGTGTCTAGCTGCGAACTATCAACTAGATCAAACATGAAGCATTCACTTCCTGGACTCCCAACAGCCCGCTGCCGCTTCACTTTCCAGTTCTGCTGCAATCTGCAAATGAATCAGCTTTTTTTTTTTCAACAGCTTCAATTTTTTAACAGCTTTCACATTCAAAACTTCAACAGCAGGAACTACCTTATTAAGGAGCTGTAGAACCTAGTCTCCTTTTGGAACTGTTGCTCCATTGTCCTAGCAGATTGTTTGAAGTACCGTGACAAATGCTGAGAGATCCCAAAAGGCAAAGATGAATATTGCAGTAAGCACAATAATAAACAACAGAGCTTGAAATACCAATTACAGAAACATTCTTTTACAGTCCCTTTCAGCTCTGGCACAAGCCTAAAGAGCTCCATTCATTTCATTCCATTGATCTGAAAAATGCTATCTAACTAGACATGGCAGTCACGGTACGGAACATACCCTAAGGCGCTGGAGCTTGGTGGCAGCAGAGACTGCCATGTCAACAAGTACTTCGTTTGGCTGCGGTTTGGGCTTGGTTGTCGAGGCGACTGCCACAGCGTCATTAGCCTCAACCTGTGGCATAATTTTTCAACATATTCATAAGTGATCGCGCCTACACTGCATTCGCAGGGACTGAAATTGGGTGCACATCTACATTTACCAACCGTGCCAATGAGATCTATGACGACAGTGAGCTCCTGCTGTGCCTGCTGCAGGCTCTCCATAAGACCCTGCCAGGGCCATGCCTGCTGGGTAGTGTCAGCCTCAGCCGCCTTCTTGGCCTTCTTTGCGTCCTTCTCTATGACCCAGGAGAAGTCAATCCGGCGGATGGCCGCGAGTCGCTGCTCCTCGCTGCTAGTGTCCCTGCAACCACTCAGCAAGCAGAGGAAAGGAAAAGCTCGTGAGTTCCTGGTGGATTTGAGCAGAACGGGAGTACGGGTTGTCAGCAAACTTACGGTGGGTAGTGCTCGTTGCCAGTCTCATCAATGGCCTCAAGGCGCTTGATGGGGAGCTTGTCGAGGTCCACCCGCACGTCACCCTTCTCCATGGCGCTTCTTTCCTTTTGTTTTCTGGATCTCACGCGGGATGGACGCCGCTGCCCCTAGATCCACGGGACGGCGCGGGAGGGGCGGAGCGGAGGTGGATGCGCGCCGTCGCTCGGCGGCGGCACGGGCGCGACGGAGGTGTGGGGCGGCGGTCGATGTGGCAGGACGAGACCGAGAGCGCCCGCGCCGCGGTTTGCTTACGGGGTGGGGATGAATCGTGAATGGATAGTTCCTCCGTCCAAAAACGTAACTATGTCAAATTTGTTAAAGTTTGATTAATTTTACAGTGAGTAGCAAAGGTGTCCGTTCGTTGCGATGTGTTGGGCCACGGTCCCAGGCACCAGGCGGAGGAGGTGTCAAATAGAATGAAGAGCATAAGTTCAGGTGCTCCGCTAACCAAACAAAACTTCGTCCGAATCTGTATCTGTTTCGCAACAGACAAGATGAGGAAGCTTAGAGCGGGCGGAGATATCTTCTCCCCGCGGCGGAGAAGGGCTTAAGGCGAAGATCTCTGCATGGGTTTCGGGTTAGGGGGAGAGAGGCAGAGATATCCAGGCCCCTCGCCTCCCGAGCCGGGACACAAAGAAAAGACGCGAAGACCCACGGGCGAAATTGTTGCCCGCTAAGCCCGAGCCGAAAATCAAGCCCTAACACCGGTCCAGGCGGTGGAGGAGGACCGAGGGGCCGCCGAGGCCTGGAGGAGCAGGGGGCGGGCTGGCCGCCGGCCGCCCTAGCGGCGGCTCGCACGGGGGTGAGGAGGAGAGGAGAAAGGAAGAGAGGAAGAAAGAAACAAAGAAAGTGGGCCGTGGATCCCTAACGCACCGTCGCATCGGGCGTGGCGGGATGGGCCCACGCGCTTTGTGACGGCCCAAACCAAAACCCTAATGGGCGGCCACACCATCGTGATCAAGCGCGACGGACCTATCACGCCTCATGCACCGGCGCGGCGTGGCGGGCCCCACGCTCATCTACGCCAAAGATCGGTCAACCCCGGGCGCCGGCGTGGGCGCCCACATACCCACGCTGGGGTGGCTCGACCAAAGGGATATGGCATACAAATATTTTCAAACCAAGGACAGATTTGAAATTTCTTTTAAAAAAGGTCAATTTTTTAAAAAAATCCACTCCATACTCGGTTTGTGCTTGGCGTGATGCTCTAAACCGCATCCACAACACTGGCCTAAGTTTAAGTTCAAAAAAAAAGGAAGGGGAAAAAAGTGTTTCTTATGTGTAGTAGATACAAGACGAAGTTCATACACAAGATTGGCAATCCAGGTGTCAAGGTAACAAAGCTAGCTAAGGACTTTCCACATATTTGCGTCTCCTCATCACTACTCAAGGAATCAGAGTACTTGTGGCTATAAACTAGCTACGATATACAACATTCCAGAAGTCTTGTTGAACTGTGGCACACCATGGAGGTCAAGGAAAAAGAAGAATATGGCCACCTGATTTGAAAATGGCATGGTGACAAAAGGAGTAGAGCACAGCCTACGCTTCCTGATCACCCATTTCTCCTTGGGTATCTCACCAGAGTCAGCGATCACCGTCTTCTTCCTTGGCTTGCCATTGTAAGTCCCAGCACCCCCCTTCAATGGCATAGGCGGTATCCATTCCCTGTATCACCCTGCCAAAGACAACATGCTCCCCATCCAACCTACAAAGCTACCATTTCAGGAGCTGCAGCTTCTAAGTTAATCACTGGTGAGACATGGTGTGCAACTCACCAGCTTGTCTTGATAGTAGTTATGTAAAACTGGGATCCATTGGAATCAAGTCCAGAGTTCGCCATAGCAACAACACCTGCAAGACAGCAAAGCAGAGGTAGAGTTGGAAATGGCCATTCTAATTTAATAATTTTCAGACATATATCTGTCAGAAGATCAAACACAGATTCAAGATTTGCCCAGACTGACTGATTGCCAACCATGTCAGGATGAAAGAAATATAACCAAAGTAAAACAAAAGGAAAAGCACCAGAATTTTTAAACTTGTTGCCAACAAACAACTTCGGTAGGTCTCGTTACAAATTTCTTGAAATCAGGTGTAGCTACATAGTGGATCAAATCAGAAACCAGACCCTGTTCTAATCTAAAAAGATGTCATCAACTAAAAGTTGCATATTCTTTAACAGATAGCATCACTAGTGTCAAATAAAATACTGGTGAGTTCCTTGAAAATAAATGTGCAACTCAGTACACATCAACTTAAACAAAGGCAAATTACAAACTGACCTGGATGTGTATGTTTTTACAGTGAAATTTTCATCTGGGAAGATGCCTCCATATATAGACTCACTTCCTTTCCCGTCGCCTCTAACTATGTCACCACCCTGAATCATGAAGCCAGGGATAATACGATGGAATGGTGTTCCTTTATAGTGAAGAGGTTTGCCATTGGACCCGACACCTTTTCACCTAATGATGAACAAATGGACATGAAAGATTAGCTCAGGTGGGATTTTGGTGGCAACAACAAAATAAGCCATGGAAAGAAAATACCTGTACAAAGGGCCCCTAAAGTTTTCTGCAAAGTGTAGAACAAAAGAAATTTAGTAGATGAACTATAATCTGTGAAGGAAAATTTATTTCATATATGTTGCAATAACTTTGACAGGATAATTGTAAGTTCAGCAGTGAGGTTGGTCTCAGCAAAGAAAATCGACTTTCAAGAAAAAAAAAATCCATAGGCTGATAGGCATATATAATGAAATCATGGAAATAGGAAGAGTGCTAAAAACTAGATCTACATTAACCACACAAAACAGCGCACTGATAGGGAACAGAAGGATGGAAGAAATCGATATGTATCAACTAAACTTCTTGAACAGGGTAACTTTTAACCAAAACAATGGGGAAACTCACAAATGCGTGAGTTCATGGCTATACCATATGTCAAGAGTCTACAACAGAACTACAAGAAGCATCAGCCGTGGAAAGGAGTACACAAACTTTGAAAATCAAAATCAATCAAAAAAGACCATGCTGGAAAAAGATTAGTATAATAAGACTACCAGCTGTTTTTGGAACAACCTCCCCATAGAGACCAATAACAATTCTACCTGCAATAAGGGGTCGGGTCAATCAAGAATTAAGTTTAACAATGTAATTATGGTTAAGAGTAATGAAACTTGCAGCTTAGCTGGTGTCCAGAAATTATTGAAACATGAAGAAATGATGCTAGGAATAAGTGACTAAAGATTTCCACTGAAACACCCAACAATGTGTTGTTAATTTGAATATACCTATGTGTTGGCCATCAATTTCTACATCTAGGTACACCCTGTGAGTAACTGCTGGTAACTGAACCTCTGCAATGCTCTGTGCAACATTAGAAAAAGGATAAGATAAATCTTTTGAAATCCTAGCATTCATCACAGTACTGTCACAGTAGTTCCTTTTTTTTTTTTTTCTTGTATTTTCTTTAAAGTGCCATAGCACATACAATGCATCTCCATTGTCTTGGGTAACAAAGAAATAAATACATACTATGCATAACTCAAAATGTCACGCAACATGACTAGACCAATAGACATGATAGTTCTAATGCGGAGCCAAGCCACGTGACCACAAATTCAGCAGTAAACATAATGGGCATCGACAAGGTAGAAAAACAAATCCCATATATGCTTTTTACCAGCTCCACTGCAAATGTACCGGGACAAGGGACCGCTCCCTAAAATTACTTATTGACATCATACTGGCGACAGACATACTAATCTCAGATTCTCCGGCATCTCATTGCAAAATGCTACTACGAGCAGCTAGAGCTCAAATTCCGACAGGATAAAGCGATCCCGGCAGAGATAGATCCACTAAATTCCCCCTTCAATGTTGCATCTCGACTCGACACACTAATTAATCTGAACTATCTTAGAAATCTAAGTACAGTCAGTCAGCCATCTTAACGACTGAATCTGGCCAGACAAACTGGAGAACGGAAAAGCCACACCTGGCGACGGGAGTAGGCGGAGAAGGCGAGGTAGAGGGCGGCGCAGGCGATGAAGGCGACGACTGCCTTCCGCAGCATACCGATGCCCAGATGGTTTAGGCTTCTATCTCATCAAAAATCGTTGAGAGCTCGGTGCGAATCCGCAAGGAGTTGCTCGCGATTGAGGAGGGGTAGCGGCGGCGACGGGATCGGCACCACTCGGCTCCGACAGACTGGGCCTCTCCTTTTTCTTTTTTAATTCCTTTTTTTTTTTCTTTTTCTTTTCTTCGATGAGTGAGCCTGGAATTTGGTGGGTTCGATTGCACATCAACATCAGGGAGTCCCCATGAACTACTGGGCCTCAGTTTTCCAGCCCTCTAGATAGCATCTAGGCCCAAAACTTGCCTTTATAGCAGTGCGGCCCATTACTTCAGGCTCATCAAAAAGGTGCAAAACAATTTTCAACTTTAACCATCTGTGTACAACGAAATACTATCAATTTTTATATCAAACTATTATTGTAAAATATATTTTCATAGTAAATCTGTATATGGGCATGATAAGATAGATCTAATTAGAGAAATACATTCTTTCTAAGGCTTCGCGGAGGAGTATCAAGGTAGAAGAAAAATGGCCTGCATACCTCTACGTTTACCATCATTGTTGGACGCCACATAGCAGCAATAGCTTGCCACCACTGTCTACAGAAAAGGATAAGGCCTCGTTCGGTTAGAGAGCATTAAGGGCCGAATTAATTCAGACGACAATTGCTACTATGAATATAATTAACATTCCGTTTGGAACTGTTCCACTCCGGTGGAAACGAATGGAAGCTTTGTAGGCTTCCTAGCTGTGCAAAGTTGCAGAGACTATCTATAGAGGGGGCATAGATGGCCTCAACGACAATTGGCCTCGTTTAGATTGCTAAAATTTCTAACATTTTTCCCACTTATTCCATCACATCACATTAAATACATCGAAAAACGTATCTTTGGAGTATTAAATGTAGGTAAAAAAATTAATTATTATGCGGTTTAGATGTACGTTCGGAGAGATGCTTTTAGTCAAAGTTACTACATGGTAGGATAATATTTCTGGCTAACAAAGACGAAGCGTCTTGATTAATACGATGTGATATACGGTTACAAATTTTAGCTACCATCTAAACAAGGCCGCGGCGATAAATCTGGAACAGTAGTACTCCGTGCTCTGACAGATGGAGAGAAAAAGTGCGAAGCAGTGTTCAGTTCTAGCAGATAAGATTGACGTAAGCATCGGCCTGTTCTGACGGACTACTTCCTCATCCGGACTTGTTGCGGTGGCTATCGGGCTGTTGCATGGGCGAGCGAGGGTTACTCGTGACTGAATGGAATTTGGGCTGCTGCCGGATCAACCATCCACGATCACGATCCTGTGGTTGGGGACGCCACAAACAGCGTTCAATAATTTCTCTACGTCTGGTCCCAAGAAGAATTTTGAAGATCATCACTACATCAGCAGGGGAACTAAGTTTGGTTGGAGATTGAGTCCATGTGAGTTGATTTGAGCCCCTTTTTTTGCGTTGTTTGGATAGAGAGCGCGAGGGTACAGCGGTTTTGTGGATGACGGGTTCACGTAGATGCGGGGTTCACCCGTGCCTCGTGGGCGGAGCGAACCTCTTTTCTCCGTTGGGAGCGTTGTCGGGAGCGGACGGCCGAGCTCGGCCCGGAAGGGGCGGGCGCCTCGGGCGGGCCCGCGGCTGCCAGCCGCGCTAGCTGCGATGAGCGGCAAGGTCGCTCGCCCATCCGGGCGGCGTGCACCTAGCGAGCCCCGCCCCACGCTGTGCGTGGCGGCAAAAACGCCACGCCCATCCCGCGGCGGTCCCATGCGGTGTGGCGTGCACGGGCCTTGCCCGGCCCGCTGCGATGAGTTTTAAAGGCGCCCGTTGTCGGGTCCCATGAGGGCAGTGCTGGGCGCCTGCGCGGCCTGGTGCCCCGCCGAAGCGGGGCCGCCCGGCATGGCGGCATCTTGGGCGCTAAGCTCGGGCCGTCCGGCGGGAGGGGCGTCGGGAGTGGAGGAGGAAGATAAGAGGTGACAACGTGAAAAGGTACTTCATCTATATTTTACACCCTCCAACCCAAACAAAAAAAAAGTTAACTCATCCTTCCAAATCAAACAAAGATGTTGGTTTCCATAAAACAAGAAATGGTGATTTTTTTATTTTAGTCATCCCAATGAACTAAGAGCCCGCTGGGATTTTACAAGACCAAAAAGCAAACCCCAAAAGCCCTGATGGCTCCGTGCATGGGGTCCCCGCTGATGCATGAAAGACTAAACAGATAAAAATAAACTCCATCCTTATTTTCTACACCCATCAATCAAACAAAATCCAGGTACCTATCCTTCCAAACCAAACATGTAGAGGCGGTTTGGTTCCATCCAAACCATTTTGGACCCATCAACCGAGTCATCCACTGAACTAACAACGCGGGTAGCCGAAAAGAGCTGGTACAGGAAGTTCCGCAGCTGGCGCATGCGTGAAGCCAGGTCTCAGCAGCCTCCCTCCCTTATCAGTATCACTGTACGTATCAGTCACGATGGAGATGCGACCGTGCGATTAATTCCGAGCTAAGCTAACGCCGCCCAACACACACAGCACCACACACACAGCGGAGAAAACGCGGGGGCTTATCACCACTTGTGATGTGAGCGCTGATACTGATAGCAGATACTGATAGCTGCGATCGATCCGCACACCATGTGCGCCGTACGTATCCCCGGCATATTCGCCGTACTAGTACGTGACATTCAGATGACATTCCCGCCGTCAAACACGGCGGCGGCTTGCACTAGTCATCAGTGATTAAGACTGGGGAAACAGCAGATCAGACTAAGTTCAATGTACCACGCACACTGTAAACTCCCTATGGGCGGCGCTTCTTGTGGCTCTGTTTTGGCTGCGATTTTGTCGTCACAGTCATGGTCGGGGTCGATCGACATGAAGTACGTACGGTATTGCACAAGAATATCTCTGTCTCAGGCCTCATCAAGCTCTTTGTTCTCATAAGTATTTCTCTTGAGATGACGTACGTGATTGAATCTCCTGAAAATATGTTAATGATAAGAATGAAATACCGGTGGGGAAGAGTGGTGTGCGACAGAATACACTGATGGCCAAAAATCTAGGGCTGCTTAAAACATTTTCAAAAAATCTCTCATTCTCTAATTCATCAGGAAGTCACAGCTTTTCGTCTATTCCCAATATCTCCAGATGTGAAACAACGAAAAGCATGCCGGACGGTCACTGCCACCGCCAGTGTTTAGGCTCATCGTGGGGCCCACTACAGCCCCTTCTAAAAAAATGCAATTATCATATTATCATATTTTGAGGACTCGATCCATTTCAGGTTCGACTAAAATTGTATAAAGAATTACTAATATATACGATAAAAATAAGTACGTACTATCAAACTAATTATAGACGTGGTGGAATTTTAGCCAGTTATTTTGACTAACACTGAACTTTTTTTTCGAGATATAGTTAAATTTTTTTAGATGGAAGGAGTAGCGTCTACTCCTCCATCCTCGTCCTTGAGATGAAGTTTGTCCTAAAAATATGGATTCGAATCTGCCATCTTATTCGATGTTTCTTGCCTTATTTTTTTTTTGCACAAATATAATTTATTTTGGTACGACTTATTTTATCGATGAAGATACTTGAATATTGATTAATTTATTTTATAATTTACATAAATATTTTTGAATAAGACGGATGGTCAAACATAAAATTCAAAAATTAAAAACGACGAACTCTATGAGACTGGAGGGAGTACTCGTCTAGTGAGACGTTGAACTAATACCGTCGCTGTCGTGTACTAAGACCGACGTGATCTATGGAGTGTCCCGTCAAGTACTCGTTCCGATCCGTCGATCAGGACGCGCAGCGCCGGCCTCTTCCCCACCGTCCCTGTCACTACCTTGTCTCCCTCGGTCCCTTGTCTCTTCGTGGAAAAAACCTGACCGTTTTCAAGATAAGGCTCATTGCAGCTGTGACTTCTACACGGAGTAATATACTAGTACCAACCGCGAAGTGTAAAGTGACACTGCACAGCGCGTTGTCACAGGGCTGACCTTTTGGTTTGGGCGGCCGGGCCTAATTGGTGCGAGCGAGTTACTGACCGTGCAAAAGATTCTTCACGGATCCATTCTGCATCCAGCGTCACTCCGATACCGATAGCGATACCAATACCAATACCGCTGTCATTTTTGGCTGCACGAAGACTAAGGTGCCGCTGTTTCGCCTGAGTTAAAGTATATCGCAACAAAGCACGCAACGCAAGCGCACGCACCCACACATTTGCTTAGCTGTCTGACCGGCAGTTCCTGTGTGTCAGTGTGTGTGAAATAAAACACTGTTCGGCCGCGGCAGGCCGGCATGCAATTCCGGGCGTGCTTTGCTTCCTCTCGGTCGAGAAACAGGGCGGGCGCCGCGGGAAACAATCTTGGTCTGAACCAGCGTGTCACATCGCGTCGTCTCGCCGAGAACGGATTTTGATTTTGAATTTTTAACAAGCTGGCGGCAAGCTGCCATGCTACTAGATCCATCCATCGAAGCCCGCCGAAAAGACGCGACTAGCGCTAGCACTAGCCAACTTGGCTTCCTCTAGCCGGCTCACGCCGGCGGCCCGGCCACGGGACGCCGGCCGATCGACATGCTTGCAGGCAGCACGTGCATGCATGCATGCCGAACTGAAACTTCGAAGTGGAAGGCATGCGCGCTGCCTCGTGGTCGTGAGCGCAGATAGACGCATGCAGTTTCCTCTACGTACATGATCCATAATATGCATGATCACGTTGCATTGCGAATCATATGGCACGCACCGAGACCGTCCGGTGACGCTCGGCAAACTGCGGTAACGGCGCATTGAGGTTTCCTTTTGCTTGTTTGCAAAGCAACACCAGGAAGAAGTAAAAAGTCATGCATGGGTTGGGTTGCTCTCGATCGTTACCTTTTCCATTTTTTTTTCGAAAAGGAGCGATTCCTTTTCATTTTTCAAGTATAGTATACGTAACAAAAGTTTGTGGATATGCCGTGCACTAGTCTAAAAAAGATTGTTGGAGGCAACAAATGTTTTCCATAATAAACTGATAATTGAAAAGAAAAGACAAAGTAATAATAATATATATCCTAACTAGGAGAGATGTTATATGTCCGATCTCCATCAAATAGTCGGGAAGAAGAAGCCACGGAGTGAGTGTGTGCCGGCAGGCAGCGTCGTGTGATGAGTCGCCTAGATATCAGGTGACTGATGATAGTATACAGGAAATGTGAGAAAGAAACAGAGAAAAGTTTGATTGAAATCTTTGGCGGCACGTCCCGAACATTACTTACCTTTCCGAGATGCGTACGAACGGTTCCGGCGGGTGAGAGAAGAAATAAAGCAACCATTTTCGTGCTGCCATGGACCGTCATGGTGTGTCATCAGAATTGTTGTAGTAAATTTATTCACACAGCTGAATCAGGCAAACAGCCATCGACAGACAGGGAGTTGGCAGTTGGCAGATAGCGACTTGCGTGTTTGCTTGTGCCTACTGTAGATTGCTTGTTTTTTTTTTTTTTTTTTTTTTTTTTTGAGATTACTCTAGATTGCTTGCTTTGCGCCGCGGTTTGTACTCATGCGTTCACGATGAGCACTACGATTACTATAGCTCGCCTGCACTTGCACGCTTCGCTTCCCGGTTACCGGCACGGTGATGGTTTACACGTACAAGCAAGAGGGGGCCGGGAGTCCGACTGTCCAAGGATCATCTGGAGTCGAAGCGAGAGGGTGCCGAGCCGGCCAGAGGGGGGGACGTCTAGTCTTAGACGCTTGCACGCCGTCGTTTGCTATTTCCATACGGTCGACTCGCTAAACCTCAGCCTCTGTCCACTGTCCCATTGCATTGGCTGATTTAATTGGCAACAACATTTCCTCACACAGTATCACCAGCGAGTTAAAATAGTACATGTAGTAAACTAGAAGATGATGCCCACACGCTTTGTTTGTAGAGATTGCTATAAGAGTTTGGATCAGCGAGTTCCACATTCTAAATAAAATATAGGAGTGGTGACGAAAAACGCGCTTAGGAGTGTTTGAAAAAAAAAAAAAGGAGTGATAAAACAGAGTATACTAGCTGTAACATAATCGCCGCCAGGGGACGAATTTACCAATGCCTATCCCTACTACCTAGGGTCACCGGTTAATTCAGGTTTAACGTGCCGACGAGGACAAAATACCATCAAAACCATGTACAGCAGCCAGCACATACTTGATGGAAACAAATCGTCCATATCATCAATACCATGCACAGCAGTCAGCACATACTTTAGGAAACAAATCGTCCCCTTCCATCAAAAATCAAACATCACAAAATGACATGAGGAAGGAGAATCACGCCTTTTCTAATCCCGACTAATAAATTACTCCAACAAGAAGAAGGCACGAGCACGAGGCCGATTATAAAACCACCACCGTCCCCTGCTCTGCTTGCCAGCCTCTTGCTTGCCGCCTCCCTTTCCTGCATACCACCGGTGCCGAGACGTGCCAAAAACGAGGCCTCCCCCGGCACGCACCGGAAAGCGACGAGCCTCCACCGCCCCTGCTTTCCGCCTCCCTTCCATACCACCACCTCCTCCTCGGGACGCGTCCAAGCACCAAGCGCCCAAACGCGTACGTACGGCCGGCGGTGTCCGCGCCACCTTCCACTTGAAGCAAGCAAGTCCCCCAGTTCGACCGGGCGGGCATTTCAAACGTTTGGAAAGGCGGAACTAGCCATGGTGGCGGCGGCGCTGGACGCAATGGCGGGGACGCGGTGGGGGCGGTGGCTGGGCCTGGTGACGGCGGTGTGGGTGCAGTGCATCTCCGGCAACAACTACTCCTTCTCCAACTACTCGGACGCCATCAAGACGCTCATGGGCCTGACGCAGCTGCAGCTCAACGGGCTCTCCGTCGCCAAGGACGTGGGCAAGGCGTTCGGCCTCCTGGCGGGGCTCGCCTCCGACCGCGTCCCGACATGGCTCCTCCTCGCCATCGGCTCCCTCGAGGGCCTCATCGGCTACGGCGCGCAGTGGATGGTCGTGTCCCGGACCGTCGCGCCGCTCCCTTACTGGCAGATGTGCGTCTTCCTCTGCCTCGGTGGGAACAGCACCACGTGGATGAACACCGCCGTGCTCGTCACCTGCATCCGCAACTTCCGCGGGAGCAGGGGACCCGTCTCCGGCCTGCTCAAGGGCTACGTCGGCCTCAGCACCGCCATCTTCACCGACATCTGCTCCGCGCTCTTCGCCGACGACCCGGCCTCGTTCCTCGTCATGCTCGCCGTCGTGCCGGCCGCGGTCTGCGCACTCGCCATGGTCTTCCTCCGCGAGGGCCCGTCCGGCGGCGCCGCGGCCAAGGCCGCGGACGAGGAGGATGACGACGGGCGCTGCTTCGCCGCGATCAACTCGCTCGCCGTGGCCATCGCGCTGTACCTCCTCGCCGCAGACCTCACGGGGCTCGGCGGCGGCGGCGGGTCGTCTCGGCCGTCTTCATCGCCGTGCTCCTGGTGCTCCTCGCGTCCCCGCCACCGTGCCGGCGCTCCTGGCGTGGAAATCGTGGGTGAAGACCCGCAAGGCCGCGAACGCCGACCTCGAGGAGGCGGACTCCTTGGCGGCCGCGGCCGCGCCGCTCCTTCCCGCGGCGAAGAGACCTGAGGTGGAGGAGGCGCGGGCCCCCGGCGAGCGGCCGCGGCTCGGGGAGGAGCACACGATCGCGCAGGCGCTGACGACGCTGGACTTCTGGCTCCTGTTCGCGTCGTTCCTCTTGGGCGTGGGCACGGGGCTGGCCGTGATGAACAACCTGGGGCAGATGGGCGTGGCCATGGGCTACGTCGACGTCTCCCCTCTTCGTCTCCATGACCAGCATCTGGGGATTCTTCGGTCGCATCGCCTCCGGCACCATCTCCGAGCACTTCATCAAGTAAGTTATTGCCATTCTCGTCCTCTCTCCCCAATTGTCATGGAATCACATAGCTCCAAATCAGGTAGAGTCACGATCATACTAGAATCATAGAAGTGGAAATGGGAGTAGAAATTCCCCACGTCTCTGTTCGTCGTAGTCGTATAGACCCGTAGCTCCGTGGTACGGAATCCATAAGTGTCGCTATCGAGTTGGAAAATTCAAAATTAACTGTTAATAAGTTTATAAAAAAATGCAACTTGGTTGTCTGTGTAATTTATTTATTTACATATTTAGAAATTGGTCTAGCTACAAACCAATGTGACAAGGTGAAAATTTGGTGCATCGGTAAAAACAGATAAACAAACGGGTGGCTGTGGGTGGCTGCAAGTGCGTCATGCGGAGCTTGTGGGCTTTGTGCCTGTTCTGCTTTCTTTATGCCTGAAAGATTGATATCTCAGTCGACTTGTTAGATCTTTATGCCTGAAAGAGTGATATCTCAGTCGACTTGTTAGATTCAGTATTAGGTGATCTTTCATCACTCGGTTTCAGCTTTCTTTATGCCTGAAAGAGTGATATCTCAGTCGACTTGTTAGATTCAGTATTAGGTGGTTTCATCAGAGGCATAGTGCGCCATCGCTTTTGACTGTCACCGTTCTTCTGAAAAAAATAAAATTGGTATCCCTTTCGAGCAACTTTCACAACTAATTACAGCGGAGTACTTCATCGTGAAGGAACCGTTGCTTTCAGTTCTGATCTCGTATTTCTCGTTCTTCTAGTAGCTAGAACAAGAAAATGTTTGTCATTTTACTGCATTTCTCTAAATGCATTTTCACCCCATTTTTGACATAATAACATCTGACCACCTGAGTGGACATTTGAAAATTCCCAGGACACGAGCAATTCCCCGCCCGCTGTGGAACGCGGCCTCGCAGGTTCTGATGGCGATCGGCTACATCGTGATGGCGCTGGCGATGCCAGGCTCCCTCTTCATCGGCTCGGTGGTCGTCGGCATCTGCTACGGCGTCCGGCTGGCGGTCACCGTGCCTACGGCGTCAGAGCTGTTCGGCCTCAAGTACTACGGTCTCATCTACAACATCCTCATCCTCAACCTGCCGCTCGGCTCCTTCCTCTTCTCGGGCCTGCTGGCGGGTCTCCTCTACGACGCGGAAGCCACTGCGGTGCCGGCGGCGGCGGCAACACCTGCGTCGGTGCACACTGCTACCGCCTCGTGTTCCTGATCATGGCGCTCGCCTGCGTCGTCGGGTTCGGCCTCGACGTCCTGCTCTGCGTCCGGACGAAGCGGGTGTACGCCAAGATCCACGAGAGCAAGCGATTGAGTAGATCAGCCATGGCGCAGAGGGTGAGTTAGCTACGCACGCTGCTTGATCTGTGTAAGCTAAAGAATACAGCTCGCATCATCAGCGTTCGAACTCTGAATGAAGCTACTCCGCAATTTTGTGTGTGAATATCTTTGGAAAGAATTGTGTGTGTGAATAAGGGACCATTCATTCATTCATGTCTTCATTCTTTGGAAAAGATGGATGAATATCAATTCAATTAGTACAGTGGATTGCCACTGAGTATTGATTGAGAGGGCTGTTAGTAGTACCCCTTTGAGTTTAGTGTGGTGTTTATTCTGAAGTGTACCGGCTCTTACCAATAAGTCTCTTACGTCACCAGTCTGATTCCCTCCTTGAGCTTTAAAAACCAAAATCGTTTTTACTTATTAAACTCTCAAAACCCTTCGAATTACGTTCCTGCTTGGTTTGCATTGGTTTTAACTATGGCCTTATCTTTTTAGTTAAACAAAGGATTGACAATTGCCTGATAAGATTTTTTAAACCACGTGAAATGTCTATATAAGATTTTAAAAATTTTGAAGATAGATTGGGATGTGCCAAACCCAAATAAAGTATTTAGAGACCATCGAAAATGTCCCTACATTCTTCATATTTATCTCTAGAAAATGTAAATAAGAGTAGTTATCTAAAAACCTTAGGGTTTTTCAAGATATTCTAATCAATGTATAAACACATTTAAATAACTCATAAAATAATCCTCGTAAAAATAAATAATAAAATAAAAACATAATAAACAACCAACAAAATCCATAGGATGAATACATTCAACATTAATGTATGTTGGATACATGCTAGTTGCATCTCATATTTTTGCCAAGATTGTTTTGTTGAGTTTATACACCGACTAAAATGTTTGTGGAATTTTTCTAGATCTTTGAATTGTGGATATCTTAACATTTTTCTAAAAATCTATCTATTTTAAGGAATGTAGAGATATTTTTGTGAGCTCTAAAATGTTTATTTTGATTTGACTTATCACAATCTATGTCTAGTTTTTTTTCTTTAAATTTTTTAAAAGCATATATAGGCATAAAAACCTTATCCAATATTTACTGATCTTTTACTAACTAAAAATGATAATACCATCTTCAAAACCTCCCCACCTAGGGTAAAGAGGTAATTTAAATGGTTTTGAGAGTTCATTGGATAAGATTTCTAGTAACAATCATAAGTTTTAGAGTTTGAGGATGAAAAACCAGACATTTGACTAAATTTTTCATGCTTCTAGTTGGTCGATTCTATATCCAAATTTATACACTCCCGAACATGCCCATAGCTAAAAGGAGAACGTATCCCGTGCACACCGGCCTTATATGCAACCGTGCACACTAGCGATCCGGGCCTTCGATTTCCCATCCGGTGGCAAGGGAGCGAGGGTGGGCATTTTTTAAAAAGCGCCGGCCAGTCCTTGACCTTTTGCAAAAACCCCCGCAAGGCAAGCAGGCCGATGCGCCGAGCCCGGTTCGATTTTCATCGAGTGGGTTTCGTCCTCTCGCGGTCGTTCTCGACGCCGCCACCGTGGGTACTTTGACGACGGGGGCGGTGAGATCCCAAGCGGGCTGGTGCGGCGCGGCGCCGCCTTCCCCGGTGCGGCGCGGCGCCGTTTTCCCAATCATCACGCGTCTGGCCGGGCGGTTCGAGGAACGGGGGCGCCTCGGTGCCGGCAATAAAAATTTGTAGGTCGCGTGCCTCCTCCCTCGATGGCGTAGCGCAAGATGGACAAGGGACACGGCGGTTTATCCCGGTTCGGGCTAACGGGGCCCTACATCCGGGCGGGGTGTGTCACGCCGTGTTAACTCGCGCCAAAGGTGAGCCGCGGTAGGGGGTTACTGCGGTCGTCGTGTGGGAGAGAAGCGGTCTCAAGCCCCACGATCGTGGTTATGGTGGTAGTGGTGGGTGGTTTTCTCCGTGTGAGCCGGAGTTGAGAATGGGGTCCAACTCGAATCGAACCGAATCCCCCCTTTTTCTAATGAGACATTACTCCCCCTTTTATAGGAGAAGGAGAGAGATAATGTTTACATTGGTGGTTGCCTAGGTGGCTAATTCCCCGAGGGCCGCACCGGGTTGCATGTGCGTTGTCGAGGGCGCTGGCCGGGTTTGAGCGCCGCCGACGAAGACACGCCCCGCATCCGATGGCGGACGTGTCGTTCGGCGCGCCCCGTGGGTCCGTGGAGGCGTCCCTCACATCCGCATGGCGAGGGCCGGTCCCAGTGGTTGCCGCCGCGGCGTGTCGGGTGCCCGAGGGGTCCGCCCAACGTGACGCTTTGACGGTGTTCCGGAAATGAAACAGTGTCATCTTGGTTCCCGTGCCGGGTGGCGTAACACGCCACCGGTTCTCGATTGTGTCCCATCGGTCGGATTGGGGAGGTGATTCGCAGCATCGATTTGGATCGGCGTAATCGATGGCACCGGGCGCCCGCCGCCGTGCGACCGCATTGAATGCGGCGGTTTCCCTTCCTCCGACGGAACCTCCCACGCCCGAGGGTCGGCGACCCTAGACGGGCTAGTTGGGCCGCTTCACCCGAGGATGGAGAGCTGTCTCCCTCGGGCGAGGCGGAGTTTTTTGCGCCCGGGGTGGTGAGCTAGGCCCCCCGGACGAATCGGAGATTTCCCGAGGCCGGTGAGCTAGGCCAGCCCGGGCGAACCGGAGACGACGTGGTCGAGCCCGAGCCATGGTTTGATCTGCGGTCGACGTGGAACGCCGTGGTTATTTGTTCGGTAGAGGTCCTTGACCTTGTCCTTCGTGGAGTAATAAGCTCTTTTACGCCGTGGTGACTCCATTCGGGCCGCCGTGGGCCGTTCGTGGGCCGCTCCGTCGTCATGTAAACGTCGTGGCTCAATGGCCTGGTCCATCGCGTTCGTCGGGCCGCCCTTCATGCGGGATGATAGCGGGCTAGGTTTACCGGGCCTTGGCAGGGCCGGCAAATTCTCATAGTTTGAGAATGTCTCGAGGCCCAATATTTTGGTCCCCGACAGTAGCCCCGAGCCCCCCGGCGAGTGAGGACTCGCCCAGGGGGTTCCCGCCGTTCCGTCGCCTTGTTGTTTCTCAGGGTGGTTTCGTCTACAAGGGGTGCGGCGCGAAGCTTCCGTTGGGTGTAGCCCCGAGGCCTCGAATGGAATGGCGGATTCCTTCGAGGTCTTTTATATCTCGCACGTTGGTAAGATCGAAACAGCTCTTAAATTGCGCTTGTTTGTGCGGAGCGTGTTTGTTTTTTGCGTGGGCAGCCGAGGCCCGCGCTTATGTGCGCAAGGTCGACCCAGGCTTCCTCGACTTTGATCATACGCTCCTTTGTCGCCCTCCCGAAAGTGAGGAGGAGGGGAGACACGTCACAATGCCCCAGTAAGCCGAATGTGTCGCGTGCTCCGGTGAGCGTTGTAGCGGGGTTTGTTTAAGCGGGTGCCCGTGCCCTTGCCGGAGCAAGGGTCGGCTATGTTATCCAGGATTCACCCCATGAGAACTCTGCGGACCGCTTAGCGAGATCCGAGGGGGTTTGGGGCGGACCAACCCCCGAGGGCCTCAGAGGCCTCCCACGGATGGGACATCTCTATAAGCAAAGACCCGCGGGCCTTAAACACGTTCAGAAATCCGAGCCCGGGGGGGCCCGGGTATTGCTGGTTGTGCATTTCCCTCCCCGTCCCCGGCTCGGGTTATCCCGAGGCGATCAGAAACCCTCGTGGGCCCGGCTGGCAACCTCGGAACGTGGGGTGTGTCGGCCCGAGGCACGTTTGGTTTCCGCCGGGGCGGGGAACCGTCATCGGACCGACTTTTTGCCCCTTAGGGTCGGGGCGCCCGTGGGTATGGATGGCGGACTGTTTTACCCCGGCGGGAGACGAAGCGTCTCCTCAGCCGCTTGAGGCGGCGTGCCTGTTCAGTCCGATGGGACGCGGCTCGCGACTTCCCCTGTCAGGGGCGAGATCGAGGGCACCGTCAAGGTGCAATAATGCCCTTGACGGTTCCACCGCGCGGCCGAGCCGTTGGATGAGCGGTTCCCATTCCATCGTGGGCCGTCCATTCCGAGTCGGTTCGATTGCCCCAGCCGGCGGTTTGCCTTCCCTTCCCTATAAATATGGGGGCGCGGCGGCGGATAGTTGCTCCCTTGCTCTTCGCCATCGCCTCCTTGCTTTCTTCTTTGTAGCAATCGGGGAGATAGAGAGATAGTGTGGGAGAGATTAAGGGAGAGATTCACTTGCCTTGCGCTCGTGTGATTGGGATTGCTAGCGGTTGCCACCCTTTATCTCCCTTTCATCCATGGCGCGATCGGGTAGTGGTGACGGCGCGAGGGAGGTGCTTTCGACGCCGAGCCGTGGCGAGGTCGACGGCGACGGAGGAGAAACTTCAGCGCCTGGTCGAGGAAGGGCTCCTCCGTCCCCGCACCGACGAAGAGCGGCCGGAGTGGATTGCTCCCGCATTGACCGAGGAGGAGCCTAACCCTCGTGACGGCTACGTGGTGAGCGATGGATCTTCACCGGCGCGGCCGGGATGCCGGGCTGGTCGGTTCATCCGGCGATCCTCCACTACTATGAAGTCGAAGCTCCACCACCGCCCCCCGAACTCGATCTCCCAGGCCGCCATCTTCATCACCCTTTGTGAGGGATTCACGGGGATCGAGCCGCATTGGGACCTCTCGGTTGTGGTTCTTCAAGGCGGACCTTACTCTCGCATCGCTGGCCGCGGGGCCGGCCACGGAGGGCATTGCGCGTTGGTGGTCGGCGCTCCAAGTCCGCGGGGCAGACGAGGCCGAACCGAGCTGATGGGTACATCGTATCCAAGCTCACCTCCTCGAACAAGGGGTGGCAGGATCGGTGGTTCTACCTCCGCAACGATGGGAACGCGCTTCCCGCGTACACCGGGCGGGTCCTCAAGCATCGCCCGCAGAAGTGGAACTAGGGTCCCCCCTCGGAGAATCACCGTCGGTTGGAAGGCCTGAAGCAGGCGGTCCTGCGGCTCCGGGGGAAGGATGTGAATCTTTGCCGCCGTGGTCGCCGTCTTTCACCGGCGTCGATTGCCGCCGATGGATCGCCCCTTGCTCATGTGCAAGATGGCGCCTGACGCCGAAGGTCTTGATGCGTGCGGATGTCGCCTTACGCTTCCACCGATGGCCTGGCCAAGAGGGTGAGGGATGCGTTGGGGTCCAACACCCCGACACCTATCCCCGAGATCCCCATGCGCCCTGACCGAGGGTATATCTCTCTGGTAAGTACTTCTTGGCTTCGGTGTCCTTGTATTGTTTCGGTGCATTGTTACCATGGCGGTTCTCACTTTTTCCTCCTCGCAGGGTCGTATCAACTACCGTGACTCTCCTCCTCCCCCGCACGCAGTTGGGACGCCGACGGCCGGGCTGCGAACCGGGCTCGGAACGAGCCGCGAGAGGGCCCCGGCACTGAAGAAGGAGGAGAGGAACGTGGCTCGCGAGAAGCGCCGGGTCGAGCAACGAAAGCGGGGCGGTCGCCCGATACCACGACCACCGAGGGAGGATGACAACCCGGAGGATGAGTTCTGTGTGAACTCGCGTCGATGACGACATGGCAGCTCGGCTAGACCGAGCCATGGGGCTCCAGACCCGGTCGGGGCTCCAGATGAGCCCGAGCCCGAGCCCGAGACGCCGGGAACAGCTGGCACCCGTGCGCGAGGGTTCTTCCGCCGAGTCCTCGGGACCATTGGTGTTGGCCACGTCGGCACCTCGGCATCGCAGGGGGTGAGGCCCGGGGAAGAACCGACGCCTCCCGCCACGGGTACCTCGGCGTCGCGGCACGGTTCGGGGGGGACGAACCGGCGACCCCGTCCCGATCCGGCCCCGTGTGACGGGCGTCCGGGGGAGACGGCGCGCGTGTCAAGTGCGACGCCGAGGTCGCAGCCATCCCGAGCCTCGTCGGCGCCGAGGGCGATCCTCGGGCTTTGTGAGTTTCCTTTCGCCTTTGCAATCTTGATTTTCTTCTCGCATATGGTTGCCTTGTTTTGACGTGCGCTAACCTTAGGAAACGGGGCCGCCGTTGTTTTCGCACCCCAAGAAGGCCCCGAAGGCTAGTGCTCAATCCTCCGCCCGGCGCGCGCAGACCGGGGTCGGCCGGTGAAGATGCCTCACGGCCCACGCCGAGTCCTCCGGTGGTGCCAGCCCCCGAGCCCCAGGTGGGGTCGGTCCCGCACCCGATCGCCGAGGCCGCGCCCTAGGCGAGACAGCCCACGGTGGCGATGGTGGGTTGGCTGCCCGGCCCGATGGTGATCGACACGGAGAGCCCGGTTGCGCCACGGGACACCAACTCGGTGTCAGAGCAAGTGGCGCCGCCCGAAGGAGGTCGTGCCGCTGCCCACCCCGAGGAGGTGGTCCCCTTTGTTCGGGAGTTCTCGCAAGAGGAGCTCTTCGATGCGGCGGAGACGCGCAAGTCTCCGCTTGCTCTGGCGCCGCCGACCCAGGGGTGCACGAGCCGCACAACCCCCGACTTCCCGCTGCTCCACGTGTCCGGGTTCGAGGCGGCCCTTGGCGAAGCGTCGTCTTCGGCCATGGTGAGGACAAGTACCCGTGGTCACCGTGAAGGACCCCTGGACTTCTATTGGTTCGGGTTTCCCGAGATGCGGGAGTTGCCGGTGGAAGCGGCATTCCCCGAGGATCCAACTCGCTGGGGCGGTCCCCCCTTGACCTTGGGTGATGTTCCCGGGGGTCCTGCCGCCGCGGTGATTGATGACCGCACCGAAGTCCTGGCGTGGAGGACCCATGAGCAGATCCGTCGGTGGGCGCCGAGGGCCTAGCGAGGATCGGGAGACCATCACCCGGCCGTCTCGCGAAGTCGATCTGTTGGTATTTGTTATGCTTACAGAGAAATAATTATAGATCCGCAAGCGCACGGATGTCCAAAGTGAGCATTTCACCGGGAGGGTTTTAAATATCGAATCCACGAGGAAGACATGACAAACAATTCATTTGATTAAAGATAGTGATAGAAGACTAATGAGATTTTGTAGTATTTAGCATATACTTAAACAAGGTGAGCCAATAATAAATAGCAATTAGGTATATGAGAGAAAGTGAGAGGCACACACGTAGTGAGTATAGGATAAAACTAATTCCTAGTGAGATTAGGATTGGATTTAAGACAAAGGGACAGTTCTTATGTAGCATACAAAGATTCTATTAAATGGTTTTTAAACAGGCATAGCATAAGATCATATATAAATCAAAACCATAGATAAGAATGTGCACCCCGAAGATTACTTAAGAAAATCAGGAACAAAACAAGATTAACCCAAGAACCATTATCGACTAGTCTTATATACGGGGGATGGATTGCAAAGGACTCAATAGTGTGTCACCACTACGATCTACCACACGACCCGGCATATAAGGTGAATCCGCAAAGTAAATTATATCTAAGCACCATGCTTACATACTCTCTACTACCTAGCATACTCATGTAATATACTAGGAGCTCTACGAATAAGCGCGTTGAATTATCATGAATAATGATTATATCAAATATGCTATGACTAGAATAAAGTAAAAATAGAATAATTGCGTGCATAGTAATGAAATAGCATAAAGCATAAAGTTGTAGGAAAACAATAATAATATTGATCCATGGTGACTTACGGATCTAGAACCGGAGCAGACGCTCTCTCTTCTCTAAACTCGACTTTCTATCTAAACTAGGCTCTAGATCTATTTAGAGTTTACCTTAATTAGCTATCCTATCTCTTGGTGGTGCCTCCTCTTCTCCCCGCCTTGGCTTCAACTTGATCTTCTACTTGATGATGACTTGAGGCTTCGTGATCTTGATTATGACCCATTGTTCCGTGGGGAGCCTTGGGGGCTGCTTATATAGCCCGGAGGAGGTGCGTGGTTTGACCTAGATACATCTCGGGATCATACCGACACCCTCGGATCAAACCGACATTAAACGGGTGGATTAGATTGCGTCTTAGAGTCGGTTGAGGAAGCTTCCCGAGACAGGGCTTGCGTGGTCGCCAAGGGAGGCCGATCGGCCCCATTATTGGGCCGATCGCCCGCAGTGGGTCCCACTCGGGCCCCGTGATGCGTCGTGGCTTCCTCGGAGTCTTCTAGATGATGTTTTCTTCGGTGTCAAGTTTCGTTCACGTCGGGAGTAATCCGAGCCTTCTAGACTTGTTTCGAGTTGGATTGCGTTGCGTTACGTCGGTCGTATGACACGTCATTTTCGCTATTTTTCCGTTAAGTCCCCGCAAATCACAACTTTACCAAAACTCGTGGAAATCATTAGTAGAGACCCCTAATAAGGTTATCTAATTATATTTTAGTCCTTTTCCATGAATTGTTGATGAATAAAAATATGAGTTAGTGAGCGCCAACATCGACGCGGTAAGTATCTTGATGGCCATCCCGCCGCATGTCCTTTGTGCTTGCGTCTTGATGAGTAGTATTGTCGTTGCGGACTCTCCGTCGCTTGCCCGGGAGAAGTCCGAGCTCCTTCGCGGAACGCCCTGAATCGGAACGCCCTTGGGCGGGCTCGGGTGAAGTTGGTCCGTGCCCGAGGCGAGACCTCCCGGCTTGCTACCCTTGCCGAGGAGAGGGGAGTCTCGGCGACAGCCCTAGCGGCGAGCTTGTCAAGGCCAGTCCGAGGCCGACAGTGTTGGCCGGGCGAGATGGCCCGGATGAGCCAAGACCCCGAGGACGCCCGGAAGCAGCCTCCGGGCCCTTGGGGAGGCCCATGACGAGCGGGACAGGTCCCGGGAGGAGGCGAAGAAGCAGGCGGAGATGTGCAACGCCCTAAGCACCCGCATCGAGGAGCTGGCGTCCGAGGGGGAAACCCTCAGGAAGGAGAAGGACCAGCTCCAAAGGTCGCTTGCGACTGAGCATGGCGTCATGCTGGGCTGGCAATTGAAGTGCCAAGGTACGTCTTATCCCCTGGTGGGCTTTGTCACCCTCGATTTCGTCGTCTCGCTGATATTGTCTTGGTGGTTGTTGCCAGAGACGGAGAATGTCCGAACCGAAGCCGTGAATACCGCGGCCACGCTCGCTCAAGGGCTGGAGCAGGAGCGTAAGTCGCGCCAGAGCCGGAAGGGGCCCCTGCCGGATTCTCGCCGTCATTTCAGACGGACAACCCGGAGGTTGGGCCTCGGCTATGGCCGCCTGAGCGCCGTCGGTGGATTCCTCAGGTCCGAGCTCCGGAACGCCTTCCGGAACGGCATTCGCACATGCCTCGCAGTGGTCTGCTCCCACTTCCCGATGGAGTCCACGTATTTGGACGGTGTCGCGACGGGCTTCTTCCTCGGCCCGATGACGAGGGGAGGTTGATCCCGCCGAGAGGATGCCGCCGACGCCGCCAAGACTAAAAGTCTATATGACTTTGTGGATGGCGCCGCCGCGACTCGCGTCTCGCATTTTGAGGACGAGGTGTGTCCCCCGTACTCCCCATAGAGTCCACCTATGAGGCGGACATGGAGATGGTGGACGCCACGTCCCGAGGACGCACCGACGGGCCCGACGCCTCCCTTGGGAGAAGCGCCCGCCGAGGGCGCCGCTCCCGTCAGCTTCCTCTCGGCCGGGTGTGAGGCAAGCAGATGAGGCCTCCCTTGCCCCTTGATCCTTCCTTGCATGAAAAGATTGGAGCTTGTGAGATGGATATGTATAAACAAAGGCGCCGCCCGAGGTCCGTGGCCTTGACGGGTGCACTTAAGTTTTAAGGTTGCGTTTCTCGGATTTCATGTTTATTGTGTGGCGGGTTGCTTGCCTTATCCGCTCGCAAGATAGTGAGCACGGGTGCCTGGCGGGCGGTCCGTTTAGCTCGGCTACTTTGCTTGGGATTTCTCCGTTTGTAAGATAGCGGGCAATAGGTGCCCCGGGGATACCCCCTTCGGTTCGGCTATCTTACTTAGGATTTTCAAGCGTGTGCGACCCTCGCAGCTTAAACAATCGATCCGAGTAGTATACGCACGAGAACTTTTTGCTGAAAAAAGTTTGAAAAAAAAAAAAGAAAAAGGAGGAGGAGGGGGTCCCCCAGGGGGGTCCCCGTGTAGCCCCGAGGGAGTTTTAGTCTTGTCTTGGACGAGGCTAAGACTCCCTTAAGGTTTGCACGCGAGAAGTACTTTTTTTCATAAAAGATGTAGATCTTTTATTGAGCTTAAAAAAAAACACGGTGTTTGACTTCTAGTGCGGAATTTAAGGGTAGAAGCGACGTAGTCGTTTCTATGTTCCAAGCGTTGGAGTAGATTTCGCCCTTCTCGTTCTTCGATTTGTAGGTCGGGCCTTAGTATTTCGGCGATGAAATAAGGCCCTTCCTGTGGTGGCGTGAGTTTGTGACGCCCTTTGTTGTCTTTTTTCACCTGAGCATGAGGTCGTTGACTTGGAGCTCCCGAGTTTTCACCGCTTGGCGTGATATTTCTTGCAGAGCCCTGCTGATATCTTGCCGAGTGTGAGCGCAACGTCTCGGGCTTCGTCAACTTGGTCTATGGAGTCTTGCCTCGCCTGGCTGGTTGCCTTGCTCGGTGTAGGCTCGCAACCTCGGGGACCCGTATTCTATGTCCATGGGCGGGATTGCCTCCGCCCCATAGACTAGAAAGAACGGGCTGAATCCGCGGGCTTGGCTTTTCGTCGTTCGAAGGCTCCATAGAACCGATGGCAGCTCCTGGTACCACCTCTTGCCGCATCTGGTTTAGCCTGGTTAAAAATCCTTGGCTTGAGCCCTTGCAGATCATGCCGTTGGCACGCTCCACTTGACCGTTGGTCTTCGGGTGAGCTACGGCCGGTATCGACCGGATGCCATAGTCGTCACAAAAAGTCAAGGAATTTCTTCCCCACGAAGTTGGTTCCGTTGTTCGTGATGATGGAGTTCGGGACTCGAAACGGGAGATGATATCCTCAAAGAATTTCACTTTGTTTCCCCGTGTGAGGGTTCACCACGGGTCGGGCTTCAATCCATTTGGAGAACTTGTCGATGGCGACTAGGACGTGAGTGTGTCCTCCGGCGCCCTTTTCGGGGGTCCAATCATGTCGAGTCCCCACACCGCAAATGGCCACGTAAGTGGTATGGTTTGCAAGTGCTTGTGCCGGAGATGAGTCCGCGGCGTAGAATTGGCATTCCTTGCAGGTACGCACGACTAGATTCGCGTCCCGTACCGCCGAGGGCCAGTAGAAGCCTTGCCTGAAGACTTTACCGACTAGCGTCCTCGGGGCAGCGTGGTGACCGCACTCCCCTCGGTGTGTGTCTTCGAGCAATTCTTTGCCTTGGTAGGGTATGCATCGCATGTACACTCCCGAGGCTCCTCTCTCGTAGAGTTCCCTTTTTTCTCCAATTAGCGCAAAGGACTTGGCCCTTCGGGCCAACTGACGAGCTTCGGTCTTGTCCTCGGGCAGCTCACCTCGGGTGAGGTATTCTAACAGCGGCTTCCTCCAGTCGGGGACTGGGTTGACCGCCATTGCCAGCGTGGCCCGCCACGGGGGCGCCTTCTTGAGCCCCCGAGGGTATTTCCAAGGGTATGTACTTGACCGAGGGTTCGTTGAGATCTCGGGTAAGCACGTTTGGGGGAACAGTACCTCGGGTTGCTGCGACCTTGGCAAGCTCATCCGTGGCTTCATTATAACGCCTGGGTATGTGCTTGTGCTCGAGTCCATGGAATTTTTCCTCCAGCTTGCGCACTTCCCGGCAATACGCCTCCATCTTTGGGTCGTGGCACGCCGAGGCCTTCATGACTTGGTCGATGACCAACTGCGAATCCCCCCTGGTTTCCAACCGTCGGATCCCGAGGTCCGCCGCGATCCGGAGATCATTGACCAGCGCCTCGTATTCTGCGACGTTGTTGGAGGCGGGAAAGTGCAGCCGGATGGCATACCTCGTGTGAACCCCGAGGGGTGAAATGAAGAGCAATCCAGCCCCCGCGCCTGCCTTCATCATGGATCCATCGAAGAACATGGTCCAGCACTCGGCCTGGATGGGTGCGGGGGGTAGCTGTGTATCGGTCCATTCAGCCACAAAGTCGGCTAGGACCTGGGACTTGATCGCCTTGCGGGGCAGGAATGATATGGTTTCGCCCATGAGCTCCACCGCCCACTTCGCCACTCTTCCGTGGCCCTCGGTTTTGGAGAATCTCCGGGGGGGAGCGAGGACACCACGGCAAGCGGGGTGCGCGAGGGAAGTAGTGACGGTTTCCTTCACGTTAATACGATAACATACGATAATTTCTGCATGCAGGAATACCTCGTCTTGGTGTCGGGGAAAGTACTTCAGCGATGAAGTAAACAGAGGGCGTTGCACTGGCAACGTGTGCCCCTCTTCCCGACGCTCTACTACGACCACCGCGCTGACCACCTGGGTAGTGGCAGTGACGTATAAGAGCAAGGTTTCTCCTGGATTTGGCGGTACCAGGACCGGTGGGTTTGTCAGGAGTTTCTTGAGGTTGCCGAGGGCTTCCTCGGCCTCGGGGGTCCAGGCAAAGCGCTCGGACTTGCGAAGGAGTCGGTAGAGGGGCAGGCCCTTCTCCCCGAGGCGTGAGATGAACCTGCTTAATGAAGCCAGGCAGCCCATGACCTTCTGCACTCCCTTGAGGTCTCGGATCGGACCCATCTTGGTGATTGCGTCCGCCTTGGTTGGGTTTGCTTCGATGCCTCGTTGAGAGACAATAAAGCCTAGCAACATCCCTCGGGGAACCCCAAATACGCACTTCTCGGGGTTGAGCTCGACTCCCTTCTTGTTTAGGCACTCGAAGGTTTCCCCGAGGTCTCCCACAAGGTCCGACGTTTTCTTGGATTTGACCACAATGTCATCGGCGTAGGCCTCCACTATCCGTCCGATGAGTTCCCGAAGATGATTTGCATGCACCGCCTGGTACGTTTGCGCCCGGCGTTCCTCAGCCCGAAGGGCATGGTGAGGTAGCAATACATCCCGAAGGGTGTTATGAACGAGGTCGCGAGCTGGTCGGACTCTTTCATTTTGATCTGGTGATAACCGGAATACGCGTCAAGAAAGGACAACGTTTCACATCCCGCGGTGGAGTCGACAATTTGGTCGATTCGAGGCAAAGGAAAAGGAACTTTCGAACATGCTTTGTTGAGACTAGTGTAGTCCACACACATCCGCCATTTCCCATTCTTTTTCTCTACTAATACAGGATTAGCTAACCACTCGGGATGGAATACTTCTTTTATAAATCCGGCCTCCAACAGCTTGTGGATCTCCTCGTCGTCGATCTTTCGCAGGCGTCATCGAAGCGGCGCCAAGCATTTGCATGGCCGGCTTTGAGCCCGGCGGATGTCTAGGGAGTGCTCGGCGACATCCCTCGGTATGCCCGGCATGTCAGGGTCCCCGTCGCAAACGTCTGGGCGTTCGCCGCGGAGGAAGTCGGCAGCACAGCTTCCTATTTTGGATCCGGGTCCGAGCTGATGGTCAGCAGCTTCTCCTTCGGGTTCTTGGGATCGAGTGGGACCTTCTTTGTGCCGAGGAGGGGCTCGAAGCTCCGGCGCGGCGCTTGGCCTCGTGCTCGATCGTGATTTCGTCAAAGCTCCTTTTCGCGTCGGGCGATGAGTGCCTCGGCAATGGCGAGTGCCTCGGCGTACTCCACGCTCTCACGTCGCACTCATATGCGTGATGGTGTGAGGGGCCGCTGGTGATGACACCGTTTGGCCCGGCATCTTGAGCTTGAGGTGCGTATAGTTCGGGACAGACCATGAACTTGGCGTAACAAGGCCATCCAGGAGGCGTGGTAAGTACCGCGGACCCCAAGAATCTCAAATGTGAGAGTCTCACGCCCACGAAGTTCGAGGGTCTCCAAAGCACACCGGCAAGTCAAAATCTGCCCGAGGGGCTTAAGCACGCTGCGGGGACGGCGCCATTGAATGCCGGCCCTCAGGCGGATCTTGGACTTGTCCACCCTGAGGAGGTCGAGGGTTTCTTTGTAGATGAGGTTGAGGCTGCTCCCTCCGTCCATAAGGACCTTGGTGAGCCGAGTGTTGGCGATGATGGGATCCACCACCAGTGGATAAGCCCCGGGTTCGGGATGTCTGGGGGGGTGATCCGGTGTCGATGGTGATGGCACGATCCGACCACTTGCGCAGCTTCGGGGTCGCCGGCTCCGTGGCGTGACCTCCCGACGCTCCTTCTTCTTGTTGCCCAGACGGACATGTTGCTGGTGCTGCCACCGAAGATCATGAAGCAGTTGTTCACCTTCGGGAACTCCTCGTTGCCCTTGGCGCCACCCTCGGGAGCCTCTTCCTCTTCACCCTCGGGGATGGCCTTGAGCTTGGCGAAATGTTGGCGTACCTTCTTGCACTCCCCGAGGGTATGCTTGACCGGGAAGTTATGGTTCTGGCACGGCTTCTTGAGCATGTCGTCGAAGGTTTCTTGTGGCGGGGGTCGGGGCCCCTTGCGGTCGACCGCAGCCACCATGTCTTCATCGTCCGCTTGGGCGGCATGGCCCTTGCCCTTGCGGTTCTTATCCTTTTTCTTCTTCTTCTTGTTCTCCCGAGGTTGAGATCCCTTGGGCTCCTCTTCCTTGCGCTTCCCTTGCCCGAGCCCCGATTGAACAGCCCCGACAGCCTCCTCACCCTGGCGAACTTGGTGGCGATGTCCATCGATTCGTTTGCCTCGGTTGGAGTCCGGCGCCCCGGCTTCTTTCACGAGGTCTCGGCATGAGGTGCCGGCCAAGAAGGCCCCCTATGGCGTCCGAATCCGTCACATTTGGGAGCTCGGTCCGCTGCTTGAGAAACGCCGGATGTAGTCGCCAAGAAGGATTCGTCGGACTTTGTCGGCAGTTTCGAAGGTCGGGAATTTCTGGGGAATGATACGTGCCTTGGAAGTTGCCTTTGAAAGTCCCTCACCAAATCTGTTCAGTTGGATATGAGGTTGGGCGGAAGGTGTTCCGGCCAAGCTCTGGCGATTTCGGAGTACGGGGGCAGGTTCACGATTATCACCTTGTCGTCATGCGCCCGCAAAACCGACGGGCCAGCCGATAATCGTCCAACCATACCTCGGGACGAGTTTCTCCGTATATTTCTCGAGGTGGCTAGGTGGCACGAAACGCGCTGGGAGTGGTGCTCTCGATGTCCCTTGTGAAGGCCTGCGGCCGGGAGGTTCGGGGAGTACCTCGGTCTTCCCCGTGCATGGGCGCCTCGTCCCGCCGGGTCGCCCACGAGGCTGGCTGCCTCCGCCAAGCGTGCTCGTTGTCGCCGATCTCGTCCCCCGAGGTCGGGTGCACCTCGGTGATGGTCTTGGCGGGGGTCTTCCATACGATCCCAGACAAGACGGTTGCTGCGGTTGTCGTACAGGCGTTTCCTTCGAGTGGCCTTGCCGAGGTCCGCTTTGCTCAGCTTGGTCGAGTGAGGCCGGCTTTGTCCGGACTCTCCCTCGTCGCCGCGATGTCACGGCCCGATCTCCGGATGCCGAAGCTCTCCGCCCTGTTGTACGGCTGCCTATCAAGGAGATGCCGCAGCCTTCCCGACGCGCGTCTTCCCCTCGCGGTAGAGGGCTCGGGCATCTCGCGTCACGAGCATGGCTCGCCGCCGCTACGCTGAGGCTTGCTTTCGGTTGAACGGGGGCTGCTATGTCGCGGAAGGTGTGGCGCTCCATTGGCGTTGCGATCGCCGCCTCGAGGGCCCTGAGGTGCTCGGGCCGGCCCACGGGCCTATTCCCGTGAATGTTCCGCTCCAGCCGTCGGTCGCCGCGATTCCGCCCCAATCCGTTCCCGCAAGTCCCGCAGCCAGCGCGCTTCGGCCGGGCAGCCGCGGGCGCCGCTACACGGCCGGAGGGGGCGGAAGCGGGTGCAAGGGGCTCGTGGTGGTGGCACGTCATCGCCCTCGCTGGACACGCCGGTGAACCGCCATCTTGCGGCGGAACCTCGACGTTGAAGCATTCCCCTCGTGGGGTCATAGTATTCGCCTTCATCGCGGTGCAAGGAGCGCCGAATGCGTGGATGAAGTTCCTATTCTCGGGCGGTGAGCGAGTCCTCGCCTCCTGGGTCCAGGCCCCAACCGAAGCCGAAAGAGGCGGCATGACGGGGTCGTCCCGCATCCCTCTGAAGGATGCGCCCTCCGAGTGCATATCCATGGGGTAGCGTTCCGTGGAACGACGGAGGCCTGCCCGTGCTCTTTCCGCCGCGAAGGCCGACCCGAGGTTTGGCGCCTGCGTGGATTCACGGGACTCCCTCGATATGACTGGAGCGGAGGCGTTTTCCCGATGATTAGGGTTTGGGGCATCCTTCCACAAGTGGACGCCGGGTATGGATCTTCCGAGGCCTAGGGTTCCCGGGAGCCCTTCCGCCGAGTCGGCGGCCGGGGAGATGTCGACGGATTCCAAATCCGTTACTGGAAGCGCCTTGCGCGCGGGTGGTTTCGCTTTTGCCGCCTCGCGCGACGACCGTGATGATGGGCGCGCGTGGTGGTGGCGTCTTTGCTCTCCCTCCCGGCGGCAGATCCGGCGAAGGATCATCTCGTAGTCGTGGCCGAGCGTCACGAATGCCGGCGTTCGAAGAACGGTGGAGTTCAGCGGGAGCCCGTGCTCGGCGCAGGGGTGGAAACGAAGGCGGAGCCGCCATGAGGTTGGTGGAGATGCGGATTGCACACGGGGCGTCCCCCTACCGGGGCGCGCTAACCGCCGGCGGTTCGAGGAACGGCGTGGGCGCCTCGGGTGCGGGCAATAAAAATTTGTAGGTGCGTGCCTCCTCCCTCGATGGCGTAGCGCAAGATGGACAAGGGACACGGCGGTTTATCTGGTTCAAAGCCAACGGGTCCAGCGGGGTGTGTCACGCTCGTGTTAACTTCAGCGCTCAAAGGTGAGCACGCAATAGGGGATTCTGGCGGTCGTGTGGGAGAGAAGCGGTCTCAAGCCCCACGATCGTGGTTATGGTGGTAGTGGTGGGTGGTTTTTCTCCGTGTGAGCCGGAGTTGAGAATGGGGTCCAATCGAATCGAACCGAATCCCCCTTTTCTAATGAGACATTACTCCCCCTTTTATAGGAGAATGAGAGAGATAATGTTTACATTGGTGGTTGCCTAGGTGGCTAATTCCCGAGGCTGCATCCGGTTGCATGTGCGTTGCTTCAGGGCGGGGCCGGGTTTGAGCGTCGCCGGCGAAGACACGCGTCCAGATCCGATGGCGGGCGTGCCGTTCCAAGCGCGGCGGGAGTCTGTGATGGCGTCCCTCCACAGTCGCATGGCGAGCGGTCGATGGTTCTTTGCCGTGCGTGACCCGGGTGCCAGTCGGCCGCGTGGCGCTTTGACGGTGTTCGGGGAAATGAGCAGTGTCATCTTGGTTTCCGTCTTGGGTGGCGTAACACGTCACTGGTTCTCAGCATTGTGTCCCATCGGTCGGATTGGGAGGTGATTGGCGGTCGATTTGACTGGGCGTGTCGGTTGGCACTGGCGCCTACTTTGCCGTCGCCGCGTGAATCGGCGGTTTCCCCTTCCTCGGACGGAACCTCCCACGCCCCGGTCGGCGACCTAGACGGGCTGTTGGGCTGCTTCACCCGAGGATGGAGAGCTGTCTCCCTCGGGCGGCGGAGTTTGCGCCCGAGGGTGGTGAGCTAGGCCCCCTGGGCCGAATCGGAGATTTCCCGAGGGCGTGAGCTAGGCCAGCCTCGGGCGAATCGGAGACGTGTGGTCGAGCCCGAGCCATGGTTTGACTGCGGTCGACGTGGAACGCCGTGGTTCGCTGTTCGGTAGAGGTCCTTGACCTTGTCCTTCGTGAGCGTAATAAGCTCTTTACGTCGTGGTGACTCCATTCGGGCCGCTCGTGGGCCGTTAGGCGGGCTGCCCGGCCGCGTCATGTAAACGCCGTGGCTCAATGGCCCGGTCTATCGTTTCGTCGGGCCGTCCCTCCATGCGGGATGATAGCAAGGCTAGGTTTTTCTTGGGCCTTGGCAGGCCGGCAAATTCTCATAGTTTGAGAATGTCTCGAGGCCCAATATTTTGGTCCCCGACAACGTCCATCCAGGATTACTCTTCACCGGAGCACCTCTTCACCGGAGTACGTGTGCATCAGACAGAGATTGTGTTGATCCCAGGACCTGTTTGCAGAGTTAGGAGTGCCGATCCCAGGACCTGTTTGCCACTCTTCTTCGTAGTACCTGCATGTGTGCATCAGACAGAGATTGTGTTGTGTGTGCAAAGAGAATTAGTGCACGATTTTTGAACTGAAAGAGTAATAATGGCATGCTGTGGAAACAGATGGACTGGAAAGTATGCAGGTTAGCTGCCCACAAAAAATAGTTAGTTTTCTGAATGAACCTGTTGACTGTCTCGGTGGTTTCCTGAATATGCGTTGCTCTCTTTCTCTGAAGAAACATACATGTTCATCATAGCTATGAAAGACTGTACCGTGCTATTTTCATTACGGACCATTGAGCCACTTATTATCAAACCAACTACGTACACGGCATGATACTGATCTGTACCTAAACATCTTAGATAATTCCGCCAAAAAAGAAACTCGAATCCTGATAACAAAACATCAGTTTATTGGCTTTTCTATGTCTGATCGATGGCACTCTCTTCCTATAGACTGTACCATGCATCAGGTTATGTCCTCCCACTAATTCATTACTTTCTGTGAACCAACATTTGTATTTCAGTAAGCATGCATAATCCAATAATGCCGTGAGCTCTTACTTGAGCTTTTGGAATCAGACACAAATGCATAATGTCATCAGTTGACAGTAGTATGCACAATTTCATTCTATTAATTCTCATGGTCGCACCACAAATTCATTATAATTTACACAGAAGGCACATTTGCTGAAGTTCTGAAGATAGTCATGGCTCCTATCTCTGTTCCTCTTCTTCTGCACATGCCCAGTACCATGGCCGTTGCTGCATTTCGAGGTGGGGCGTCCCCAGCCAACTGAGCGTCATCACAAAACAAAGATGCAGTTCGCTGCATCCTGCTGCTCGACAGCTTCCAACAGATCGCCGGTGAGGGCAGCGAGGGCCGGCGAGGGCAGCGAGCCGACTTCGCCGCGAGGGAGGAGCACGGCGACTTCGCCGCGGGCACGTCGAGCCCTAGGCACGCGCCGACTTCGCCAGGGGGAGGAGCCGCTCGAGGTCGCCCGGCAGCCTGGCGGCGGCGGCGTACGCTGCTCGTGCAGATGCGGGATACAACTTCGGGTCCTGATGGATGCGGCTGCGTGGAATCCGGCCAGGGGCCGAAGTGCAAGAAAGCCAAGGCGTGCGGGCGGTTTTTCATAAAATTGCTGTGCTTGCTGTGCTGGCCACCGGACGCGAATCGAAGCCCAGATCGAGGTGTGCCACAAGACGGTTGCATATAAAGCTCAGCACACGCACATGATACGTTCTCAGCTAAAAAGAGTCAGCAGATTTTCTGACTTTTATTTAGACGGTGGCTCTCTCTCTCTACTTGCGGCTCCTGGCGGTAATGTCCCCGGTGACTTTGGGGGTCTGCGAACAAAAGAACAAGGAGAGCACACGGGCTGCCGCTCACGCAACTCTATTCTTGGCCCACGACATGAGCCCGTTACCCGACGTCACAATTCGGCTAGCTCACAAGTCACACCACACAGGCCCAAAAACTGCAGTATATACGCGGACCATACACGCATCGCCGGGGGCGGTTGCTCAACTGGGGTGCCCCGGCTGTGACTTTGGACTTTTTTCTTGCGTCGATTCTCCGTTGCCTTCAGCTAGAATAATGGAGGACTTCCGTTGGTAGCTTATGTTCGTCATCGATTACTTTTCTGGAAGGAAAAGAAAAGTTTTCAACCGTCGATCCCTAAGCAAGTTGATCACACCAGATCAATAAACTAAGGGGATGTTTGGTTCATGACACAAATTGCCATGACTAAACTTAAGTAGTCGCCACATGTGTGGCTTGCCATAACGTGTGGCAAAAAAGAACATGTTTGGTTTGTAACTAAGGTTAGGCAAAAAGTATGGCTCTTTGTTTGGTTTCTCGCCACACAAACATGACAAAGTTGTGGCATGTGTTTGGTTTGCAACCACAAATAAGTGAAAAATACCTCAATGCCATTAGTGGTAAGCACCTATTTGTCACAGGATAACCATTTCAAATATGTTACAAATAATCATTTCAATAATAATAAAAAGTAACCAACATATATTACAAGCCAAGGAGGTTTAGATTCAAATATTAATTACAATATAGGAGGTTTAAACCAAGAAGGTTTGGATCCAAATATTAATTACAAAAATCATCGACCAACCAAACTAGGATCAAGTACCATAGAGCTAACATCCACACTTCGATCAATACCACACAACTAATATCTACATCGGGATCAGTACCACCACAGCCAAGTTCCTAGGCATACCACAAAATCACATAGCTAACATCCTAAGCCATCAGCCATCACCACAACCAAAATAATTAGACGGCCAAGTTCCCGGGCATGCCACAAAATATGAGCGACCAACCTCACAAGCTAAGCTTCATAGGTTAATGTCTTCCTTCTCACATAAGAATTTGAGCACCCAAGCATGCAGAGTGGCATCACTTGCATTACACAACCAACCACGCTTACCTTTATTCTCCTTGGTAGATAAATGTTCACCAACAAGAACCCTCTGATCTGGTGTCATTGGGACTGCCTCTAATCTCTGCCATAATGCTGCATGAGGATCAGTAAGTTGTGGCATTGGAGGAGGGGCAGTGGCAGCAAGTGTCTCCGAAGTGACTTCATTGTAACAGCAATTTCATCAGTGGCATCTGCAAAACGGCTCTTTTTTGGCTTCTTTGTTGGTGAGCTCTTGGCTCTTGGACGCTTCCTTCTAGCTTCACTGTTGCTGGAAGATGTGTTGTCAACTGTTACATGACTAGTTGGATTTGGCAAAGTGTCTGAATCCTCACCTTCTAGATCTTCAGGCTGTGTGTAGGTATTCAGGTCAAATAATTCCCTTGAGTCATCACTATCTCGACCCATCATCAGTTTCCATGCATGTGTTCTGGTCCATAACCAAAGATCCATCAGCATTGGATCCCATGAATAGTTCTCTCATCTCATAGAAGAACTTGATAGGCTTAGAAAGCGGCGTCTTGCTCGTCCCGCATTCATGTGACAAGTCAAATTCAGTTTATATTCATGCGAGCATTGAATTGATTTCATATTCTAAAATACAATGTATTCATAGATTTTAAATTCAGTTCAAACAACTTACACATAATCTTGCCTTCTCAGATTCGAGAAATATTCACCATGCATCTTTTTTCATCAAATGTATTGCCACTATTGTTCAATGCTATTGCAATGTACTTCGATTTTTCTCTATGGTACCTAAAGTGACGGTCCACTTGATCAACAGTCACCCCCATAGCAAAATTCTTGTTTAAATCATTAGCACATAGCATGAAATGTGCCTTCTTGAACTTAAATCCGGATGTTGTTTTTTTTCATATACTCTATACACCACTCTAGCAGGTACTTCGACTGATCCTCATGCCAGTTCACGGACCTCTCACGAGAGGATGCAAAAGCATCAGCCTTAGCCTTTCCCTTGGCCATGGCTGTTTCACAAAGAAAAAGACAAATAAAATCATTGTACCCATACAAAGTGCACATGTATATTTTATTTACAAAGATGGCGACAACAAATATTTAAGCAAAATAGTCATACAAAGTGTACAGGTATACTTTATTTACAGCATGACGGTGACAAATATGTAAACAAAATAGTCATACAATGTAAGCATGGTAGTGACAAATAAATGACTTAGGCTCAAATAAGATAATAGAGGCAAATACATATAAGAAATATGCAAAGATAGTACCATTGGTTACATAATTTATTGAACCTAATGTACATCTGCTCCTACTTTATCTTCCCACATCCTTTGAGCCATTGCATCTCTTTTTCTAGCCCATGCCACATTTTCCTCGTATATATCATGACGCTTTCTGATACTTCGAGGCAGGGCTTTGTACCAAGCAGCCTCATCATAAACATACTCATCAGGCCCGTCCAGTAAGATCCAATTATGAAGTGCACAACAAGCCATCACAATTTTGACTTGTGTTTTCAAAGGGAAGAAAGGCTGGCTTTTGAATATTTTGAAACGATTCTTGAGGGAACCAAATCCTCGTTCAACAGTAGTCCTAAGTGATGAATGGCGAAGATTGAATAATTCCTTCGGGTTCTCAGGCTCCCTAGCCCCCTTATATTCTTTAAGGTGATATCGAAAGTACCACGGTATGGGGTAATACACTAGGCCTTGCTGCATATCCAGCATCAGCTAGAAAATATTTGCCTACATTGTTTTTTTACAACTTAATTAGCTAAGAAAATAGGCCAAGTGTCAAATTAGAGAGAGATATTAGGACATAATGGGGTATTCCTACCTTCTGGTATGTTAAGCCCATTAGGACGTGCTAGAGCATCTTGAAGCACATAAGAATCATGGGCTGAGCCTTCCCATCCGGCAAGAACATAGATGAATCTTAGGTCAAAATCAACTGCTGCTAGCACATTTTGGGTGGTAATATTTTTTCTACCCCTAAACCGATCTTGCATATGGAAAGGTACACATGCTGGTATATGCGTACCATCCAAGGCTCCTATGCATCCCTATAAAAAATATTTTTATAAAAAAAATTAGATGAGCATGACACCTAAAAACTAATCTCGAAACATTGATTATCAATTTTTTGATGTACCTCAAAGTAAGGGTGAAATCTGCCCGGAGCACTTGTTATCTTGGAACGTGTCTCAACAGATCTGATGCATATGAGGTCACGAGCAAGGGTACAAAGGGCATCTAATACATGATGGAAATACCTACTAACGTTTCACTTGACCGATGAACTCAAAACCAATTGTTCTGTTTGACCAATTGTGCGCAACACATTGGATAAACATTGCAACTTGTTCCTCTATTGTGACATGAAATGTCTCCTCTAGCAAGGCACGTGATCTAAGTTCATCACATAGTCTATGGAAGACAGCTTTCCTCATACGCAATCGACTTATGCAATGGGCCTCGCACCATAATACAAACGATTTAGACGGGATAATCTTTCAACATCTCTATCTAGCATCGGAGCATAAGTTATGGTCCTTCTTCTTTTTCTTGATTTAATCCTATACAGATGCATGGCAAGACACACAAGAATAGCAGCCATAAATCTTCTCCTCCACATATAATGGCAGTAATCCAAGTAATACTGCAAGTACAACTTTCTTTGACCCATCTAAAACATATGTTCAGAAAAAGATGAAATCAGTAATAAACTAGAAGCACTGAAACGTACAGGCTTCGAAAGATCAATGTTACGAGCTCATTTTGTCAAGAAAAAGAATTATGTAGCAAGCACCACATGCCAAGTCTGAAGGTTATGCATACATATCTATCTAATCTAATACGAGAGCTCCATCAGAGAGTCTGGCAAAGGGGGGAAATGGAATTACCTTCTCTGGCTGGGGGCTGCCGTGCTAGAACCTTCTTCAGCTGTAGGGATTGATTGCTACGCATGACCCAACAACACGTGATGGATGGATCTTCAACTAGTTGACTGATTTTAGTTTAGATCTGCATGCAAAGCTAGAGCTCAACATGCAACCACAGGAGAGGGAGTGGCCATGAGACTGAGGTACAAGAAGATACTTAATTTGGCATCACCTGGTCGGGGCAGTGGCGGCGCCGCCCGCTGACACCCTGACCTGACCCCTTGGCGCTGTGCACCCTAGGACCGGCGGTGCTGCACCCCGGGACCGGGCGGCGCGTCCCCCTCGCTGCCCCTAGCGAAGCGGCGGTCCGCCCCTCGAGCGGCGGCACCGGGCGGCCCCCTCGAACGGCGGCAAGTCGACGATTTTTCACCAGGGAGGAAGAGGAACGTGAGGGAATGGACAGGAGAGAGAGAGAGGCTGGGCTGCGGTAACTATTTTTAGGAGGTCACGCATGTGGCGGCCACGGCCTCGCTGGGCGTAATTTCGCCCGCCACACTTTTTTTGCGGCGAAATCCTACGGGCGGGAGGATTTGGTGGCGGTGGCGCGCCGCCGCAAATTTTTCAGCAACCAAACACCCGCCAAAGATGCCGCGGGCGCACCAAACTTTAATCGTGGCAGAGTTTGGCGGGGAACCAAACACCCCCTAAGTCTTCCCTACGCGCGTTCAAAAGGATAAATAGCGTCTGATTATGTTCGTCAGGGTATCCCCTAAATATTCTGGCTTCAGGTCTATTTTAATCCATCACAGAGTAACAATATCGTTGTGTTTCCTGTTCTTCCTAATATGAGCAACAGTATCGTTGTGTTTTTTTGTTCTAGTTCCTAATGTGTTTCACATAATCGCGTAACATGATCACAATCATTTGGTCTATGAATTTTTATTTTCTCAACTAGTACATTTCACTATTTGATTCGCGCATAAATCATAATCCATAGCAACGTTTGGATCCCCTTACAATAATAGTTCATATAGGAAGCAAGGTAAGCCATGCTACTCGAGAAGAGGCTATGACCTATCATCAATAACAATAACACAGTCCTCATCGGCAGCTTCAGCAAAAGGTCGGCCCCGGATTGATTGGGTGGGCGGCAGCCGGCACCGGCACGGTAACAATCTCGGCGTGGTAGCCATATATAGTCTCTGTCATGGTCGCGAATCGAGGAAAAGGAGGCGTAGAGTCCAAATAACCCAGATAACCACCAGAGGAGACGGATATGGAGCTCCGAGAATGTGAAGATGAAGGGGCCGATGAGGAAGACCAAGGTCATGATTGGAACGAAGATCGTGAGGAACATGGAGCACACGTACTGCCGGCGGCGCACCACGGCGTACTGGGCGAGCTCCTCCTCCGTCCACGCGCGCACGAGGGGGGGCCCTCCTCCCCGACCCCATCGTGCCGCCGCCAACCGTCCTCGGCTGCCCCTCGACGTCGAGGATGGTGGCCTCCCTGCTTATTGCCCGAACACACGTACGTGCAACCAAATTAAGCGGGGTAATCATAAGAGAGATTGAGAGACGCCGATCAAGAAGAGTGCGCGCGGGTGCGGGCTCACCATTGCCGCTTGCAGATTGTCTCCGCCACCGCTCAGCTCGCCCCTCCCTCGATTGGAGCTAGGGTTTGTGTGGAGGTAGAGGACTCCTGTTCTCGTACTTCTCTATCGTTTCCTGTTTGTTGTTCGTGCTATGTGTTATGAAACAATTGTAGAGGATTATTATTTATTGCTTTACGAATATTGGTGATTACAATAGAAGATCTCCCATATATATACTCCGAATAAGTTTTGGTAAGCGCCCATACTATAAATCTATTAGGATTCTCCTCCTCTCTCTCTCTCTGTTATTTAACGCCTTGAGTTCAGTCGTAGGAGTGCTTCCATTCTATGAAAAAAGAGGAGGACCCCGATCAAAAAAAGAAAAAAAAATGAGGATGTTGAGTGTGTTGCCTTTTGGTATACGCACTGGATGACATAATCACAGTTTGTCCTAATCAGCCATATATTTTTGAGTTGTATATCTTACCTGAAACAAAATAGAGGGAGGTTGTATTGTCGAATCCCAAGCCCCATAGCATCATGCCAACCTGCATAAATTCATTCAGTGAGACATCTCCAGTAAACCCCTTTTACGCATTGAAAGTTTTTTCAAAAGGCAACTTAATATAACCATGACCAAATTTAATACGTCACAGTGATAACATGAACCTTAACCAACTAACCTGACTTGTTATAACTGAACATAAAACGCAGGGGAAAAATAAACCAAGCCTAAAAAGCTAGACTTCAATGAGCTTATCTACTACGGCAGTATAGCAGACAAATACAGACAAAAAAGCAATAGGAGTTTCTCACCTCTAGAGGAATAAGGGCAGCTCCAGTGTGCAATCGATTTTACCCTGCAAAATTTTTAGTGTGTTAGAGAGATTAAAATAGCCACAGTGTAGAGTTCGGTATGTGGTAATAGCACCAACTAAAAAGTATTTTTTTTTTCTCCCTATGTCTCTCCATGTGTGGTGGGCATGCATTCTCTCGGTGCTTGTGTCAGGTACCAGCGTACCGTCTTCACAGCAATGATTTTTTAAATCACTATGGTTCGACGCATACTCAAGATGCGAACTTTACTCTAACAAGCATGGTTCGCACACTGGAGCGCCCTTGGTTCGGTACATCGATGCATATGGTTCGCTTTTTTGAACACACTGGAGGTGCTCTAAGAGGATACTTTCCATTCCTTCTTTTTGAGTTTTGATGGAAGGAGATAGCTATATAGTTCACAAATGGAATTGAACATACTTCTGAATACTACTTAAGAAGCATGACTTTCCTTCCATAAGTAACTAATGTTGAAAATTCAGAGCATCTGCTTCTACCAAAATATGCTCTGCTCAACCAATGCACAGCCACAGTAGTAGTCGTTGCATGATCAGAAATTCTAAATAGCTTAAGTCACTTCATGTCCATACCATGGCGAAAGCTGAGTACGAGAAGGCCAGACATGACTGCTATTTATATGCTGCAAAATTTAAACTCCTATACAGAAGAAAGCAAAGTAGACAAAACATGTATGGATGGTTCAGCTAATCTGGGAGTGGCAACGCTGTTGATGACGGCAGATTAGGACCCCTACCCTGCTTTCAGCACACACGGTCCAATGAACCTGAGTTCAGTAAGGTAGCAGCCGAATCATTATCAAAATATCTCGAACTAAGTTGCAGTTGTTAAAGCATGCGACGATATTAGATTCAAATATTTCACCAACTAAACAAACCAAATATGATGTTACATCTGAACCGATGAGTCAAAATCTAAATTTATTAACTGATCAGTCTTGAAGTAAACAAAAAACTAGGTTTATAACAATACTACACTTGTGCATTCCATTTGATAAAATAATGCCAGGTTATTTTAGACAGCTAGCATGGTAATTGATACTGTTTTCCAAACCTTTATTTATTTATTTTGACAACAGTTTTCCAAACCAGTTGTGAGCAAAAGACAGAATACAGACGCAGGTTGCAAAAGTGAGCTTGGTAGGAATGGCCACAAGTGTATTACTAATGTGAGAATGAGAATGTACTCTTTTTTTTTTTTTTTATGAGAATGTAGCGCATTTTTGGTTGCTAGGCAATCAACTAATAGAGCAATAAGAAAAATAAACTATTTGCAGAGTCCAAACAGTTGGAGACGGATAGTGCAAAACTGTATCCATCCATGATCTAATTGCATCCGACACTGCTAAACCAAACTACACAAGAGCAAAATTCCTCTGTCCTAGCATGCAGTGAAATGGAAAGCGAATTAATATCAATAACAGGTGACAGCCTCTGACCACAACTGAATAACAGGTGACAGCGAAATTCCTCTGTTTAGCACTGAGTAACAAACAGGAAGAGTGATATCACATTCTTTTAATATTCATCAAGAGGGGTGATTCAGGTGAGTAATAATGGATCGAACCTCCGTTGAGTTGAGCAGGGATGGCTTGGACTTGGCAGCGTCCTCAGCTTCGTTGAGGTAGTAGACTCCTGCCGCCATCGTCCTAGTCCACATAGTCATCGAACTGCAGGAAACCCACGGACGGCTGCCCCCGGTAGCTCGGTCCCCGTACCAGGTCTGGGTCAGGAGCCAAGAGAGCGTCGCTGCCGTGAGCCAGGAACCAACTAATCGGGCGAGGCGACGATGGCGTAGGGCCGCGGCTCGCAACGGAGATGGCGAGACGGGCCGTCGGAGGGAGACCCCACCGTCCTGAAGCGGTGGGGGCAATCGACGATGGCGTCGCGTTGCTGCAGCACGTCCGGCGGCGGGCGTGCCCGGCGATGGGGAGCCGCCGGGTGGAACACGAGTCTGGGAACTGCGGCGGTTTTGGTGTCCGTGCGAATCGTGCGATACGGGGGAGCGGGCGCTGGAGAAGCCGGGCGGACGGATTCGCCTGGCGTAGATAGTATCTGAACCACCTGAGTGGACATTTGAAAATTCCCAGGAACGAGCAATTCCCCGCCCGCCGTGGAACGCGGCCTCGCAGGTTCTGATGGCCGTCGGATACATCGTGATGGCGCTGGCGATGCCCGGCTCCCTCTTCATATCGGCTCGGTGGTCGTCGTTCCTACGGCGTCACGTCAGGGCTGTTCGGCCTCAAGCACCACGGTCTCATCTGCAACATGCTCATCCTCAACCTGCCGCTCGGCTCCTTCCTCTTCTCGGGCCTGCGTGCGGGCCTCCTCTACGACGCGGAAGCCACCGCGGTGCCCGGCGGCGGCAACACCTGCGTCGGTGCGCACTGCTTCCGCCTCGTGTTCCTGATCATGGCGCTCGCCTGCGTCGTCGGAGATCAAGCGGCTGAGTAGGCAGCCGTGGCGCAGAGGGTGGTTTTTTTTTTTTTTTTTTTTTTTTTTTTACGTCACAGAGGATGGGTTAGCTACGCACGCTGCTCGGTCTGTGCAAGCTCAAGAAAACAGCTCGCATCATCAGCGTTGGAACTCTGAAGCACCTCCGCATTTTGTGTCACTGTGTGTGAATAATGGACATTCATGTCTTCATTCTCTGGATAAGATGGATGAATATCAAGTCAATTATGCAAGAGCACGCAACAGTACAAGTCTTCCATACTCTCCCTGTCTCCCAAAAAAAAAAATGTCGTTTTTAACTTGCAAACATCGTGTTTGACCGCTTCATCTTATTCAATTTTTATGTCAATTATAAAATTAATAAATCAGTATTAAAGTATCTCTAATAATACTTTTTTTTTAGAACGGAAAGAGTATATTATAGCTCTAAATCAATCTCTTCAATACTAGTACTACCTTTTTACCAATGAGTCATAATATGATTAGTCTTACATGTCACTCTCACGTATCTCAGAATGTAGCCTATCTCTCGATAAAGCACTAGCTATTCTCTCTTTTATTAAAATATATAAAAAATGTTAACAACTGGCTTATAAGCTAGCCATTGTGGTTGCAAGTGTATATAATATTACTTATCTAGAAGATCGTACGGTATAATGACCAATACGTGTACCAGAGTTCTTACCGATAGTCTCTTGCACTGATGCCCTCCTCGAGCTTTAAAACCAATCATTTTACTTAATAAACTTTTGAAACCGTTAAAATTACGTTGTTGCTTTGGGTTGCATTGGTTTTAATGGTGGATTTATCTTCTCCAGTTTGACAATATACCAGCGTGTGTTTTGTGCTTTTGTTTGAGGCAGGTTGTTTTGAAAAAAGAAATAGTTCAATTACTTTACTAGGAATGGCAGGACTACACCTACATAGACCTATTGGAATGAGTGTAAAACATAGTGTATAGCACTAGACTTTCCTCAAATGCATTAGAAAAATATGTCTATTTGTTTGTCAGGCTACATTGAGGACAATAATTTGACATGCCAAAGTAGCCTGTACTAATCAAAATCGAAACAAAGGTGCAGACCAATTATTCCCTGTGTGCTGCTGAGACTGATGATAGTTGAAATATGCACATGTCTGATCTAAATATTGTTAAAACTATAAAAATGATGATACAGCTAGATGCTAAATAGTGAGATATGATCAATGATCTTTTTGACATGTTTTCTAGGGGTCTCTTCTCAGGAAAGCCACATAGCAAAAGAGTAAATATGTTACTTCAGTTTCTTCAATGACAGTGTACCTGTCCGGATGCCATTCCCTACTATTTACTCAAATCTCCTAGATACAATGCTTATCTTATCTGTGCTCTCAAGAGATTTTTAGAATCAATCTTGAATAAAGAATTTCATTGAATTTTTATCATGTAAGATCTTTCAGATAGTTGATGTCAGTAAAGGAAAATCTTATTGCTGAAAAAGCAGGATTGGATGTCAATTTGGAGTGCTTCAGTGCTTCTCTGTTCATCTTGGGGGTTATGGTGGATGAAATGAGTGCTTAATTATGGTCCATGTGAATTTGAATTTGAAATATTTATATATTTAAATTTGAATACAAATCTGCATTTGAATTCAAATAAAAAATTGGTTTATGTGTTATAATGTTTCCCTAGATTTATAATTCCTAGGGAAAGACTCCCAAGGAAATTGCTTACATTGCTCGTTGAGGAAGTTTCCCTAGGGGATGCAACCCCATTTCCTTTCCTGTCCCTAAGGGTCTTTCCCTACGAAATACCTAGGGAAACTGTTTCCCTACGGTTTTATAGGGTTTCTCTAGGAATATTAACCCTGGGGAAACTTGCAGATTGTAATAGTGGAATGTGGTCTGGTCACTGCTACTGATGTAATGTTGTTTTTTTTTTTTGTTTTGCTTTCTATGCCTTTTTCACTCCAATTATTTTTTTAGATGCTAATTGTTAACAACTACTAGCACTGTCAACCTTACTACTGATGCTAATATACAAAAGGCGACCAACACACCTATTAGTAAGAAGTCCATCTGCAGAGAGATTTGGATGTATAGTATATTGCTACTGAATAGTTTTGGGTTCACTGATGTGCCTAGGAGGCATTGCCACTATTGATTTCAATTATGCAAATTTGATTTTCTGCCATCAAGTATCTATTAGTTCCTAATAATACATGATAATATATGCTGTGCAAATTAGATTTCCTGGCAGTAAGTCTTTGCTACTCGCTCTCTGTTACCAATGCAGGCTTCAAAAAGAAAGGGTATCGGTCTGCATGAAGAGAAGAGCAGTTGAAGCTATGCACTAGAGAATTTTGAAATCCAAATTGTTTAGAACCAATGATCACTAGATCAGTGGTCAAAATGAATTGCCTGTCAGTGCTTCCAATTTTGAGAAACTAATGGTTTTTAAACACCTTCAGCTCCAGAACAGAAGATTGAATTTGCCTGTTGTCAGAGCATATTTGTAAATCAACTTTTTAAGAAAATCAACCACAATTGATTAGAACCAATGGTCCGTGGTTAGACCGAATTGCATGTCACATGTGTGATTCACATTTCATGAACTTTGCTTCTTGGATTAAAGGTGCCTCTAACGTCGGCATTGTTATCATATTTTGCAATTTGTGTCTTTTTTGTTACACAAAAATCTGTGTCTTTCTTGGATTAAAGGTGCCTCTAACTTTGCTTCTTGGCTCCGATACCAGCTGTCGTCGAACCCGGCTAGATTAGGGCGGAACCGACACGAGAATGGCGATCGGGGAGGTGGATGGCGGCAAGTGGAGAGGGTGGCGGCGTGGCCGCGCCCGTGCTGGCGGGGGGGGCGAGGGAGGGGTCGATGCGTGGTGGCGGCGGTCGGGCGGGGGGGGGGCGCGAGGGAGAGAGACAGAGAGGAAGAGATTGGGATAAAATTCTTTATTTGCTTGTTACCCCGAAAGATTACAGAGACCTTTACTTTTATAACCCGGCTAGTGGGACTTGTATCTCAAGCAATCTCTCTAAATGTTTCCTTATAGATTGGAATACCTTTTACAAGCATATTCTATTTATTTATTTCCTAATAAGGGTCTCCCTTATAGATGAGATATCCCCTTGCACACCAAAACGCCTAAAGATAATCCTAGATAATTTCCTCCTTTATTCCCGAATTAATTGCCGAAGAATCCGCGGAAGGGAGGAGGCGGCGGCGGGCGTGCGAGCCTTGGGGGCGGCGCTTGTGCTTCGTGGGCTTGGCGGGCCCGTCATTCGGGCCCTATTTCTGGGTCATGACAAGTTCGGTTGCCCGGTAGCAACGCATGGGTATTATTGTTTAATTTTATAGCCATGAAAAAAAATCGTGGGTTATAGAATTTAGCGGGGGTTGACCAAAATGCTATCAAGGGCGCTATTAGCGCCTTGTTTGGTGCTATAGCGCTAATGAGCATAGCGACAGATGCTTCGGCTGCTATTAGCACGCTATTTCGGTGCTATAACGCTATTTTTTTTCAGTGTTTCATAGTATTGTTATTTTATCATACGATCCATGTTTTTTATATAAAATTTATTTATCCCAGAGCAACGCACGGGTGTGATACTGAGATACTAGTCTGCTTATGAATCTCGCTTGAAATATGTCATTATCATTGGAGTGGTTTTGTTTTTTTTAAATAGATTACTGTATGCAATACAACAAGGGATTGTTTAGGAAGCTCTAAGTTTGTGTGTTCTAATATTGTACGATAACACAATCTAACTTCACACAAATTATGGTGTTTGCTTTTTTAACTTATTCTTAAATATTAACCACTTTTTCAACTTTACCCACTGAAACCAGTACGTGGGGTGCTCAGGCAGGCGGCGCTGTGGATCCAACCTGTGCTCGTGAGTGTGTGTTTGCGTGTGTGGCGTCTTGGTTTGTGTTTCGCTCGGATACAGTGTGGTGGTGTAATTTGGGGAGATCCTAGTCTACTGTGTCTGTGCTTTCGGATCCTAAGATATTTGCGTTATGTATGCCTTGATAAGTTTGGTCGATTTTTTTTCTTATAAATATCACTAGTAGGCATATTTTCGGTGGGATTACCGTGGCTCTATACAAGTTGCGCGCCACTCCTGGTTTTTAGCCTTCCTCTTTCCTAGCTTTTGGTTTGTGGGAGTGTTCACTTCCCACGCAACCCAAAAAACAAACCCAAAAAGTAGCTATAGTACGCATCACATCAAATCTCTTTATGCATGTCTGCAGAGCATTAAATGTAGGTAATTAAAATAACTAATTGCATAATTTGATTAAAAAATGAGAGACAAATCTTTTTGAGCCTGTTAGTCCATAATTGGACAATAATTATCAAATACAAACTAAAAATGCTACAAAGAGGCGAACCCAAAATATTTCACCAACTAAACACCCTCTGTATATTCAATTCAAAAAGGTTGCCTCTGGGGGATTGGTTTTCGCCGCTCCATGCGTCCTTTTTCTTGCGGAGCCGCAACCTGCAGCTGAAGTAGCGCTGCAGCCTTTCAGACTTCAGAGTCTGCAAAAGACTCCCTTGCAAAGACCAGCGGACAACGATTGGGTCCTTCCGTCCATGTGCCGCACATCCTGGTGGCCTGGTGAGGGCTCCGTGTACAGTAGCTAGGATCGGAGCTGCGTTTGTTCTTGTACCATAAAAACTCTTCTAGTACAACCAAGAACAAAGGTTTACAGGAATTACTCGAATATGATCATCCCTGCCAACCATCAAATCCCTAATACGCACAAAATTTAGCAGGAAGATGGGACGATCAGCGTGTGCCAATGCAATTTACATCTTCTAGTCGCCTGCAATACAAAACTTTGCGTCCCTGGTCTGCTGGTCCGCGCGACACGATGATCGAGTGCCCTGCAAAAGGGGCTTTGCGTCCGTGCTCCTGTATGCTTCGCCATTCCCCATTGCAGCGCCTTCCTGGAGGCAGCCCCGGCCGGCCATGTGGCCTTTGCAGGTTGTAGCAATCGGTGTGGCCTCTCTCCCATTCGCCGCACCGTGTCATTTGAAACCTGAGGGTCTATCTGTTATTTAGACCTCAACATTCTAGTAGGTTCTCAAGAGCAAAAATGTCTATTCTAACACCACTCCTATGTTCGTCCATGTGCGTGGATGCACCATCGGAGCAAAAGTACCCAGCTGATCTCATTAATTAACAAAGACCCTAGCCCCCATTAAATGCATTAAGAAAGACCTAAACACCTAGCTTCTGTTGCATTAATTAATATTTCTGATGATCATCCTGTCCCTAAGAAGGATTAGGCGCTCGTAGGTAAAGCTACCGTTGCGGTGAGTGGACTGGGGACGACGTCCATACTCCACGCCTGGCTCATGGCTTCCTAAGCCCCCCTCCGCCTATATAGCGCCGCTCCGCTCCCCTTCCTTCTCTTCTCTCCTCATTCCTATCCACTACTGCCCAGAGAAAACCCCAGACAGGTTTTGCCTCAGGCCTTATCCCCCATGGCCTGCAGGCCGATCGCCATACGACGCGGCCGATCCTTCTCGCCGCCGCCGGCGCTACCAGCACCAGCCACCGTTTCAAGACGGCGTCGCTCTCGCCCGTTCCTTGGCCACGCTCACCATGGCCCGCTCGACGCCCGGGGCCATGGAGACCGATGCTGGTCTGGGTTGCCTTCCTTCCTCCGATGGTGGTGAGCCGTTCTGCACCACCACGGGCACCCCCCGCCCCTCCTCCCCGCCCCTCCTCGTCCTCGGCGAGGCAACAAAGGCGTGGTGCTAATGCTGATGATGATTTGGAGAGGGGCAGGGATGTTGAGAGTAATTTCCTAAATCAAAACATTTTTTGCTCTGTCGAATATATATGCATGCATAAGATTATATCACACCAATGCTGCAGCCAGCATTTGCATAGCCAAACAGACACATTAAGCTTAAATATGTAGTTGCTAAGTAGATGAGAAAACATATCTGATGTCTACAAAAGTTTACGATATTGATGAAGACTATGAAAGCTCCAACGATATGCTGATAGATTGTTGCCTATTTTGAAGTAGCAAGTTTTTTTTCAAAAAGTATGGTAGTACTCAAATATTTTGTTATCAAATCTACTTTAGAGGTTAGCTATTTTTAGATAGCCTGCCTCACTAACCATCTATTACAGAATTTGTTGGAGTACTCTAATATTTTGTTATCAAATCTACTTTAGAGATTAGCTAAATCAGTGAGTTTGGCTACTATTTATTACTAATCTCTTGGAGATGCTCTTATTCCAAACTCCACCTCCCCTCTTCCTTTTCTATAGGGGAGTGGGAGGGCAAACTGACTTCATGTTCTTGGTGGGGTTTATATTTACAAAACCACCATCTTGAGTCACATATAGACCTTTTTGAGGCTTGTATTTTCAAAAGACACCATTAAAGATATAATTGGTCCCTAAATATTATTTGGTGAAACTTAGCCTATTCAAATGGGTCAAAATTATGATGACGGGTCCCAAATGTATGACACACCCCTAACAATAGTCACGGTCGTGGGAGTCTTAGGGCTCAGAGTTGCTCGGCGTGATGGGAGCTCAGGGCAAACATCGTGCTTGGGGTGGCGGTTGGCGGTGGAGGCACATGTTGTAGATGTGGGTGGTCGGCATCGGAGGCGAGGAGGTATCGGGGTCGTCCGAGCCGACGTCATGGGTACAATATTCAGCCAAAGTAAATAAAAAAAGGTAAAACCGCCTTCAAAACCACTCATAACAGGCCTGGGCAGTAAGTTGTACGGTTTGAAATGTAGAGGGAGGTGTTTTACCTAGTTTTAAGGTTCAGGGAGGAACAACATACTTTCACAAAAATTGAGGCTTGTAATGCAGACTTTTTTCTACTTCTTTTTTCCCTTTGATGTCATATCTCTTTGGGACATTGAAATGTCCTTGTTGGTTTTGGTACTTGAGTGACAACATTAGGTGAACTAATAATGTGTGATTGAGATAACACATAAGAGATTAGTTCACATGAGATGATGTAATGAAGGAGATTATTGCATATGAGACATCACACGGAGTCATGTGACCAAGGTGGAGAAGATCAAGATGCGGCTTTTGGCTTGATGGACCGGCTGCAAGCGTGAAGGTCTAGTCGAGGCTTTGAAGTGATGGACCTTGAGGCGGTGAAGCTTGGGCAGGACTTGGCTCTGACGAACTAACTCAACAGTGAAGAGTAGGTGAGGTCAAGATCGATGTACCAATAGGGTCATGTGATGATATGGAATGTATTATATCATTCTCGATCATGTTGATGCATGTGTTGCATTGACACTTGGAGAAATAGAGTGGAACGTAAATGTGCAAGGCAAAGGTATAACCTAGGGCATTTCATTTCGCTAATCATCGGTGTGTAGATAAGTTTATGACCTGGTTTAGGATATAGATGGTCGTACTATCAAGAGTGGCAAACTTATTTTTATATCATCATCTAGTGCCCCTTGAGCGATCTAACATTATGATGCTGTTAGGATCGAGTAGAGTGGTGAGTGCATGAGAAAATACTTTCACTAGTAGGTATGTGCACAAAGAATGACAAATCGCTATCGTCATCGATGACATCAAAATTGTCTCCTGTTATATTTTGTGACGAAGTTGTGACAAGAATGGGTCTTCAACTTTCCAACCACCTTCGAACCATCTGCACTTATGTACCTTGCTAGATTAGCAGCATAACCATTAGGAAACTTGATACCATTGAGAAACTTGCAAAACTCGATTTTCTCATCTTTCCCCAAGACATACGGAGCTGGTGGAGCACTGACTGAGTTGCCACCTGCTATAAGTGCAGGTTATGTCTTATGTGCATATCATACAAATCTAGCCTAGCATTATTTGTGTCCTTGCTCTTGCCTAGTATATTGAGTAATGTGCCAAGCAAGGCTTCACATATATTTTTCTCTATGTGCATCACATCGATATTATGTGGAAGCAAGAAATCTTTCCAATAAGGCAATCTCCACAACGCAGATTTGCGGCTATAAATCTTTGGACCATCATTGCGCTTCCTTTTATTTCCCGTAATATTAGGCTGATTCCCGGGCCTGACATATATCACCTTCTCTAGCTCTTGTAGGACCTCCTCTAAAGTGAACCTGCCTGGCTCACCTTTCTTTTCATGCTTACCATCGAAAGCCAAGCTTTGACACTAGGCATGTGACATTGGAAGGTAACAACAATGTCCAATGTAGCATATCTTATTTCTTATTCGGAGAGACAACGGATCCTTGTCACAATAAATGCATGCATAATACCCTTTTGTTGTTCGACTAGATAACGTGCTCAACGCTGGATAATCATGCACACACCACAACACGGCAAAGACGAAGGTCAAACTTATTACCAAGACAGGCATCAAGGGTACTCACACCCTTCCAAAGTTGCAGATAGTTCTTCAATTAGGGGGCTCAAGGAAAAATCAAAATCCTTCCCTGGAGATGTTGGACATGGGATGAGTAAATACATGAAATAGTTTCCTGGATTAACGCATTCCCATGGTGGGAGATCAACAGTGTTAGAAGCACTGGCCACATACTATACTGAGTACTCATGTTGCCAAACAGATTGAATCCATCGTTGCTAAGGAAAGCCTTAGGTTCCTTGGATCATCTGCAAAATCTCAAAACTTCTTGTCAAAATCCTTCCATGTCTCCCCATCAGCTAGATGGCTCATTACACCCTCGACTGGCGTCCTCACTTTCTTGTGCCATTATGTTTCCTCCGAGAGTTCGTTTTTGAAGCATAAATTCTTTTCAACCTTGGCACAAATGAAAAATGCCTTAAAACCTTATGTGGAACCCGCTTGGTCCCAGCTGCATCTTGCCATTGAGACTCCTTGCATACTGGGCACACTTCCAAATCAACATACCTCTTCTGAAACAACACACAGTTGTTCTTGCACACATGGATGTTCTCGAACGCAAGGCCCAATTCTCGAAGATATTTCCTGGCCTTGACATATGATTTTGGCAACTCACTCTGAGGGTATCCTTCTGACATTAGCTTCAACATTGTGGAAAAGCATGTATTGCAGATTCGATGACGAGACTTGTGAAAGGTCCCTTGTGGTTTTTGGTAATTGAGTGACAACATTAGGTGAACTAATATGTGTGATTGAGATTATACACAGGGGATTAGTTCACACATGATGATGCAATGAAGGAGCTTATTGCATATGAGACATGACATGGAGTCATGTGACCAAGGTGGTGAAGATCAAGACAAGGCTTGGCTTGATAGACCGCTTGCAAGTGTGAAGGGCAAGTCAAGGGACTTGGCGCCGATGGACCGACGCAACGGTGAAGAGCAAGTGAGGTCAAGATCGATGGACCAAGAAGGTCATGTGATGATATGAAATGGATCATATCATTCTTGATCGTGTTGGTGCATGTGTTGCATCGGCACTTGAAGATGGAGCGGAATGGAAATGCGCAAGGCAAAGGTATAACCTATAGGGCATTTCATTTCGCCGGTCATTGGAGCTTAGAGAAGTTTATGACCGGGTTTAGGATAGATGGTCGTACTATTAAGAGGGGCAAACTTGTTTGCATATCGGTCATCTAGTGCCACTTGAGCGATCTAACTTTTGCGATGTGTTAGGATCGAGTGGCGTGGTAAGAGCTAACCTGTCCTTTGTCTTGATTGTAAAAATGCTAACACACATGCACATGGTGATGTACACTTGGTGGTGTTGGCACATTTGCAAAGGCGGCGGCCATTGCGGGGTTGAGTTGGGTTTGGGAACCACTCATCCTCCCGCCCGAAGCTTGCGAGGTGGGATTCGGGCTTTCGAGAAAATGAGATGCATATTTTCTATTGCGCGGATGCATCGTGGTGGTGAAAACATGCTATTCCTCGTGCTCAAGTTTGGTATACTTGATGGGTAGCATGTCGAAGCAAAGGCGATGAAGATCGCAACAGAAACGGCCGGGCCGGGCCGGACCGGACCCGGACGGCCGGACCTCCGGTGGGTGCGTCTGGCGAGAGCATGTTTTTCGGCCAGGCGCGAGGCCGACGGGACAGCAGTGACGGACGCTTCCGGTGTTGACCGGAAACGCGGATCGGACGCATGCCTTTGGTTGTCGGGCCAGGGCCTGGCTGGCGTCTTTGTGACGGACCCGTCAGGGTGTGACCGGACGCTGGACCGACCCACTGGTGAGTCCGGTCGGTCGCGTCCCGGTCAACTCGCTAAAACCGTGGTTTGAAGCACCAACGGCTCTATTTGGCTTGGGGCTATAAATAGAGGGTGTGTTCGCCATGGCAGGTGCTTAGCACCTTGGGGACTTTGTGTCCATGCTTGAGAGTGCTTGAGAGCCCTCCCACTCACATATGATTGATATCGTTCATCCGATTGAGTGAGAGATCGTGTTCTAGTGCGTTGCGTTAAGAGATCGCATTCGTGGCACTAGGTGATCGTGTTGCAAGCCGGTGTGCTTGTTTCTTTCTTGGAGGTTGCCACCTCCTAGACGGCTTGATGGCAAGAGACTTCGTGAAGCACGCAAGAAAGCTTGTGCGGTGCTTCAAGAAGAGATTGTGAGAGGTTTGTGCTCATCTCGCAGAGATCGTGAAGAGCAACTCTAGTGGAGTGTGTCATTGAGCTATCACACTTTGTGTGTGGGTTCACACCGGCACCCTCTCGAGGGATTGGCTAGAGGACTCACATCGTGTGAGGGACTCGTCGAGCTCAATTTGTGGGATTTGGCACCGCCATTAAGCTCAAGGATCATCACCGGGTGATTCGCCAAACCTTAAAGTGTTGGTCGACACAACGAGGAGTAGGGGAATGTGATGTAACCTCCTAATTCTCGGGCCCACGCACTTTTTGTCTTTGTCCCAAAGACCTCGATACCGTCTTGAGATGCACCCGATAACTTAAGAAGCTGTCGGGTGTCACCGAAACCCCGATTACACCACTCATACCGGGATCAACAAAGGAGTAGCTACAACATTACCACATTTGTTACAAAAAATATAGATCGTGAGTGCGGAAGAATAATAATATTAATTTTACAAAAGTATGAGTAAGTTACTTTTGAGCAAAAATTAACTTAATTTGCGGAAGATGAGTAGAACTAGAAGACAACCGGATCATGCCGAGCCCACCGACATAACCTTGGTTAACTGCTTTCGAGTCAGCACCTCGCAACAAGGGTTAACAAACCCCGAGTACACAATGTACTCCATAAGACTTACCCGACAAAAAAGAAAAGACTCCAAGGATATCTTTGGCTTAAGGGAAGTAGAGCTAGAAAAGGAGAGTTTGAGAAAAGCTTACTACAAGTGGATCCTTACTTTCAATATTTTTAGCATCAATTTTGTTGAAGCATAATTAAGCTAGATTTGCACCCATTCTAGCTCAAACACTTTTAAGCAACACAACTCAACTTAACTCTGCATCTCTTTTCCTTTCATAACCATGAGTAACCTTGTTTCTTCAATTACTACGATGAATGGACGAGAAGAACGGGTCTCCATAACCGAGAAGCAACGGCGATCCGCGAATCGATTCAAACCCGGCTGGGATCCCTAACCACACGACATATGTAGCACTTAAGCTTGCATATACCAACCTTCTTTCAGATTTGTCCAAAAGCGGGAGCGAGGCTGCGCCACCCGAGCACACGATACTCCACCTCCCTACCCCCGCGATCCCTAATGACAATGACGGTTTACCCAAGTAGGGTGGGTACACGCTACTCCCGCCATCTCTCCACTCCCCGGTCGCGTGGTTGCCATTCCCGATTTGGCTCCACCGAGATCCTACACAGGGTATGTGGCTAGTTAGGGTCGACCGACCGGTGTGATCGCGGTCGGGCGTGCCATTGACCCAAAGCGGTCTCAGCGAACTTATGCGTTCAAAAGTCGAACTTAACAATCCAAACAACGGACGGTCCTTAAGCGACCAACACGGGACAAGCACGGCTAGGTATCCCGCCGGCTTTCAACCTACGCTGGCGTCGATCTCAAATTCATCACTACCATATTTATTCTCATGAACCACCATCGTGGTGTTCTCTTTTTTCCATAGCCAGGAGGAACAAAGATAAAACCTATATCTCATGAACGATGAAGCCATCATTCGACTTCTACCGACATCTAAGCATTACTAAGCATTAGAGAAACGACCTATTCATACTAGTGGGATAAATTGCGGAATAGCGTAGATCAAGGTAATCATGCAAAAAGCGGTATCAACCAACTCCTACTAACTTAATGCACATTGCACTAGACTTAAGGTGAATAAAACATTTATAAACAGAGAGAAGGGTTTATGCTCAGGGGCTTGCCTCACGTATTGCGAGGAAAAAGTTAGATTCTTAACGAGATCATCCGAGTCATACTTAACATCGACACCACCGGTGGTTGGATCTTCCTCGGCTCGACCATCATGAACCACCTCACTCTCGTATACTCTACACGTAGATGATGATGCATGCTTTAGCATGATGAAATGATAAACATGATGCTTGATGAAAGCAGGAAAAAAAGATAAACAATTTGAGTACAATTTTCCTTCACGATAAAGTTGCAACCCAACAAAACCAACTTGTTGAATTACTCTAAAGATATCATCACCATTGCCTAAGGAGTTCTCAAGGACCATTTGATTATGATATGATCCAAGATTCACAAAACAATTCCAAGATCACACAAAACCTAAGTCATTAAACTCTAAACACTCACCTTCCTAATAAATAAAATAAAGCATAATATAGAAAATAATTTAAACATTTCAAAACGACTCCAAACTTTTTTTAAACAAGTAGGTCACATCATAAAAACAGTACCAAATAAATTTTCATGATTTTTGAATAAATATTTTATTTTCTAAAAATCATGGAAGATGCATTTTTCAATTAAAATTTGTATTTTTAAATCATGCAAAAACTACTCAAATTCAAAGTTTCAAATTTTTCATGGATACATATACTCATAAGAAGCTTCTACAAAAATTTTTGGAATTTTTAAAGCTATTTTCAAATTTCTATGAATTTTTGAAAGAATCAGCACTATTCACAACAAAGGAAATTAGATAAATCAAGTTTTAAAACAAAACAGACTTTCGGGGCGAAACCGGCCCAAGATCCCATTCGCCCAAAGATCAGGCGGCCCAGCCCAGCCCTCGGCTACAGTAGCAGGCAGGTCGGCGGGCCATGTCTTGGCCCGGCCATGGGCGGTAGCGATTGTTGCCGGCGATTTCGCCCGGCGGTGACCTCGCCGGCGGCGACGAGACCTAGCCCTACGTGCTCCCCACAACCCCCGCGCATCCCATGGCACCCCAAACCTAAACCCTAAAGCACCGCGGCATCCTTGCCCGGCGACCATGGCGGACGGGCGGCGCGGGGTAAAGCGACGGAGATGCTCGTTTGAGCGATTCCGGCGACGGGCGAAAGCACGCGACAACACGCCTAACACATCCAGCGACCCAGACTTACCACTTAATCGAACCTAACTTGCCCTCTAGCAGACGGGGCTACGCCAAGGCAGCTTTTGAGCGGCATCAGTAAAACTTCGCCCGGCGACCGGCGTTCCGGTGACTTACTGGCGCGGCTATGACTAACCGACGGCACGAGTGCGGGCGGGGAGCTCACCCGGTTGCGGTGCGCGACGCCGGTTGGGGACGGGAGACGAGGCGGAGCGAGGTTGGCGGCGGTGGCGGCGACGGGCCGGCGGTGCTCCCGGCGGCAAGCAACGGGCGTTCGGCGTGTCCGTGGGGCAATCACAAAACGACCGAGCGCATCATGACCACGATCTCAAGGCGTCGCTAGATCTCTAGATGGTTTTGCACGCAGGCTCACCGAGACGACACGGCGGCGCGGCGGCGGTGGTGCGGCGGCGTGGATTACCCGGCCGTGGAAAACACGGAGCGGGCGAACCGGTCGGCGAACCCGCGGCCGCCGAGTTGGCTCAAAGCGCCAGGCGCGCAACAAAGTTGCGGAACACGATGGAAAAACTATTTAGACGGATTGGAGCTTGAGGACGGCAGCAAAAGGAAAGGGGCGGAGGCGGTTTTCGGCGGCGGTGGAAGGAGAAAGAAAAGTCGGCACGGCGTCGGCGTTGGGTTTATAGAGCAAGGGTACCGGGCAGGTGGGCGAAGACGTCGCGACCTCGGCCCCGGCTGCTCGACGCAGCGTCCTCGCGGAACCAGCGAAGCGGCCACGGCGACGGTCGCCGGCAGCCGGCATGGGAAGAACGGGGAGAAATCTGTTCCTTTGTTCACCCTAAAACCTAACTTTTTTCTAAATTTTGTCAAATTCACCCAAAATTTGAACTGAACTTCAAAAACTCCAAAAGTGACTTAGGCTAAATTTTCAAGATCTACAATTTTCATAATTGGAAGATTTTCAAAATCAGCCTCTAAATAGGACTTTTTGAAAAGCAGTTCAAATTTTTGAAATTTGAATTCAAAATTACTTTTTTAAAATCATGTAACAACTTGAAAAACTTTGTACATGACTTTTGCTCATCTCAACAAGATCTACAAACTCACTTTTGAAAGTTTTTGCAAATTTTGCTTAGATTTTGAATTAGGGTTTTAAATCAAAAGGGGATAAAACCCTAGTTTTGGTATTTTCAAAATTACTTTAAATTTTTGAACTAAACTTTGAAAACTCAAAACACCAACTTTGTTCAACTTTGAAAACTCTACAAATTTTCTTTAATAACCATACCCAAATTCTTTATAAATTTTGAATAAAAGAAAAGGGGGTAAAAAGAAAGAAAGGAAGTTTAGGGTTTTCGGAGTTCAATTCAAACTTGAATTTGATTAAAAAATTCAGATTCTCAACCTATACTATCCAACCCTCATCCAACAACACACTTAGGATCAAAAACATAAAACAAACTTAATTTTGTCCAATCCAGGACTTAAGCGGTAAGTAACACACGGGGTGTTCTGAGGGAAGTTGGCAAGCTTCCCGAGACCTCGAAAAAAATCACGCGGTGTCATCTTGTGTCCACACTTCGCGGTGGTTTGCAATCTCTTCATCACAAGCTTTGTTCTTACATTCATATATATATTGTGCTTGTGATTGAGTAGTGTAGTTGTAACTATCTAGCTTGTGTAGCTTGTTTTAGTTACTTTGCTTAGCTTATGTACCAAGATAATTTGAGCCTTTGGGTTAGGCGTGTGTTGCTGTAATGAGAACCTCCTAATTACGGGCCCACCTGCACTGTCATTGTCCCAAAGACCTCGGCAGGTTGTGCGAGATACACCCGATAACTTAAGAAGCCCCTGTTGATAACTCATACCGGGATCAATAAAGGAGTAGCTACAACATTACAACATTTATTACAAAAAAATATAGATCGAGTGCGGAAGAATAATAACATTAATTTTACAAAAATATGAGTAAGTTACGTTTGAGTAAACTTAATTAATTTGCGGAAGCCGAGTAGACTAGAAGACAACCAGATCATATCGCGCCCAAATGACATAACCTTGGTTAACAAAGACGAGTCGGCAGACTGCAACAAGGGTTAACAAACCCCGAGTACGGGAGTACTCAACAAGACTTACCCGACAAACAAAAAAGAGGAGAAGACTTCGGGAATGCAGGTTTAGGGGAATCAAGGTAAGGCTTAGCAAGAATCAAGAATTCTTTTGCGAGAAAAGCTTACTAAAAGTGAATCCTTACTTTCAATATTTTTAATTCATATTAGTAGCTCATATACTCTAGGTTATCCTACTCTAGAGCAAACATTTTTTTCATAAGCCAACTTTCTTTCCTCAAAACCATATTCCATCAATTACTACTTAAGAAGGGTGCGAGGATCAAGTCTCCTTTTCTCGTGGAGCAAACGCCGATTCGAACCGCTTAAAACCCAGCTGGGGGGATATCTCACCACACGACATATGTAGAGCTTAAACTTGCATATGTCAACCCTCACTCGGACCGGTCCAAAACGGGACCGCATCCTACGCCACCCGAGAGTCTTTGTACACCTCCAATCCGGGACTTCAACCCACGAGGGTAACTTGTACTCCCGCCATCTCTCCACTCCCAAAGGCGCGGTTGTACGTTCCCGATTTGGCTCACCTCCGAGATCTCGGGCTTACTCGTATATGTGGCGATTATAACAAATTCTTGATCCAATGGCCAATCCACGGGGACGGTCCTTAAACGACCAACACGGGACAAGCACGGCCTAGGTATCCCGCCCGGCTTTCAACCTACGCCCCGTTCGATCTCAAATTCATTTCTACTTCTCTTTCTTTTCCGAAAAGGTAACATTTTCTCATGTAAAGCATTTTGAAGAAACAACTTAACTAATTAAGCGGGGCTAAGCATCACTAAGAATTTTCGAAATAAAACAGGTTAACAAGGATGGTATTGCAATAATCAAGGATGATAATGCAGCAATTAGGTTATCACTCAACTCCTAGTACTTAATGCAACATATCATAAACATAAGTGTAAAAGCTTTGTAAAAATACAAGGAAATGTTTAAATGTATCAGGGGCTTTCGTTGTGGTCTAGGACTCGGGGGTCAACACCACAATAAAAGAAATCCTCACCATGAGAAAAACCCTCCTCAAAGAGCTGGCTCGGCTTTAACAATCTCGGTCTCGCTCACTACACTAAATAATGTATGCTTCAACATGATGGAATTTAAATATGATGCTTAATTGATGCAGGAAATGATAACAACTTGAATATAACCCTTCACGATAAAGTTACAACCCAACAAAACTAACTTGTTGAACTACTCTAAAAGATATCATCACCATTGCCTAAGGAGTTCTCAAGGACCATTTAATTATGGTATGATCCAAGATTCACAAAACAACCCAAAAGTCACACAAAAACCTAAATTATTTGACACTAATCAATTTATAAACCACATGAAATAATAGAGCATAAAATAGAAAATAATTTAAACATTTCAAACTGACTTCAAACTTTTTATACAAGTAGGACACATCATAAAACAGTATCAAATAAATTTTTATGATTTTTGAATAAATATTTTATTTTCTAAAAGTCATGGAAGATGCATTTTTAATTAAAATTTGTATTTTAAAATCATGTAAGAATTACTCAAAATCAAAGTTTCAAATTTTTCATGGGTAGAGATACTCATAGGAAGGCCACACAAAAAATTTTTAGAATTTATAAACAAGTATCTGAATTTAAATGAAAATAACAAAATCAGACACTATTTACATAAAAGAAATTAAATAAACATATTTTAAAACAAAATAGGCTTTCGGGCCTAAATTGGCCCAAAGCACTGTCGCGTGGCCCGGAGGACAGCAGAACTGTGCCGGCCCAACAAGCGGCCTGCCTGAGGACTTGACTTGGCAGTTTTGCAAAAAGGCCCTCGGACTTTTATTAAATTACGATAATAAGTACAAAATACTATTTCTATGAGTTAAGAAACTTACATTGGGAATCCTAGAAAATATTCTATTTACATCTAGGTCCTCTTTCTATCTTCTCCTTCGTTCTTCCTTGGCAAAATTTGCCGACGGACCTTTCGATGGTGGCTTTGGCCACCGGACACTAAAAAAGTCGTCTTGCTTGGGAAGATCTTTGGAATTACGTGGCTCATTGCCACAACACACCACCGTTGCCCTCGGGTGTACATCGCCGCTATTTGGCTGGAGAAGCCGGCCTTCCGCGGCATGTGCGCTGACGCCCGCCGCACCTGGCCGCGCTGCCGCCCTCGTCCTCGCCCCCATGCCGCACCGCCGTCCTCGCGTCGTTTTCCACGCTGGGCGCCGCCGTCCTCGCCCTTACGCCAAGGCCGCCCCCGCCACGCCCACGCCCACCGCCCCCCGCCCGGAGAGACAATTTGCCAGTTCGCGGTGCGTTGCACGGTCGGCGAGCTTCAGCGCGAGCGGCGTGGGTGGGTCGGGTGCGGAGCTGGGCGCTGGTCGTCGGTGTTTGCATGCCAAACCCTCGCTGACTCGTGGGTCCAGTGAGCGAGCGGGCGTTTGGTACCGCGGTCGGCGAAGTGCGGGCGGGGCGCGAGGTGTTACGCGGTCGGCCTACGCCATGGGGCGGCCCGAAGACGAAGCGCGAGACGAAGATTGGCGGCGGCGCGGCTCCTCCACTGGCTCTGTCGCAGGCGGCCCCTCTACCATGGGGCGGCCCGCCGGTGCGCCGCCGCGGGCTCCGTCGCCCGACTCCACCGACGCGAGATACGCCTCCGCGGCTCGCGATTAGCGCGCGTGCGATGCCGTTACCCGCGCGCTACGAGTCGCGGGCGAGCTCGGTAGCATGCACCTCTCTCATCCACCCGCAGGTTCGCTCGCATGCATATGGGCTAGCGACGCCGCCGTGAACGGGCGCGCGAGGCGGAAGGCGGCGGTGTCCCCGTGACAAATGACCGCACAATTTTAGTGTGTTTGGACAAAGACATTCTTTTAGTGTCCAGGGGCAAAAGCCAGGTTTTTCAGTCCCCCCCGGCAAATTCTCGCCTTCTTCCTTGGACCGAACAGAAAGGCGGGAGATGTTGACCGCGCGGATTCCTCGATGGTGGTGAGGTTTCCGGCGACGGGACCCGGCATCAACGGACTTCGTCTCATTGAGACGCATCCATCGGGATAGGTCTCCGGAATATGTTTCAACATCTACACACGGTGGTGAAAGAAAAGGTACGCGACGCCAGACGTATGTAATCAGACGTCTCGATGACGAAGGCCGCCGCCTTGTTCGACCACTGGCGAAGTGATGCGAGGCGCTCTATAGCTGCGCAGACGCACGACGAACCTCATGCACGCGATTAGGAAGAAGAAAGATAGGTGGAGCTGGCCTGGCCACGGCGGGCCAAGAGCTCGGCCATGGCCGATCGAAGAAGAAGAGGCCCGGTGACCATTACCTTGGTCGTCGGCGCCGATTGATCACAAAGCGCGAAGGTGGAGCGGTCGAGGTGAGCTCTGTGGTGGCAAAAGGGGAAGAAAATGACGACGAAGCGCGCTTGGCTGCAGCAGCGACGAGCGGCGGAGCGACGGCGTATAGAGGAAGAAGAAAAAGACGAACACGGCAGCCGTCCTCGGGTATTTATAGAAGGAAGGGGATGGAGAGGTAGCTGGGAGCTTCGCGAGCGTCTCCAGGAGGCCGGGCTCGCGAGAGGTCGGCCGGTGGACGGTGGCGCGAGCTTGAAGCCGGCGGTGGCGGCCGGCCATAGGCCGAGCCCCCCTTTTTTTTCGAAATACTCTAGCAACCCGTTTTCAAACCCTAACTTCACAAATGCTCCCAAAATTTGAACTGAACTCAAAAATCTCCAAGAACAAACTTCTCTCAACTTTTCAAGATCAACACATTTCATAAAAGAAGCATCTTGAAAATCAGCCTCGAAAATTGGACTTCTTGAAATGGGGTCAAAAAGGGGCAAATTTGAATTCAAAATTACTTTTAAAATTGCATAAAAACTTGAAAATCTTTGTACACCAAAAATGTACACAAAGAAAAAAACTCTACAAACAAGCTTTTGAAAGTTTTGTCAAATTTTGCATGGATTTTTGAAATAATGGAAAGGGGGTAAATCTAGGGTTTGAAACTAAGATTTTTGAAATCCAATTCAAAATGGAATTTGATAAAATTTCAAACCAACACGATATATAGATATAAAAACAATCAATCCTAAACATAATTGAGATCAAACACATGTGATCAAAATAAAATCACTCTAATCCCCTAAGCACACACAATTGCTAATTAAATAAACTTATTTTACTTAATGCATAGGAGGTTATTTAAACATGCATGCTTTGCAATGCATATGATGACATGTTTAAAATTTTAATTGTGTATTAACATCCGGGATGTTACAATTGCCTTGTCTATTGTGCATTTAGTGAGCTTAGGGGCTTTGTGCTTGTGCTTACTAGAATTGTGTAGGAGCTCACCCGTGCTTGAAGTACTAGTGCTTAGGTTTGTGTGACCTTGCATTAGAATTGATTAGGAGCTCAAGCTAGGCTTGTCACCTCACTCTTCTTGTGTAGGATCCTTTGTGAGGTGATTTAGAGTCATAGATAGAGGGGTGAAGTCTTGGCTAGATCGATAAGTTTAATTCCGCATTTGTTTCGGTTAGCCGGTGCAATTAGTTTTTTTAAAAGGGACTATTCACCCCCCCCTCTAGTCCCCATCTCGACCCTTCAACTTGACATACAACATCCTCACCAAAAAAAAAAAGAAAATTTTGAATGGCTAGAACCAGGGCTAAGCGCCTTCTTCGCATCTTCAAGAACTCTTGGGCCTTGGCTGTTCTCCATCGACCCTGCATTTGCATATAGATCTCCTATCATCTCTAGCACTCCATGATCCTCATCGTAAACGTCATCGTCCACGCCCACATGAATCCCAAAGTCATGATCACTTCCATGGCCCACATGCTCCAAATTCTCAACTACAGCAGCATCTGCCGGCTCCCCATGATGAATCCCACGGTGTATGTAGCTAACATTCCAAAAACATGTCTATGGTCAGCTACATCATTCTGAGACCACTCTATGTGATTAAGACATTTGATCGGACGCGACACAGGTGTCGCGGTGGGCGGCCCGGGCTTGGCGTTTGTGACCGGAAGCTTCGACCGGACTCATGGACGAGTCCGGTCGGCGCGCGCAGAAATGCACATTTCCACCCAACGGCTCCATTTCGTGTTGGGGCCCATTTATACCCCTTTGGCCGGCTTGTGCTCTCTCTCTTGGTCTTTTGAATCACTCCTAATATCCTAGCGCTGAGCAACAAGCCCTCCCTTATCTCACTCTTGCTTGTGAGCTTCATTCTTGAGAGAAGAGGTGATCCAAGTGCATTTATGTCGAGTTCTTGCATCTAGAGGCACTTGTGGATCGTTGTGAGCCGGTTGGTTTCCTTTTGCTCTTGGAGACACCGCTCCTAGCCCGGCTTTTTGTGATTTGGTGGAGGCGTTAGCAAGATAAGATGATTATTCTTGGCCACCTCCAGGTGATTTGTAAGAGGAATACGCGATCCTCGTCGGAAGACAAATTGCAAGGAATACATTGCTCGTGTCTTGGGTACCTCACTTCGAGTGGTGGCTTGGGGCTAGCAAGTGCACCGCCTAGCTCAAGCACCATCCTTGTGTTGGTCGGACAGACAGGAGACTAGCTTGTCGGTGTACAAGTGAACTCCGGGTCAACACATCGACGTGTCTCCTTGTCTTGGTGATTGGCTTAATCTTCATATTGTGATTGTTCATCCTCGACATCGGTGATTGGTTCATTACCTCTACACGTCGGTATATTGAGATCACCTCTCTAGCATTACTTCCTAGTTTACTTTATGTAGAAGAGCTAGCTTCTGCATGTGTAGTTGTTCTTGCTAGCCTAAGGATCATATCTAGGATTGTTCACTAGATAGAGTAGTGACATAGCTCCTGAGTAACATAGAGATCATAGAGTATATTTAGAATTGTCACCAGAAGGCTTGCAAGACAATAGAGCTAGTGCAAACCGCATTTACGCCATTTGTTATACTAATCGGTTTGTTAATTCGAGCTTGTAGAAATTTTTATAGGCTATTCACTCCCCCCCCTCTAGCCATCTAGGACCTTACAGGTGCTCGTGCTCCCTTTTGGTAGAGTGCGGTGCTGTCGAGTGGCCTCGCTCCGGTGCGGGAGGCCGTGGCTCGTGCTACCCGAGATGGAGGCCACGCGGTGGCGGGGTCATGCCGCCAGCCAGTCCCTGTTCGCAAGACACCGGCACCTGGCTGCGATGACAAACAGCCGAGCCCCAGGTTGGAGGATCTGTCATTTTCTGTCCCCAATTTTTTTTAGGTTTAGGGATTTGCTTTTCTTTGATATTTCTTTTCCGAATTGAATCGGCTCTTCCGTACTTTTCTTTTCCCCATACTAGGGTTTGAAAAAAAAAACGAATCAAAATCGAATCTTGTTTCTATTCTTTCTATCGATTTCTTTGCCCCGATCTAAATCTACACAACTAGACCCGAAGCTCCGATACCAATGTTAGAAATTTAGGATCGACTAGGTGAGATCTAGTGGGTACTCGTTCTCTTGAATCGTGATAAACGAGTAGATGAATGGAATACAATCGATGGAGATGAGAAAGATGGGAAATGGAAGATAGTACTAGACATCCTTAGGCGTAGACGAACCATGGCGTTGGTGACCCATGGTGTTGGAGAAGGAGACGTCCTCCTCCCATCGTTGGTGCAGTTGCGAATCGTGGCGGCAGTGAGTCCATCCCGTCGCTAACAGCTCGCCCTCTGGGTCGGTCTAGGGATTGGAGGTGGGGAAGTCTGGCGGCTGTAGAAGTGAACCTCGTACCCTAAACCATGGCCCCCACCTCCTCTTTATAGGGCTGCGTGACAGGGGCCCACCAGCCTTGTCTTGGGCTGGATGCCCCCGATCAGGGCGTGAAACAAGGCCCAGTTGACCGTTGGGCCAACTGGTGGAGATAAACTTTAACGGCAACATCTTGAAAATGGACTATCTAGATTTCTTCTCGGTATTCTCTCTCCTTGCTCACTCATAATCCAGTGGTCAAGATTGTGTGTGTCAACATCATCAGCCTCTCACTGCCCGCGCCCTACTCATGCTAATCGCCTTGCCGCCGTTAATAACGCTAATCACCGTGCCACCGCTAATCACCCATCGTTCCCTGCCGTGGAGACTACCAGATGGCTAGAGGGGGGGTGAATAGCCTATAAAAAATTTCTACAAACTCACTAAACAAACCGATTAGTATAACAAATAGCAAATGTGCGGTTTGCGCTAGCTCTAGTGGTCTTGCAAGCCTTCTAGTGACAAGACTAAATATGTTATGATCTCTAAGTCACTCAAGGTCTATGTCACTACTCTATCTAGTGAACAAACCTAATATGATCCTTATGCTAGCAAGAACAACCTACACAAGCAAGTGCTAGCTCTCTACTCAAAGTAAACTTGGAACGTAATGCAAGAGTAGGGGCAATGAACCAATCACCGTGGAGAAGATCAACAATCAAACACAAGATGAAGATGATCCAATCACCAAGACAATGAACACGATGATTTGTTCACCCGGAGTTCACTTGTTCACCGACAAGCTAGTCTCCAGTTGTGCCGACCAACGCAAGGATGGTGTTTGAGCTAGGCGGTGCACTTGCTAGCCTCAACACACCACTCACAAGTGAGGTACCCAAGACACGAGCAATGTATTCCTTGCACTTTGTCTTCCCGACGAGGAGTGCATGATCCTCTCACAAATTCGCCCGGAGGTGGCCAAGAACAATCTACTTTTCTTGCCAACAACTCCACCAAATCACCAAGCTGGCTAGGAGCGGTGTCTCCAAGAGAAACAAGAAACCAACCGGCTCACAACGATCCCCAAGTGCCTCTAGATGCAAGAACTCGATGCAAATGCACTTGGATCAACTCTTCTCTCAAGAATGAGAGAGGAGTGATGTTGCTCAGCTCCAGGGTGTTAGGAATGATTCAAATGACCAAGAGAAGGAGCAATGGCCGGCCAAAGGGGTATAAATAGGCTACACCACGAAATGTGGCTGTTGGGGAGAAAGCCACGCTTTCTGCAGCCTGACTGTAACACCCGTGTTTTTGCATCATTTTAAAATTCACTAAAAATTTGAACTTTTTGAAATAAACTAAAACTTGACCTACTTTCCGCAAAACCAAACCCCTGTTTTCGAAAACCCTGCATCCAAATCTCACCATATAGAAATTAGACTCCCTTGTTTGCTTGCTTGCAGAGCTTATGGTGGCCAAGGTATGCATACTTGATCTAGACTTTAAATTATGGAAGTATTTATGCATGAGCATGGTTTACATTTTTCTGGGAAATAATCCGCAAACCCTAGACTACATGAGTGGGGAGATATGTATATTCCAAACACCTCTGGATAAATTCCTGGAATATATGTATGTACCAAACCCATGGGTAGGCCCTAGGAAATAGAAAGGGAAATACTAGGGGCATGTATACCAATGCATATATCTATATGTATGTCCCTCCCAACAAGCATATATATAAGTGCTTAATGATAAATCCCAAGAATATATATGCTTGTGTAAACATACACATGGGTATAGGCATACATAGAAACGAGAAGGAGAATAAAAAGGGGAATTATAAACCATGCGTGCTACTATGTATTTCTTCCAGGAAGAGGGTATATATTCTTAGTACTCAAAAAGGGTCCTAAGAATATATTCACTTGCATAAACATAACGGAAAGAAATACATAAGGTATACATGAGAAGTAAAAGGGAAGGAAAATGGAGAAAAGAGAGAGAGGGAAAGATAGCTCGTGGGCTCATTTGCCAAACTTCGGCCCAGCAGCAAACCCCCTCACCTCCTCCTTTCCACCAGCACGCCGAGTGGGCGGCCAGTGGCTCGAGCCCGGCTCGACAGGCCCAACGGCCAGAAAACCGAGCCCGACTCACCCCTCCTCCTTCCACTGCCGAATGGACCCCGCCGTCGCCATGTCTTCTTCCACCCTCTGATTCTCGTGCGGACGACACGGCCGGTCCGGCCCATCGGACCCGGACTGCCGTCGTCGTACGCCAAGGGAGACGACCGCCGCACAGTGGACCTGCTGACCCGCAGCGCCACCACCGCGTCGCCATTCCGCGCACAGAAAGTCTTTAATGCCAACAGCGGCGCCAACACGTGAAGCTCGTTCCGCGGGCTGGTGACGAGACCGAGCCACAGCGAGGCCACTAACCCCGACGAGGTTGTCGGATGATGCCACGAGCACGGCGTGGCGTCAACTTCGCAAATGGCGCCGAACGCCCGTGCTCGCGAGCATGCCGCTATCATGGCTGGCATCCGCTAACGATGCCAGCGCGCCGCCACTAACCTCGACGTGACAAGGCAGTAGGCCAGTTCTACGAGGCCGCTGTGTAGGGCAACGCGACGACGAGGACAGCTCCACACGCGCCGCGGCGTCACCGCGAGCCACCGACAATGCCGCCATGACGGCTAGCAACCCCGCCCTGTACAAGAAGACCGAGCAATAGACCAGCTCGCCGGAGACCGAGGGCGTGCGCTTGCGCCAGCTCGAGACGACCTGTTCAGAGTCGCCGCGCGCACAAGGAGGCTGCCGGAAAGATCGGAGCGGTGAGATAAATATCTCGTCGGCGACACCCTCGTCGGCGCCCTATAAATAGGCCCCTCCCGCTCACAATCGGACTCACCCACCCTTCGCAAGCTCCGCCGTGCTCTGGAACACGCGGTGCTCTCCTCAACTCACTCCCTCCCCTCTCCTTGCTCGGGTAATCCGAGTTCTCCCCAATTTTGGGAAATTCGCCGCCAATCGCTAGGTCTCGACACCGCCGTCGATTTCGTCGCCTATTGCTCAAATTGGTGAGTCCAATGGCTTACTCGAGGTCCCTCCTATCGATTCCCCTATTTTTCCTTTGCCCTTGTGCTGTAGAAGCCATCCCCTGGCGCCCCCGCCGCCCGATGCGCGCGCCGCCCACGCACGCCCGTCATCGTGGAAAAACCCTGCCCCCTTCACCCTCACCCCTACCCGGCCATTCAGGCAGACGCGAGGTGTCCGAGGAGCTTTCCACGGTGAGCAGCTGATTAATGCCGGCCATCTCGGCGATACTCGGTGAATGACCGCCGCGGCGAAGGGACTCCGGGACGCGACCCGTTCGCGCGACGCCCGTTCCCCCCACCGTCACGGCGCTGGGAAAGGGCGTGTGAGGCACGTGACGCGTGGTGTCGCTGACCGCGCCGTCACCGGACCACGTAGGCAGGACCCAAGGTCTACAGCGCCACTCTGGCACCTACGTGGCACTCGGAGGCCCCACCTATCATGTACACAGTGCATCCATACGATTACGGGTACACGTAGTTAAATGCTAAGTACACCCGGTTAGTGTACACGAGGAAGCTAGAAATCCTATTTCCCGTGTCAGAAAAATTCCCTTAAAATTTGTAAATTCATTATTCGATTTATGGAATTTTATCATGTAATTAGATCCAAATTTGTTACATGATAAAATTGTATTATAATACTACCCTAATTAATAAATTAGGGATTAATATTATAAATTCCATAACTCATGCATTTTAATTGCGTTTCACGTGAAACGACTTCCATAATTTATCTAAAATCTAGATCTATGCAACTAACCTATTACCACCATAATGTTCTATGCTTGTTTTGTATGCCATAGTTCAAGCTAGGTTTTTGCTTTGATCCTTGAGGTAATTTTTCGATGATCGGATTAGAGGTTCTCCCCGGAGTACGTAGAAACATTCGACGCCAGTGCCGAGCAGTAAGAACATCCCAGGCAAGTCCTTACCCCCCTAACCTGACCTAATTACTATAATGCTTAATAAGGTGTTAAGATAAGCATAACCAGGGCAAGCCGCATGGGGAGTACTCATGGGCTATGTGCGTGAGGCTTCGCTTAGGCTTTGTCGATAATATAACTTAAGTAATTAATGGTGTGAGCCCTCCAACAAAAAGGTGAGTGGTGGTAGTCTACATGGAGGTGGACTAATCACAATCGGGGATGTATCCCGTGGAGAGATACTTCGCCTCCCTAAGAACCGGTTCATAGACCTTCTACCTAGTGCGATATTTCAGATACGACCACGCGCCATATATGGGATGGCTTGATTCACACCCCGTTGGGTTGAGGTATAATTGGGATCCAAGGTGGCGGGCGGGCAAAGCGACCTATTAGGAGCAGGCGTGGGGAGAGTGGCCCCATGGTCCGGTTTGGCGTGGATGCCGAAAGTGATCTTCCACGTAAGTGTTTGGGTGCGAGTGGGCGCAGTGCTAGGTGCACATATTTATGATTGATGATTGGGTTAGTGTTGACAGTATAGGTTGGGTAATAAGGTATTACCTGTAAAGCCGTGGGTGATTTGGTATCACCATATTGTCTAGGATGATGCGTCATCCTTCCAACCCCTGAGAAGTCGTGGTGAAGATTATACCAATATACCTAGAGTAGCACTCAAGCGGGTACGGATCTCGTTGGGCTGTTGGAACCAACCCGGATGGGGAAGACTGTGCCTATCGTGTGGGGAAATTTGTACAACCTCTGCAGAATTATATGAATCTATTCGAATAGCCACGTCCTTGGAATGGGCGAATGCTAGGAAAGAACATCTATGATTAGAAATAACTAACGTTTGTGATGATGTGAAGGTGATGACCAGATGAGATAACTTCGGGAACTAGCAAGAGCAGTTTTAGAGACTCTGCTAGGGCCCAAAACCCTTAATATACCAAACCACCCCTGGTTTGGACTTCTTTGAAAGTACCTTTGTACTCACCACCCCTGTTTTACTGAATAGCGGCACATCCAAAGGTAAGATCGTTGTCAAGGTAAAGCGATCGGCGTTCAGAGGGAGTCCGAGAGGCGTTTGCTTAGGAAGAAGGTGTAGTTGCCAATGGTTTCCGGTCCGTGCTCAAGATGCCTGTGGGGTAGGAGGCAATAGTCATAGTTAATCCACCGCTTTCGGTTGGCTAACTCTGATAAAACATTCGCCACTGTAAGACTTTTTAATCCTATATTATTAAAGCTCAGATTTCTATTTAATCTGCATACCATTATCTAACACTAATGACCGTATTTGTGCGTGATCCTGGCGCAAATACGAGAGGTTAACAACCCATTAAAAGTGGGGCGTGACACTGACCGGACGCACTGACCGGACTCACCAGTAAGTCCGGTCACAACCGACACGACCCAACTAACCAGTTGGCCCCCTTGCTCCGCAGCGTCCGGTCCGCGGCGTCCGGGTCGATGCTTCCGGTCAAGACTGGAAGCGCCCCGGTCGGTGCGTCTGGTCGCCGTCGACCACACCCAAAAAAACATGCTCTCTGGCGGACGCACTTACTACCGAAGTCCGGTCGGTTTTCGTGCTTCCGGTCAGTGAGTCCGGTCACCGCATGCGAGCTGCGAATTTTGTCGTTGTGTTGTCGTTCCTTCGCCTTTGCTCTAAACCGACTTCCGCCACTTGATCCTTGTTGCCGACACGTCGAAGAACACCTCGACACCATGTGTTAGCATTTTGAAAACATTTTCATCAAGCGCGGAGTTAGCTCTTTAGGTTAGAATGCATGCATATGAATTTTGAACCTAAAGGCACTGGAGGACTAATATGTACGATAAGTTTCCCCTCTTTATAGTACGGCTTATCGATCCTATAATCACTCACACCCTCTATGGTGTCTTGAGTGTGAAATCAAAAGCCCTATGGTTATACCTTTGCCTTGGGGCCAATTGATCTCGAAACTCTACCGAGTTGCATGCTTGATCAACTTTTGGATCACCTCGATCCATCCTCCATGATCACCATGCACCAACTCCGGCATGACCAATCTCCAATCTAATCAAACACTTAGCATCGAGATTAGTCCTTAGGTGTCACTAATTAGCCAAAACCAAACTAGAGATCTTCACAAGTCGCGGGTAACGGGTGGCCGCAGCGGGCAGCTGTTTGTGGTGAGCAAGGAGCGACGTGACGAGCGGCTCCTACTGAACCGCAGCCCTGGACCACCGCTTGCGAAGCTGGTTCTGCTGGTGCCGTGTTCGCTACGCCGCCCGGTTCCGCGCACTACTACTAAATTGAACCTCGCGGGCGGTCTTTTTTTGATTTTCCGTGGCGGTTTGCAGCCCTAGGGTCACCGTTAATCGAGGATTTTCCATGGCGGTCATTTTAATGCCCAATAACCGTCATGGTAAATATTAACCGCGGGCGGTTCTTTAACAAAAACCGCCACGGTTAATCAAAAAAAAAAAAAAAAAAAAAAAGAAAAGAAAAAGTCCAACCCTAACCCTAACGGGCTGAGATCTGGGCTCGCGCCGCTAGATCCGCCGTCGCCGGCCCGTTAGGGTTAGGGTTGGCCACCGCCATGCAGCCCACGCCCGCCCGCCCCACGCGCCCCACACGCCCGCACCGCGCCGCCGGGGCGAGGGAGGTGCGGCGCCGCCGGAGACGCCTTCGGCCATGGCCGCGGGCCGCGCGTCCCCACACGCCTGCACGAGCCGCCGGGGACGGGAGGTGCACCGCCGCGAGGAGACGCTCGCCGCAGGCCGGATCCGTGCCTCCGCGCCGCCGGGGATGAGGGGGAGGTGCGCCGCCGGAGAATCCGTGCCTCTCCGCCCGACCTCCTCGTCGGCTCCGCAGATCCGCCCGCCCGGAGGGCGGCTCGCCGCAACCCGGATCCAGCGCCGGCGGCCGGAACGCGCACCACCGGTCGGATCCGCGCACCACGGTCGGATCCACGCGCCGGCGGCCGGAACGCCACGCTGCTCGGCCCGGGCGGGAGCACCTCGCCACCACTGCACGGTGCAGCGACCGCCTTCGAGTGCCCACCGCCTTGTCGTCCACGCCCTCCGCGCGGCGCCGCCTCGACCCCGCCGCGCGGCCGCCGCCTCAGCGTCGCGCCCGCCTCGCCCGTGAGAAGGGAGGGGCGGGTCGGCCGAGAGGGAAGGGGAGGGTCGCCATTGGCCGACCGAATGAGAGAAAGAGAGAGTGAGAAAGTTAGGGTTAGGATTGAGGGAGTGAGTGTTTCTTTTATATGCTAAAAGGTGCTAGTGGGCTGGTTTGGGCCTATAGAGATGGGTCGTTTGGGCTTTATTTACCGTGACGGTTTTATAAAAAACCGCCACGGTTAATGAAAAATGACCGCCACGGTTAATTAGGGTATTTTCCGTGGCGGTTTCTCAAATGCCCGCCACGGAAAATAAAATCTGAACACCACGCAAAATCAATCCTGTAGTAGTGGCGGAAGTAGGTTTCCGTCACCGTTGTCCTGAATAGTCTATGTTCTGTGCTGGAACTTGGTAAACATCTGTGTGGTGAGGCGCTGGAGACCGGTGGAGATCGGGCGATGGGTGTTGGCACTTGGCAAGCAGGTGCGCGACAGTCAATCTATTGCCGCTGGCTTAGGTTTAGACCCTGAATCAATTATGTTCATTGATGATTGATCCCTTCCTCTCAATTTCATGCGTATAACAATAACAGCAGTATTCTTGGTATATAACTCTACCATTTTCATTTACGGTTTCAGGTCTAACTCTCAATGGTTTAGGAGATAAAAAGACCTAAACTATGGTAATGTTGATCCCTAATTCAAAGATCAGTTTTTAAACTTTCGGCAGCACCTGTTCTATGGTCATTTTCTACTGATTCAGTGTATAACTAACACAATTGGCCTCAAGAAAATAGGTTACGAGATCATAAATCTACCATTTTCTATTGAGTTGTATGTTTTATGGATAGAGGATTCCATTTCAACAATTATCTTTACTTCTATGTGTACTTTTTTTTTTTTTGGTTTTGCGTGCATTGACTTACATTGGTCAATCTTACGTACATTTTGACGAGAAGAAACGGTATTTGCTGCCGCGCCGAACCAGTCTACTAGCTGCTGCGTCGCCGTCACTGAGGTGCTGTGGCACGTACGGGAAGCTACGGCCGGCGAGAACCCATTACTCTGAAAGTCCGGACGGCAGCGAGGCATGACGTTTATTCCTTGGTTTCTCTCTCATTTCTATCACAGGTGGAGAAAAAAACATCTCGAGGTCATCATCATAATGCTTCTGTTTTTCAGAATGTTGACTGCACAATTAGAGTAAATTTTATGATACTCTAAAGTATTTTGAACAACTATTTATGAGATACACATATTTTGTCATGTGAAGAGCTACATAAAGTTGGTTCAAATTCTTTTTTGTAGAAAGAGGGGCTTAGGACTCTATTGAAGAGGAAGCTAATACAGGATTATGAGTGTTGAACAGACCCTTATTGATGAGGTTGCAATAAGCTTGAAGACCTACATGGTTATTGATGTGACAACTAATGTTGAAATATGTTACTGCTCATATTTTGATTAGGTAATATGGTCTTCCTATTAAGTTTTTCTTTTTTGCGTGAATCACAAATAAATATCTCATTTAATTTGCGTGAATCATAAATATATCTCAGGAGTGCTCAAAATACGTTATGGTGGTGTATATGCCCTTTTGGATATTTGTTCTATATGGTTATATGTTGCCGTTGCGTGTTATCACGGGCATTATACTAGTATACAAAAGTAACTGAAGTGACACATTCCGCTATGACCAATTGACAGCAAAATAAATGAATGCAGACCGGATGACATTAGCACACTAGCGCTAGATAGGAATGCAAACGGACTAGCTCACGGATCCGCATATATTATAGCTGAATTTTATGGGTTGTTCATGGCAACAAAATTAAATCTATACTGTATGTGAGTTTTCGTGGGCTAGCCGCTTACATATTTAGCGCTAGAAGCTATGACCACCACCTTTGCCAATAAACAACCTCAAACTATCCACAAGGCGAAAGGCTAAAGAATATATGCTTTGCCGTCCTCATTCTAGCTGATGCTCCAATCATGCTTGTAATTGATAAATAATAAATAAATCTGAAAGCAACACCGGCCGCTGCCGATCAAATAGCCACCGTCTTGCTGCCACGCAATCCGGTCATACAACAAGCAAGACAACGATTGAGGCCGCTGCTAATGCTGCCTGGAGGAGCAACGACGCTGCCGCCGTCGACGTCGCGGCGTCCATCTCGCCGGTGGCCAGGCTCGCCAGCCACGAGTCGCCTTCGAGCTGCACGTCCTTGGGGCTCGGCAAGGGATCCTTAGTCGCCTTCTGGCTGCATTCACAGAAATGCCGGGCCACCATGGATGGCTCTGATCAGAACGATTCAGCAGTTGAACCATGCCTGTCTACAAGAGTATAGTATAGCATTCTCATAAACAAAAAGAACAGGTCAGTCGGCTGTGACTGTGAGATTCGATAAGGGTGAGTGAGATTCCAAGCTTTTCTCCATATATCCATGGCTGGCTTGCTGTGCCATTGCCAACTAGGCAGGGGCAGCTTTTAACTCAACCGCCACTAGCGAGGCGACCGGTGACCATACAAGGTGGGCAAGGAACAAAGGCGGTGGCACCAATGCAAAAGACGCAAGGCGAACAATTTAAAGCACCCCCTTTCTCCATCCTAGTTTGATTCTTTTTTTTTTTTTGGTCAAAAAATGTATTTTTCTAAGCAATCCGGAAGATTCTCATTTCATATTCTCCGGCCATTATGTCCTTCATCAGTGTCAGTGTCAGCTACTATGAGCTTGTAAATATCCCCATTGCAAAAGAAAACTCCCCTCAAAACTGTTGTATTTGAAGTTCCAGCTGGAACTTGGCTGCTGCTGGATTCGTTAGACGACTTAGTATGCAGATAATCATAGGCATTTGGCTGGAAAGGTTTCGTTCTGCAGCGAAACTGAAACTGAAAGGAAAACCAAAAGGATGGATCGGTGCACACGCAAAGAAGGGTACCTGTTGGGCATGCCGGCGCGAGGCGGGCAGAAGGTGATGGAGTAGTCGGTGCCGGTGCAGGTGAAGGTGGAGGTGGCATCGTCGTAGGCGTAGCTGTAGGAGCGCGGGCACGCCGCCTTGAACATCTGCGAGTACACCGAGGGGCGGCACGTGTCCGGGTTGCCGAACTGCCCGCTGCAGCAGTACTCGGGCGTGCCGAACGCCTCGCACGCGCTGCGGCAGCCCTGGCCGGCACGCAGCTCCGAGGGGCACCGCTCGTTGAGGTCCACGAGGCAGCCCGTGACGGGGCAGCCGGGCGCCGCCGCCTCCACCACCATGGGCAGGTTGTACCCGTCCACCAGGCTCACGTCGTAGTAGTCCTTGCCGGTGCCCCGCCGCCGCCCAGGGTGAACTCCGCCAGCGTCGCCGGCGGGGCCGCGCCCCTGCCGCGGCACTCCACCTCGCCCGACCCGCAGTCCCCGTGGCGCACGCGCCTTTCCCCGACGCCGCGTCGAACGCGCACCCCGTGCGCGCCCAGAACCGGCCCGACCACCCTGACGGCGCCGTCAGCGACCGCGTCTCGCCGGAACCCAGCTCGAACCCCGTCGTTTCCAGCGCGGAGCTCCCGGAGTTGGCCAGCACCCCCGGCCACACCGTGCCGCCGCACCGGTTGGTGAACGTGAACGTGATCCCGCCTGCCGCCCCTGCATGTCCATGCATGCGTCCGATCGATAAGCCATTGATAGATCGATGCAACTCATCAAGTTAAGCTCAAACTCAGCCAGAAAGAATAATCCACCGTTGCCCATTTCAGTACGTACCTTGAAAGAATGATAGAATCATCACGAATGACGACAGACTAATAATAGCTGAAGCCGACGACCAACTCATCATCAAAGAAGCCATCGTCGTACGGACTCGAACCCAATTCTTCGCTCCAACAAATCTTAATGTATGTATATATGTGTCAAACAAGGAATAGTAGGCTGACCAATTATGGCAAGGGGTGACCAAGAAGTTCTTGAAATGGCAGTTAGAGCTAACTATTTGGGGTAAGCAGTGGTGGTTAGGGAGGCGAAGAAGCTGGAGGAAGAAGGAAGTAGTGGCCACTACCACCAGCACAAGGTGGAATATCGGCCCTAGTGGTACTAGAGAGTTAGTTAGCTCGTGCCCTTGTGTTTAGGCTCACCACCCCCATCGCACACCTGGGGCATTTATAGATCACGATGACGTCATCGGCTCACGGCACTACGAGCTCCTTTTCGTTTGACGGCCGGTCCTCATGTGCGAGCAATGATAGACGCATCGATCGGAGGCCTCGCAGCAGACCGTTTTTAACTATAATAACGATAACGATTTATTTTATTTTCTTTTTATATAAAAAGGAAAAGGAAAACGGATCACTTGTTAGGAGTGTCATGCCTGTAACGTGGTACGGAGTTTGTTTCAAAAAAACGTGGTACGGAGTATGTAGATTTTTTTTTTTTAGATTATACAAGATAACGCAGACGCTCAACACGCGTACACACACTCACTTTTTATGAACACACACGCACGCAAAACTCTACCTCTATGAGACCTACGAAGGACCGAAAGCCGACAAATCTTGAAGTTCGAAGTCACCACCTGGCGCCAAAGCATAGTACAAACGAAGCAGCAGCGTACGTAGCGGTTGCCCGATGAGAAGACGAATCATATCGGCGCTCATCAGATTCGTCAGGACGCCTTCGTTCTCGGCGCAATACTGACCTCTGTCCTCCTCCACTCCTGCGTCCGTCCGTCTGTCGTGGGTGGACAGGAGGAGCGTACGTGACAACTGCTTGCGATCGGCGCGATGACCTCACCCAGCTAGGCCTCGTCTGGCTTCTGCTGCTCGGCTCCATTCCGTCGTGGCGCTCGCATGCTTTCGCCGTGCCGTCGGCTTCTCGCGCCGCGGCAGCCACCGGTTTGGGTGGACACGGGACGGGGGCAACGACGCCCATGGGCGAATTCGGCCCGGCACGACCCATTTCCAAAGCGAGCTAGCGACCCATTCGATCGGCGTCAGAGCACCAGAGTTCTGCACGACTGCCTGCCTGCCTGCTGTGGAACCAAGACAACGACAAGAACAGTACTGTACGTGGTTTGGGTAGAGTGTCGGCACTCGATCGGCTGCAGGAGGGGCAGTATTGGCATGGTAGTCGTACCACCAGCGAGAGCATCGTTTTCGGGACGCACACGTACGAGCGGGTGAGAGGAGCATGCACCGGTAGCGTACGTCGTGGTCGTGCAACGTTGGATCGGTGCTGGACGCTGCGGCGCTTTTTCTGGAACAGTACGTCGTGTCCAAGATTCGTTGAACGTTCGTGTTCGTGACGTCGTCCCGCCCGGCGGACGACTGGTTTCCAGAGCACGCAGCGGTAACGCTAAGCTGCGACGAGATTGCTCCAGCGACAGCTACGGCCGGGAACAAGCTCTTTTCCACCGTACCATGTGTTCTTTTTTGTTGCCGCTGCGGTTTCCACCGTGTGTGGCAGCTCAGTAACATGAAGAAAAGCTCGCTCGTTCTAGATATTTCAGCGGGCTGCCATCCGTGCCTTTTCGCCTGAGAAAGATGTGTTCCCACGTTCACCTTGCGCGCGCGCGCACACACACAAAGGGTGGCCGCGAGTCTCGCGACTTGCGACCGACTTCAGTTCGTTTACTGATTTTTCTGGTTCACAATTACAAAAGTACAAATTCTGAGCCCCGGTTTAAAATGTAAGAAAAATAATGTACCATGATTGATAAGTCGGGCCGACAATAATAGTTCGGGACGTCACTCTAGCATGTACTAGCATTTACTACTTCCTCCATCCTAAATTGTAAGTCGTTCGACTATTTTAAGCATCAAGTTTGACCGCTTGTCTTATTCAAAAAAAGTTATGCAAAAATGACCAAATTAAAGTTATCCTTGAAGAATTTTTATTAATAAAGCAAACTAAGATAAAAGAAATGATATTTTATAAAAACAGAATTAAATAAGACAAAGCAGTCCAAAGTTGGTGCCAAAAAAAAGTCAAACAACTTGCACTTTGAGATGGAGGGAGTACTTCTTAAGATTCAGGAACAACCAAGAATGCTAAGCTGAACATAGTTCTTTTCTCGGTTTTGTATGAACATTTCCGTGTCCACGCAACACGGTTAGAATTGACTTGCCTGCTGAGTGATTCCTCCGGTTTTGCATGTCCTTTTTCCCTTCCCTGGGCCTCCGGTCTACAGTGAGCTAGCATTTCCTTTGTCTTCAGGTGGAAGCAAAAAGGAGCCACGGGCACACCAACCTCAGCACACACAATTTGCTGCCGTGTAAAGCGCCCAAGTTGATCTACATACACATATCGGATAAGAGATTAGGCACTAATACTACCTCCTTGGCCCTTTTCCCCGGCTCCGTCGTCTCTCTTCTGTCACACAAAAGGAGAACGAAAATCCAAAAGGAAAAGAGGAAACGGGGGAAAGGAGACAACTCGTGTGTCAGTCTCCACTGTTCTCCAACTGCATTGGCATTGCCAAAGTCCAGCCAGTCAGGCGCGCGTCCACCATGGCAAATTGCCAACAAGCATATGCAGGTCCCAACGTACTTTGCAATACTCCCAATCCCCAATCTCCTATCTTCTCTGCATATGGCTAGTTTTATGTCCCCTCAGAACCTGTCGAGGAGAGGAAATCCTTTGCTTGTCGAGGAGGAGAAAGGGGACAGATTCGTTTGACCTCCAAATAGTTGCCCATGCTGCTGCTCCTGCTCCTGTGTTCTTGGGCGCATTGCAGGGGGAAAGTATCGACGGATCAGATCACGTCCAAAAGAGGGCGCTGAAAAAGAGGATCACCGCTATCTTATCTCCACCACTGGTTCTTGCATGCCCTACTATCATCACTGTTTTACCACCTGGGCTCTAACGTGCCTCGTCAACTCTCAGGTCAATGTCCCCGGCCGGCGCTGCTGATGTGGAGTCCACGCCATCTCCACATCGGCAAGGCAAGTATACGCTTCTTCGAGGAGATCACCAAGTGATTTTTTTTTTTTTTTTTTGGGTGTAAAAACAGCAGAAAAGCGCGATTGATCATTCAAATTCTAGATAAACTACGGGCTTTTTGTGTGTCATGTGGGAGTAGAATGCAGCTTCTGGTGAGACGATAGATGCTGACAGTATACGATCGATGCGTCATATGTGGATGCCATGCATGTCCTCAAGCAAAGAGATAAGCGAGAAGTCAAGTTGTGTATATATACTTATTAAACACAAATCAACAAAAAGTGTGCGTGTGCATCCTCAAAAAAAAAAAAAAAAAAAAAAAAAAAAATAGTGTGCATATCGGCATATATGCATGGACCAAGCGGAAAGGAGAAAGATTTGGAAGGCACTTTTTCACCTGGATATAAAGGGATTACGTTTGCCATGTCGGCATTGCACATCTGCGCTTCAGTGCATCCTCTTTTCAATTTCGTCCGGTGATCTGATGTGGGGCCCGCCCGGCCGCCAGCCAGTTCTAGGCGCCGGTACGTGATGGTGGGGGCCACGAGGGGTGTCAGCATGTTTGTTTTTGGTTATCCGGGGGTCTCTATTGTCTTGCTACTCCTGCCGTGGATAGACGATGGATAGCTGCAGATAATCTAGTTTACCTGTAAGATGCTGCTGATCCACCGCAAGGACCCACCCTTGGCTAGCTGCTCTTTTGCTCAGTGCCTGGCTCTTTTTTATCTCGCGGAGTGCATTTTGGATACTGCCTTCCTGGTCCATCAATCCATAGTTGCATACAGTATGCTACTTCATACCTTAGTTTGTCTGTTGTATTTGGGATGAAAATTAATATATGTTGATCGCTTTTTTTACTTTATGTATATGATGACACACACATTATGCATGCATTATTAAGTTAGTTATCCTATATTAGACATGATAATAGTGGTTATTTTTAGAAGCATATATAATATGTATAGTATATATAGTATATCCTGGATATTCCTTGATGACAATAATAATAGGCAATTATATGCAGATTATGGGATATTTTCTAGCAATCGCATATCTATATGTAAAATAGGGGCACATCGAATTATCTTTCGTAACAGCAACGCCGGTGTATACATTGATTTAGAAGTTACTTTAATTCAAACTATTCTTCACAATGATAGAGGGTGGACATGGGCAACCTAGAAAAAATGAGTCTCATGGTAAATATTATCAATGATGAATATATAGTGATGGTGAAAGACTGCAACATTATTTTAGTTCCAAGGACCGTTGGGATCTTTATATTAAGCCTTTTTTTTAAAAAAAATTATATTAAGTTTTTTCTTAAAGCATCTCAAGAGTTTTTCTTCTTCTTCTTCTTCTTTTTTTTTTTTTTTTTTTTTTGAGGAAGATCTCCAAGATTATCTAATATTTTTCTTCATAAGAACATGAATTTTTGCGAGCACATGAAAGCCCAGGCAGCTTTTCCACGATGCCATCAAACAGGCCCGCAGTGAGCCAGAGAGGAAGCCCAATAGCAAAATGGGCCACTCTCAGTACACTTGAGATGCTGGCCTTATTTTCTTGAGGAAAAAGTCTACTTTCGTCCCTTAACTATTACAAAAGTTTAATTTTCGTCCCTCTGCAAAACCAGATAACCGTTTACTTTACCTCCCTCGGCTGTTTTGTGACTGGTTTCTGTCAACGTGGGCCCCACAGAGAGAGCAGAGAAAGAGAGAGAGCACCGGTGAGCGCGGGGGCTCGCTGCAGTTCCGAGCTTGGCCACGGGCACGGCCGGGTCGCCGGCTCGCCGCCGCCCCCGCGGCAGAGCAGCTGAGCAGGATGCGGCTGTCGCCGTAGTTGGCCACCACCACGCGGCACTCCTCCACGACGACTGCTGCTCGGCCGCGACCTCCGCACGTCGCCTGGGCGCGAGCTCCGCGCTTGCCGCTCGCCCGCGTGCTGCTGCTCCGCCGCGAGCTCCGCGAGCCGCCTGGGGCGTGAGCTTAGAGCCGGCCGCGTGATCCACCGGCCGCTCGCATGTTGTCATAGCTAATCTGTTGTGTGTGTGTGTGTTTTTTAGCGTAGCAGTATGCACGGTGCCTGTGCCTATCCCGCAGAGTGGTGTGTGGCAAAGCTTGGAGCCCGGCAATGGCACCCACGTTCCTTGGCTGTGGGATGGCGCAGCTAATTCGGGGTTCGTGGGCACTCCCAGTCCGGCCACATCCACGGCCGCGCTGCGTCGGCACTCCCCGTCCGTCTCTGCCTTCCCGTCCTGCACCGCAAGCTCATCGGCGTGCGCTTCTTCTCCGAGGGTTACGAGGCCACCTCAGGAAGCATGAATGAGACGGCAGAGGTCAGGTCCTCGCTCGACACCGATGGGCACGGGAGCCACACCGCGTCCATCACCGCATACACAAATTCGATGCGGTCTCTCTCAGTGTCGGCGGCGTTGTCGTGCCGTACTACCTGGACGCGCCCCGGCCAAGCGCCGCCGCCGCGGGACCCCTCCCTGGCCGCGCAGATGCGCCCTCACGACGGCAGCGCCAGCGACAGCGAGCCCCCGCGCTCACCGGTGCTCTCTCTCTCTTTCTCTGCTCTCTTTCTGTGGGGCCCACGTTGCCACGTCACTGAAACCACTCGCCAAAACAGCCGAGGGAGGTAAAGTAAACGGTTTGGATAGTTGGGGGACGTCCGGATATCACGGTTTTACAGACGGCGAGGGGCCGAAAATCAAACTTTTTGCGATAGTTGAGGGACGAAAAGTAGACTTTTTCCGCTTTTCTTGATGATGTCTAATCATGATCGGGAAAAGTGCGCCAGCTTTCTCAAAGTCGATTGGAGTTACCATAATGTCTCTATATTATTAATGCACAAAACTTATCAATTATTATAAACTCATTAATCGCGTCACTAAAACTTCAAATATTTAATTAATCACCATATAAATTTGCCTACGTGGCATGGTAGCATGGTCATATGAGAGGGTAGCTAGTACAAAAGAAAGTTGATTGGCTAAAATGCTAAGTAGGCTAATCAACATTGGTCTGAAATGTTTAGACCTCAAGTGGTTTAACCATAATAAGTATTGGGATCTAAATAGGAAAAATAATATTTTAGGGACCTATATTGGCCACAAACAAGTTAGGGGTCGCAGCAAAAAAGGAAGAAAATTGGGTGGATACAGTATGTACTCAGCTTCCATGCACCCAAGGGGGAATTGACGTCTGTCCTCCTCACCCGCTGCGTAACCTTGCTACGGCTCGGGTCCCACGCTGTCAGGTGCTTTTCGCCCGTTAGATCCAGACAGCGCCCACATGGCAGCCATGTGTGAAAAGGTTATTGGATTTCACTGATGGTCAAACACTCTTTCCTTCCTCTACGCAGAATCTGCCATGAAAGCGCGCAGTGCATGCAGTGGCACAGTGCACCGTGCATGCTCCATTCATTCACCTTTCACTCTTTCAGGCATGGCAGCCAGTCAGCTTATCATCTGTTGCCAATGCCAACCTTGTGCTCTGGCCGCTTGCTTAAAATCATGCTTGAATCACAAAATGGCTATGGCGCTACCAAAACAAGCAGTAACCATGCAACAAGATCAAGATCCATCCCTGCGCTTGCTTTAAACTTTCCTTTGCCAAGAGTATCCGATGTACCAACTCATGGCGAGAACCATTTTTGTTTCAAAAACATGGCAAGCTGAAAAAAAAAAAAAACAACCATCCAATAGATCTTCAGTACAGTACACCTCAGGTTTTGGAGTTGAGAAACCGTAGAAAAAGTTAAGCTCATGTGATTGACCAACCCGTCGTCCGTCTCTACTGATTTCCCCAAGGCCCCCAAATCCACCTGGTTATGTTCTCGAAAAGAATCAATCGTTGCAACTGCAATCGAGTTGGTTGCTGCATTCTCATTCTAAATCTGAAGATGCACTCACAGTCACTGACCCACTCCATCAATCGAGATCTGTACTAGTACAGCTCTTGGTTACTAGTACGAGTGATTTGTTTGGCGAATCATGCTCCTTGATCCGAGATAAACTAATAATAATCTGTACATAAACTCAATTAGCAATACGGCCCGAGGTCAAAGCGTCCACGTCGATCGGCCGGGACGGACGCCACGCCCGCGTGGCTGCACCTGCGCTGCACGAGGGCTGCCGTGCGCCTGCCCTGCTGTGCCTCGGCGCTGGGCGTGGGCGGTGCACGCGGGGCGGCGGGGGGACGACAGCCCATGGCGTGCGCGTGGCCTTGCTCGCTCTACAACCGCAGCCGGCGTTGCGGGGCGACGCAGAGCCACGTGAAGGCGGCAGCCGCGAGCGCGAGAGGGCACGGAGCCGACCTGGACGGCGCCGACGCGTAGGTGTACGGGTACGACGACGACCCGTCTCCCCGGCCGCCGGCGAAGGAGACCGTGTCGTTCACCAGAGGCAGGCCGCCCGGGTTCGTGCTGCCGGCGCCGCTGCTCACAGACGACTTGAGGCTGGTGCAATGCAGACAAAAAGTTCGTCAGAGATCTCAAGGAAACGTCAAGGAGTTGAGTTTGCTGCGTTTACTTGGGCGTGACGTGACAGACTTGTCAATTTGTCATTTCGTCAACCACCCGAATTTCAATCAATGATAAACGCGCAATCGATTGGTTGTTGTTACCTGGAGATGCTTGGGCAGAACGTGATGAGGTAACTGGCGGTGCCGGAGGTGCAGGTGAAGGTTGAGGTGGCGTCGTCGTAGGCGTAGCTGTAGGCGCGCGGGCACGCGTTCTTGAAGAACTGCGAGCTGGCGGACGGCTGGCACGTGGCCGGGGGTGCCGTAGTCGCCGCTGCAGCAGTCCTGGGGCCGCCCGTACGCCCCGCACGCGCTCTTGCAGGCGATGCCGGCGCCGTCGGAGCCCACCACCCTGAGGTCGGCGGGGCACGGCCCGTTCAGGTCCACCAGGCACCCCGTGGCGCCGCAGGTGGCCCCGGCGCCGCCCTGCGGCACCACGACCATCGGCAGGTTCGACCCGTCCACCAGGCTCACGTCGTAGAAGTCGTTCCCGCCGGCGCCGTTCAGCGTGAACTCCACCAGCGTGGTGGGCGGCGCGGCCCCGCCGCCCGCGCACTCCACGGTCCCCCCGACCCGCACTCGCCCGTGGCGCAGGCGAACCGGCCGGTGCCCGGGTCCGCGGCGCACAGCGTGCGGCCCCATATGCGGCCGGACCACGCCGCTGGCGCGTCCACGGCGCGCGACTCCCCGGCGCCAGCGCGAAGCCCGTCGTGGGCAGCGGCGCCGACCCCGCGCTCGACAGCAGCCCCGGCCACACCGTGTAGCCGCAGGAGTTGGTCAGCGTGAACGTCGTCGCGGACACCACGGCCCCCTGCACAACGCAGCAAACACGACACTGTCATCGCTCGCCTTGGACGCAAAAGCTAGCCACTGGCCGTCAACATCAAGGGCGCGCGGCGGCGGCGTACCGGAGAGTGAACTCAGAAGGATAGAAATGGGAAGCATCAGACGAATCGCCATTGCAGAAAGCTAGAGTGCTCGCTAGATGAGAGGAGAGGAGAGATGGTTGCTCAGCTCAGGGTTTCGTTCTTGATTTGTTTGGAGTTCGTATGCGCGGCCGATGCAATCATGTGTCGACTTATAAGAGCAGGAACAGGACTTGGACGTGGAAGCTCGTGATGGACGGTGGCGCGTGTAGGGGGTTCAGGTTCAGTGACGCAGTGTTCGGTCAACAGCTAGTACTCCCTCATCAACCATGGCTGCTGCATCGGACAGTGCTGTCTCGTGGCTCCTCTGCCACTGGTCTACAGTACCCTCGATGCAGCTGGCACAACGTTCGAGTGTGATGCTCCCAATCGGAGGCGTCCACGTGGTGGTTTGCGTCAGTCGTCAGCCAGGAACAGGGCTCATGTGTATGCAAGATTGCAAGTGACGAAATGCTGGAGGTGGAGATCGGAAGATAAACCCGATGGCAAGCATGAATAATTACAGATTACCGATGTGTGCTGTGGCGGCAAATTCTAATGATGATCCCTTAATGTTTTACCATGGTCACTTTACGCTAGCTAGATCACCGATCTACTCGTCTTTACAGAAGCTTGAAGCGAAGGCATTGAAATGGGGAGGAGGGAACAGCGGCATCGTGGATCTAGAGGAGATGCGCGGTCTTGCTCGAGACATTCGTCGCCCCACAGCCCACAAGCCCAGCAGCAGGGCGGCCGCCAAGCGGGATTCGCGGTGGAGAATCTCACTGTGAGTCTGGAATTCGCTGCCAAGTGCCAACTGTGTGCGCATCGGCATCTACATTTCTTCAATTTTTTTATCCCATCTCTCACCTCTGCGATCACAGCTTCACAACTGTTCATCCGACATTCCCTCCCGTGCCAAAATAATTCATCATGTTGACTTTAAAGATGTCATGTTTGACCATTTCGTCTTATTCAAATTTTTTATATAAACATCATCCAATTTGATGTGACTTATTTTATTATTAGAGATATTTTAATAATAATTTATTTATTTCCTAAATTGTATAAATAATTTGAATAAGGCGAGTGGTCAAACATGATGTCTTAAAGTTAACATGATGAATTATTTTGAGGCGGAGGGAGTAATTCAAAAAAATGTTCATCCGACATGGCGGCGAAAATACACTCTGCTTCCATCTCGCTACTCTCAAGAAGTCAGGATGAAATGAAATACGCATTTCTACGGAAAAATTCAACGTTATTTCTTCCTGCCTGGTGCACCCGTTTATGCAAAGACCTCGTTCATTCCAAACTGTAAGTTTTGTTCGGCCTTTTATGTCGCTCATTTGTAATGTCACGTGTGGATAATTATTTAGGAAACATATTAGACGGATTGGCTATAATGATAAGAGGTTACCGAATTGATGACCATATGTTTTCGATTTTATGAGAGTTTATAGAATTTGTTCTTTTTCTAGTGTCTTGTGGTGATTAAAGTGGAGACTCCATTAGGAGTAGTTATTAATACCATGATTGCATTTGTATTTTAAAATACTTTCATAACATCAATTTCATTGCCATAATCATTATAGTGTACAGTACTCTATAAGATATCAACAGTTAAAGGCCCATTAGGAACATAGGAATTCCACGGTAGTTAAACATGAATTTACACAAATAAATTCATTTTCACAAGATAAATTCTTGCATTCCCAAAAAAACCTAAAGTATGATGTGATAAACTAGGGCCGAAGCACAACCAACTGTGTTTGTTTCGAGTGCTCGATCCGTAGACAATCTAAAAACAAGCGTTTGGGTGAGATTCCTCCTCCCTCGTGAGGTTTTTTTTAGGGGAACTTCGTGAGATGGTTGGCCAGTACGTTAACATTTCGTCATCAGAAAAAAAAACTCCGACTCGAACACGCCCAGGCCCATTGAGCGGTCCACGTAAAAGGAAGCCCGTTGCAGCTTTATGACAATTCATACCGGCCCACGTCTTGTTCGCCCTAGACCCTAGTAATGCCACGAAGAAAATCCAATAGAGCAAATAAAGAGCAGCTGCAGCCTATATGTCCACGCGGTTGTATATTTGTAGACTTTTTTTTTGAACCTCAAACGTGAAGATATTGGTGGACGCCGAGGGAGTACTGTGTTACTAGCATATCTCTTTCTCTCGGTGCATTGCATACGACAGTTCCCTAGATACAACAATATTCAGAGGCGCAGTTTTGACAACTAGCCTCCTCTGCACACAAAAGATAAATCTATCAAACTGCAAGCCTCGAAGCAAATGAAAGAAAAACCATAACACAATCATGTCTAGCGGGATGGACCACCCCACCGATCCGACCGATCCGAATAGTGAACTGGCAGTGCCGGGTCCAATGGAAAACAGGAAACAACCAAATCAAGAAACAGGCCAAATATATTTGGTACTGTAAAGAACGGAAGAACACATGGTGGTCACGCTACATGCACTTGATTCACGTCCAGTTCCTGTCGCAGGACCATCTGCTACTGAGAGGACCTCACCTGCATGGAGAAGAAAAGATAAAAGGCTGGATTATGGAATCAGATTGAGATCCAAAGCAGATGAGTGCACAGAAAAGATACGGAAAAGGAGAAATACCTGAACATGTTTCATGCACCGAAAAAGTTCCATCTTGGAACGATGGACCAATCATAGGGAAACAGAAAATTACAAAAGATCAGCTGGTCTTTGCTAAAGCCTGATATTAATTGAACAAAAGGTCACATCACAACACATCAAAAGGGAACCTTAGGTTTTGAAGCAAAATTACTGTTCTTGTACTGGGTATAGAGTGACCTGCATGACAAGAACCAGATAACGCAGACTTCTCGACATTTACAAATGGCATTTTCAACTGTTCAGTTTCACCATCCCAGACAATCCAAGGACAAGTATACGGAGTACATTAGAACATGAGACTAGCAGTTGGAAACCTGAACATGTGGTATACTGTTGACTAGTGACAACGGACAGGATTAGAACCCCATATTACACCTTAAGCATAAATGAACGAGGCACATTGTCAAGAACTGAACGGCAGAACATAACTGCAACCTTCCTTTCAGATGCTACTTACAAGAAACAGTCAAGCAAGCATGAGGTCAGATGCAAGGAAAATTTACACTCAGTTATAAGAAAACTTCTCTGATGGCTGAGTCAACAATCTGAAGATCACGACCTCCAACTGAACATGAAACATAAAGGAATGGGGTGCATAGTCAACAAGTGAACAAAAAACAAAATTAGCAAATTTCTGAATTCAAATTATACCTACAAGAAAGAGTCAAAGAAAACCATGGGGTCAAGTGCACGAAAATTTAATTATGGTCTTGGATTTAAGAAATTTTTTCAGATTGATGATTGAAATGTAATATACACGATACATCATTAGGCCAAAGAGAGTACAAGATGCTAATCTCCCAAAAACTATACCACCAAGAGGAATTCGAGTTCTGAACATCAAAGCCTACAAACAAAACTTACTTCCCTTCCCTGTATCGAGAACCCAACCAGAGTTGTAACTTCAACAAGTTTTGCCATGCCGGGAATCAAAAAGGTTTAGCCAGAGTATAGATATAAGCCGTTGGATGTATATACAGTACTTGGCCAATCCATAGAAGAACGCCTTAAAATTCCTCTCTCACCCCTTTCCACAGCAGGTAATCTAATGATAGGCTTGATAGCCTTTTGCACCTCTGGATTGATACAGTTCCAATCTGATCTTTGCTTCTGGCAACAGGTTGTCTATTACTGGGTCTTGCATCATGTAAGCTTGCTTGGAAGCCCATTCGAGCACCGTGAGGATTTCTGCTTGTGCCAACTCCTCGCTGTCTGGGACATTGTGTGCAATGTAGCATACAAGGGTGAGTGATGCAAGCTGAACCACCTGCTCACTGAAATACACAAGCTGAACTAGGTGCTTGGCTCCGCCTGCATTGATGATCGCTTTAGAGTGGTCAACGTGCAGGTAATTATCCGTGCACGCAAACTTGGTCAGGGCAATTGCGGCCTCTCGAGAGACATCTGCTTCCCTCTCATCAAGAAGCTTCACCAATGGTCCTATAATCCGAGTCTCTGTAGCTCGGAAGGTTCTGGACAAGCAACCTAGTGAGACGATGCAGGGAATTAGGAGATCATCATACTCAGCCTTCTCAACAACACGTAGGAGCTGGTCAACAACAGCCCGGGCAGCAGGAGAAGTTGGCTTGAATGCCGATCGTCGTAGGTCGGAATTCTGCTCAGCCACACAGCAGATCTCCATGAGAGCCATTGCAGAATTATATTGCACGTCGCCTTCACCTTTCTCAAGAAGAACAGCAAAGCAGAGCAGAGCCCTTGACTCTGTGATGTTCTTACAGATAGCTGCATTTCCCTTGGCAAGCTGCCACAACGCCTTGGCTGCATTGGCTTTCATGTAGGCCTTTGTCTCGGGGTCCTCGAACTCCCTGCCCCTTGTACTCGTTCCTGACAATGACGCATTGTGCTGCTTCGTTGCCACGACACCACCATTACTAGGCAGTAGGTTGTGCTTACCACTGGCTCCAGTAGGCGGTAGTATGTTGTGCTTACCACTGGCTCCAGTAGGCTTGGAAGCCATGGTGGACTGCACCAAACTGTGGATCTCATTCTTGCTCTGGGAAGCGGGTCCAGCCGGAAACCTCATGCCGCCGCCACCGTGCTCCCCTGCATCCAGCAAGTCCGGCTGAACTGCGGCAGAACCGGAGCTGTTCTTTTTGTCCATTAGCACGGAATGTATTGACATCTTGGACGTTATGGCGTACTTGGAGTGTTCCTGCACCGTCTCGAAGGCGAGGTGGCCGACGAGCAGGCGGATCACGTTGTGCTGCGCGAAGGCGTCCTGTGACTTGGGGTGGTTGGCGGCGAGCTCCGAGACGGCCCAGGCCACCATGGCCTGCACCTTCATGGGGCCCTCCTTGAGCACCTTGGCGAAGGCGAGGCACACCCCGGCCTGGACCATCTGCTCGACGCACTCCGGATCGCGTCCCAGGAGTCCGATGGCGAGCGCGCAGTTCTCCTGCCCCTCGAGATGGCCCTCCTTGACGAGCTTGAGCAGCGGCGGCACGCCGTCCTCCTCTATGATGAGCTTGGAGTACCTGTCATTGTCGCGGGCGAGCGAGACGAGGCTGGCGGCGGCGTCTGCGCGGGCCTCGAGGTTGCCGGTGTAGAGCACGGCGATCTGCTCCCAGATGAGGAAGAGGATGGGCTCGTTCTGCGCGATGGGCGGGAGGCCGATGTGTGCGTCGAAGTCGTCGTCGTCGTCGTTGGCCGTGGAGGAGACGCGGAGGAGCCAGGAGAGGTCGCCCACCGAGTTGTCGAGCTGGTTGGTCATCTTCTTGAAGGATCCCGCGGGGATGATGGTGAAGACGCGTCGGACGAGGCCGTGCGCGCGGCACTTGTCGACGAGCGCGAGCGCCTTGTCGAGCGCCTTCTCGGTGTCGTCGAAGATGCGGCGCGCGGGGCGCTCGTAGAGGTCGGCGCGCGCGGCCTGGCGGAGCAGGCCGGCGAGGCGCTCGACCTTGGCCTTGAGCTCCATGCACTCCTGCCGGAACGTGTAGGCCTCATCGGCCCACTTGATTACCTGCTCGGCGAGCTGGATCGGCCGCGCCAGGATCTGCTTGAGGTCGTCCATCGATCCCTGCCCGGCCGACGACGACGCTCAAGCAAGCAAGCAGCCGAATGGCGGCCGGCCGGGGAAGCCAGTCCCGCAGGCGGCGGCGGTGGGCGGGCGGGGTGTTCGGTCCGGCCTTGCTCTCTCCCCTTCCTGCCTCCTCCGCAGGGTGGGAATTGGGGGGGAGAATTGGAGGAGGAGGAGGAAGGGGAGGTGAACGGGGGTGGTGGTGCCAGGGAGTTAATTTGGCATGGTTTTTGGTTGTTTTGGGCCACGGCCGAGCCGCGCGCGTGCGTGAGCTGGCTGCTGCCTGCAGGTGCAGGCCGCGGAGACCACGGGACGGCACAGCAAACGGCCGTCGCGTCTCCCGTTTTTCTCCGCGGTGGGTGTCTGTCCTACACTAGTCTCTTGCGCGCGCCCATGCGCGCGGGGACTGACCGGCTGTGTCGCAGCCTCGCAGGCCGTTGGTTGGTGGATCAACTTTGCACGGAACTTTTTTTTTGTGAAATAATCAATGTCCATGAACCATCAGCGTCGGAAAAGAGTAAAAACACCCAGAATAAGGCACTGCATGGCCCAAACTATTTTTGGCAGGGTACAATGCGTGCATAGCAAATTACAAAAGCAACATCGCAAGTACACAAACATAGATCTGGCTGGCTTCATCTGGACTCTCAAGAACGGCAATAAACTGAGCACGCATGTTTTGCAGATCGTGTGATAGCTTGCTGACGATGGACGCCAAACCTTCATCCAAGGCAGCATTCATGGCGTGACGGCGTGATTTCTTTTTGGTGATGGGATATCTGCTGCGGCGGCAAGAAGAAGTGCCAAGCCGGCGGGAAGCATCCTGACAAAATGCGTCAAAAGAGCATAGGAAGCCATGCAGTTTTCTGTAGTTTGCAAGAGCAGCGTCTGTGAGTTTCTTTGCTTTGAATTCAAATAACATTGACCATGATTCTGGGAAACATTCTCGGCTTTGTAATCGTCTACTGTGATTAGTTTTCCCTCTTCAAGATATTTCACAACCGCACTATAGGCACTCTGGATGGATAGTGTTTTGGTGGGTACAGGCTTTCCAGCAAACTCTCTTGTTTTCTTCTCGTACGTTTCTTTGGAGAGGACATTGGCAATATTCACTTTTATCATGTACATGTCGCCATAGATCTGGATGGTCTCTCTTCCTCGATGGTTAGCTTTAGCTCCTTAGCTGCAAGAGCAAAGATCCCCTTCTTGTCCACTCTAAGAATGGCTGGAACCTAGATAGTATTTGGAGAGGTAAGAAAAGGAAAAAAAGGTTAGAGAAGAGGGGACTGCGGACCAAGATCAGAGAAGGCAGTACAGGAACGAAGAAAGATCGTGTACCTTTGGACGCCAGTCTTCATCCTCGGTGAAGACATCAGGATACAGACGAAGCAGGCACGAGACGCCGGCGAGCCAAGCTCACCACGAGCCAGCGAACGTCCCGCAGCACCGTATGCAGCCCTGGCGCAGATGGAGCACCCGCCGCCACAGATCTGACACCTGGTGGACACCCCCGCAGCACCCTACAGAGGCGGCGCGCCGCAGCGCGATCACCGCCAGCACGAGAGGAGCGATCAAGAGGAGCCGACACCAGCTAAACGCAGCAAAAGGAGAGGAAAGGACCACCGGCGGCGCTCACCTTGGAGGAACGGCGAAACGGAATGGGAGAAAGAAAAGAGTTGCTAGCGATTCCTGTTTTTTATCCCTATCCCACCAGGGCTGACAGACCCGAACGCATCGAGCAGCCGCACCACTCTCGCTGAGACACGGGCCCCAGAGTACAGAATGCGGTGGACCCCAGCAAGCAGTGCCTCCAGGGCAGGAACGGGTGCACAGAGACAGTGCCCAACAGTCACTCGAAGAGTCCGGCGTAAAGCACAATTCTCAGCTGCTACTGCACTTGGGCCCGGACGAAGTCAACCAGCCACGGTTCGACAACCAGCACTGGCGGCCAATGGACGCTCGACAACATCCTACCGGTTGTACCTCAGTTTTACCAGCCCAGTGGAACTCCTGCCACCCCACCGATGGTGGCCAACCGGAGGAGAACCGTGGATCCAAAATCACACGAACCAAATCTTTTTTTACTACCGTGGCCACCGTGAGGGCGCAGCGTGGCCCTTACGTTCTAGTATCTTTAAATTCGCGTCGGTTTTGCGGGTTCTCTTCTCGCAGGGCGGTGGGTGGGTGCGCCGGTGCCGCTGCCTGCGGGATCAACACCGAGGGATGGAATCGGAATCCATCGGTTCGGTTCGGCCGGCATCGGGGTGGTTGGTTTTGCCTGCCTGGCTCTAGTTGGATCCGGCTGGGTCTAGCGGGCGACGTGCCGGGCTCATTGTTTGGCGCCGCACCACGTGGATGGAGCCGTCCTGTCCTGCCCCGTGGCCTGTGGATAATGGCCTACAATTGCATGTTTGCAGCAGACAGATTAGGCAGACCGGGTTGCAATTGTGGTTCTGATGCATCGTATCGTATGCTTGCAGAGTGTACGTAGGTGCGTCTGGATTGGGATGTGCTTCTTGTTAACGAGTTTATGCTGTGCGTTCGGTGATCGAAACGCTGAGCATTTGTTGCTTTGCCTGCCTATATTTTGATCCATCACTGATATTCCTTTCCTTTGATCCCGCTGCATTCGCTGATTTCTCATATCAATCATTTCTGATACGAAGTTTCATTTGACTTCATGTACTCAATGTAGATTGCAAACTTTATAGTATATATTGTATTGTAGACAGAACCAAATACAACTACTTTTCTTCATGATGCTTTGATTTCCGAAATGTTAGGTACGTTGAATGGTTACAACTAATGAAGGTAGTACGTTGAATAATTACAACTAATGAATTGTCACTATTTTATGTCGGGCATTTAATATTAGCCATCCAAATGAAACAATCCCATTCACGCCTTCAATGAATCAATTAGAGGAATCCATGTTCTGTGTGTCATAAAAAGCTTACAAATAAAATAAACGTAATATGATCATTTATTTTCTGCCCACAAAAATGGGCTCATTTATTTCTCCAATCACAACTACACTAGGTACATGTCTGTCCAAAGTAATACTATCTATAAAAAAAGGTATCATTTCCCTGTGTGGAAAGAGTTATATCCTCCTATCAGAAAACATGTCATTTAAGATAAGTTGTGGTTAAACATGAAAATTATATGTGCAAATGTAGGTGTATACAAAATAATTCCAAAATGTCTTAGAATTGAAGGTTTTAAAAAAGAAATATATATTTTATAAGAAATTGGCGTTCAATGATACGCATACGCATCTAAGACAAAGATGCTGGAAAACGGTCATTATTGACCGGAGGTAACATTGGTATATGAAGTTGTTTTTGTTGGTAAGATATGAAAAGGCTTCATAATATGTGGACGAAATGGAAAGTATGGTGCAGCTAGCTATAGCCAAGTGGAAACAGAGCAGGGCATAAAACGAAACCGAAACCTTATGTGTATAAAACATCGCCACTATGCCGTTTCTTGTTTTTAATCCCCAAAGTCCAATAAACACAATTGGCACCACAAACTGCTCCTCGGTGGAGACGAAAATAAAAAGAGAGAGCCCATGATTGCATGGATGGACACCACAAGGTGCCACTTTTTGCGGTTTGGCACGTTGAGCGGCCGCATAAGCTCGGGATCAGGACAAACAGCATCGTTGTCTTTGTCCACCCTTCTCATCGGGGCGCGAAAAAGGGAAACGATGCAACATGCAACAAGTGTGGTGTTGCCCTGTGCTGTGCCCGGAGCACCGAACTGCGATGGCGACAGGAGGCGGAGGAAACAGAAGATTCAAAACGTCACGCAACGTAATGGCGCGGTTGCCGCCAAACAGAATGAACTCAGTATACAAACTGATCGCAACGGCTTGCTCACAGCACCCTGTATGTAGAAACTAAGGCCATGTTTGGTTGCCATGCAACCCAAAAAGTGCAACCCAAAAAGTCTTCTGAAAGATCCGTCACATCAAATCTTTTAACGCAGCGCATGGAACACTAAAAAGTAGGTAAACAAAAAACTAATTGCACGGTTTAATTGAAAAGTACGAGACGAATCTTGTGGCCTAATTAGTCCATAATTGGGACAACAATCATCAAATACAAACGAAAAATCTTCTGATGTAGCCACAACCCAAAATATTTTTGGGTTGCATGGCAACTAAACATGCTCTAAACAGTCACTGTATATTGCAAATTCGGCACAACACACAATCGTATGATTCTTCTCTTGGGGAGATAAAAACCGGATGATGTTCTCCATTTATCTAGTATACAAAAAGATAGATAGGATAACATGTTAATTGCTGCCACGTTTAAGATCCCACACGGCTAGGAGCGTATGTTCAACTGCTGCCGCTGCGTATCACACCATGTGCCGACAACAGTTGTTAAATGCTAAGCAGCTCTAGACCTCTAGTTTCTTCGTGCGGCCCAACGATCGCTGCAATGCAAGGACAGCGGCGAGCAGATCAGCGAATCGCTTACCATCTGTTTAAATATATACTAATAATAACCCCGGCGCTATGCGCTGTCACGCGCGTTTCTTCTTTGTTTTTCATTTTTTTTTTTTCTCGTTTTTCTTTTCCAACAACGAGGAATGGATGGGGAGTGGAACGCATGCCATGCCGGCCCGGTCAATGTAGCAAGGAGTGATGCGATGCGAGGCGAGGACGACGGGACGACGAGAGATGGGCTGTCCCGTTCAAGATCGCGCGTGGGCGAGGCAAATTGCCAATGACCGAGCGCGTGCCATCCATCAACCGAGCAGTTGTAGTTGATCGGTTCTGGGCTTCTTGTACTCCTGCAACTAGGAAACGGCACAGGCAGCCAACCGAGTCCCGGACACTGACGGGCGACGGGGAAAGTGCGAGTGCGACCGTCTGTGTTGTGCGCCACTATTGCATACACGTCGTTTTCGCTTGCATGTACTCATGTACAGCAGCCGTTCGCTGCTGTAGCTAGTGGCCGCCGGGCGCTGCCGGTTCAAAGCAATGGACTTAGCTATGCAACTTGCAAGGGCAAAAACGTATCTAGCGAGGGCTATAGTAATGACAGGTCGACTGGTTGAGTAAGGGGATTAGTATTTGGGGCAAGACCGGGGAGAGGAGAGACCGACAAACAGTTTTCAGTTATAGACAGGCACAGGCGCAGAGAAGTTAAACAACATTTTCAGGGAACTGGTTGAGCGCGAGAGGGGAAAAAAGTTCAGAGCAGTTTTGAGACATCATCTAGGAGTAGTTCTTTGCCTATTTCCTCAACTCTAAATTCTAGGGTCATTGTTTGCTCCGCGGCGGGCGCGCCAAAACACTGTTTGGACTCGATGTTTGCTCTTTGAAATATATAGGGAAACTAGCATGTGCCCCCGTGCTTCGCACAGGACACGGAACTGGATATATAGGAGATCATTACAACTTCGCACAGTACACCGAATCCGATCAGGCTTATTGTCCCATATAATGACTAATGTGTTTGATCCGGTAGACATGTTTTGAAGCTGGAAGAACTATTGGAAAATTGACTTAAGTTTTGAGCAAGGGTACCTTTTGTGCTTCTTGTTTGCTTCTTGAATATGTACGACTCTGGATTCTATTGAATGAAGAGCGGATGGATAATGAATCAATGATGGCACTGTGTCCCGTGTGGGGAGGAGTGCGCCGATGGTTCCAGAAACCATTGGCGTGGAAAAATACGCACAGACGGGAGGCTCCGCCGCCCCAAACCCTAGGGTTGCCGCCGCCGGCTCCCGCTTTCCACCACCGCTGGTCCCCCTCCCTTCTCCTCCGACATCACGCCGGGGGTTGAAGGGAGTGGGGATCCATCGTTTTTCATAAGTTTTTTTTTTCCTAGTAAGGTTTAAGGTTTCTCAGGAGATCCAATCGAAGAGATTTGCCCACGGCATAAGGCGTCGTCAAGATCGTCGATGGAGCAATGGAGTATGTCGTTCCTCAACGGTGATGGCAAGACGAAGACATCACCATTGATGGAGAATAAGGTACTCCGGCTCTTCCTTTGTCTCGTTGTGGTTCTATGCAGCCATGGCGATGGGCTAGTGAGATTTAGTTTTCCAACGATATCTATCTGGATGTCGGTTGGACTTGTGTTCTCTCATGATGAATCTAGTGAAGGCAACGGCGATGAGTTCGACGACGTGTCGGGCGGCGCCAATTTCATTATATTTGCATGTGGAGTTTTAGCGGTTTATTCCTCTTTGCAAAAGTGATGGGTATGAGGATGACGGCGGTGGATGGTGAGATGACCCTGTTCGTTCAGATCGGAGCTTGCGTCCGTGGCATATCCGTTTGGGATGGTGATCCTGAATGGTGGAATTTATGGCTTTTTCAAGGTTTCTTCTCTCCCATCAATGGAGGTGGAGAAGTTTGGTTTACTTTTGTAATAAGAGGATGTAACTTGCTTTAGTATCAATGGATTTTTTTCCTTATCACAATAAAAAAAAAAAGAAACCATTGGCGTGGCTGGCATCGGACGGCGAAGTGCATGGAGAGCGAAGGGGACGATGGCTAGGATCATATGACTTCGATGTACAGGGTTGTGTGTGGTGCATGCGGTCATTTTTGTCAGCAAGGAACAGTAAACCCGTCATGAACAAAAGATTTACGGAACCACGGGGTCACACCACGGTTGAGGTGGAAGTCGCGGAACCTCGCAGTAGCATGAACAAAAGATTTTGATTGGTTTCAAGGATACGATGCACTTGTAGTTTAGCCTCTCTTGCCAAAGGGTGCTTAGTCCGTTGGCTAAGTCACTCGGCGGCACTCCACATGTCCCGAGTTGAATCCCGTGGGAGCGAATTTCAGCCGTGGTTAAAAATTCCCTCGTCGGTCCGTGTGTCAAAGCACTAGTTAAGAGCTCGCCCGGTCCCGTATGGATCGAGCTATGGGTTCGTTGTTATATACGCCCGGGGGGTGTCCGGCCCAGCTCGGTTGGTATACCGGCTCGTGGGTTCGGTGTGGTCGGCCCCGGTCTTCTCCAAATGGATTGAGGATCGTAGTTCCCATGGACTTGAAGCTCCTAGTGTCGTGGCGGGACCGGGGTTGGGAGATTTTCTGGGTCGGGAAACCGAGGTTTCTTCTTGAGAACAATGCCGGTGGGGCGGTCTTTCCCCACCCAACCGAAGTTTTTAGTTTAGCCCTCGCCTATAGCAGCTTTTCAATGTTCGCGGGACTCAATGTACACGGGAGCGAGAAGAGGTAAAGTACGTACATTGGGCGCTCGAACTAACCCGAGCCCATCCCGGCCCGGCCCCGCCCGACTCGACAAGCCCAACCCGCCATTTTTTTCTTTTCTTTTGACCATTTCATTGGGCGTGGGCTCGGCCGTGGGTGCACGGTTATTTTTCGATCCATCGACGCCCGATGTTAGGCTGCCGAGCGCCCAACGAAAACTAGAGCAAATAACGAGTTCGGCCAAGGCCCGTCCACCACGGCAGCGGCGGCGGCGACTTCTATTACAGAAATTGAAATTACAAGTAAAGTGTTGGGGAATTTCTTGCCCGCCTCCGGGGAACGCCCCGACTTTTATCTCTCACAACTCACTCGACTTGGGCCTTCAAAGACACACAAAGCGTTACAAGACCATTCAGGCCCAGCCACCTTGACGCTTCGCCTTGTCTTCCGTTTGGGCCTTTGACGCAATCGGAGGAAGCCCGGGATGGGGTTTGCCGACATACCCCCCTCCTTGAGTGCGGATGTCCCGGTGCCGAGCACCAGAAAACGCCTTTGTAAGGCCTCGGTATCTTCCCGTGTAGCGAGCATCTTCCATGCCGCACCACTTGACCAACTGTGGAACGGATGACGCATCGCGATGATGGAGCCGGGTCTTGAGAATACGCCTCGAAACTGAAGCATTTCATCACTGTGCGGTAGAGTGGCCTCGAATGGGAACCGAAGGAGGTGGAGCCGCTTTCGTGAGTGAGACGTGGAAGACGGGGTGGATCAATGATGATTCCGAAGCCGGAGCTTGTATGCAACCGAACCAACCTTGGCCGGGATCTTGAAGGGGCCAAGTATTTGAAACATAGCTTGTGATGGGATCGAGGTGCCAAAGAAGACCGTACATATGGTCGGAGCTTGAGGAAGACAGACTCACCCACTTGGAATGATCGTTCGAACGATTCTTGTCGCCTTGATTTTTCATCGCCGGGCGTGCCCTCAATAGATGCCGACGAACAAGAAGACGCATAGTTTCACGCTCCAAAGAAAGATAGTCGTAGCATCCGACATAAGGTAGAGCGAAGCATCGGTGATACCCAAACCGACGGGGAGGGTGTCCATACAATACCTCAAATGGAGTGGTGCCCAAGGAAGAATGCTCACAAGTGTTGTACCAATACTCGCCAAGGACAGCCATTTGATCCATTGGCGGGGGCAAGAGTGCACAAAGCAACGCAAATATGTCTCCAAGCATTGATTAACTCGCTCGGTTTGGCCATCGATTCGGATGGTAAGTTGAACTCATAGAGAGATTGACTTGCAAAGAAACCAAATAACTCGAATTTAAGTTGCTTGAAAAATCGGGTCACGATCGGACACTATGTATTGTGGCGGACCATGGAGCTTGAAGAAAGAATCCATAAAGACCGAGCAACCTTTGGAGCCGTGAATGGATGGTGCGAGGTATGAAATGTGAGTATTTCTTGAACTTGTCAACTATGACCATGATGCGCTTAGAATAGCCGATGTGGGCAACCCATTAATGAAATCCATGGTGATGACTTCCCTGTGCTTGATGTGGTGGTAAGGGGACAAGAGACACGGGTACTTAACCCGGTCGGGCTTAGCTATTAAACAGATGGAGCAAGAAGCAACATACTCCTACTTGCCTCGCTTCATACCACGCCAAGAAAACAGTTTCTTTAATCTGGCCAGATGTGACAGAAACCCGGAATGGCCTCCTAAAGCACTATCATGAAGTGCGAGATGATGCGCCTTTGTAATGCAAAGTGTGGGAGCCAATCCAAATGCGACCTTGATAACGCAGTAACCCCATTCAAAGAAAGTGAAAGGTGGGTGACTATCGGGATTAATTGCCAATTCTTGCAACAAGGATTGTGACTCGGGATCACCGGTCATAAGCGTATACCACATCCGAAAGCCAAGTAGGGAGAGTGGCTTGACCGCAAGTGTGCGGGAGGAGTGGGGTGGCGGGACAAAGCATCACCGCGGCATTGGAGTTACCAGGCTTGTAAATAATTTTGTACCGCAACCCGCCCAATTTGTGTTGCATCTTGAGTTGCCACGGTGTATTTAACCTTTGTTCACCATGTGCATGAGGCTCCGCCGATCGAGAATATGGCAAATTCAAAGATGTCAAGGTAGGACCGCCAACGCTCCATCGCAACTAGGATGGCGAGGAACTCTTTTTCATAAGTAGAGAGCAACTTGGTACGAGGACCCAAAGGCCTTTGCCGACATATGCGAGCGGATGACCATCTTGAAGGAGAATCGCACCAACTCCCGAATCACGGCATCGGTCCCAATCTGAACCGCTTGGTGAAATCGGGAAGAGCAAGTACCGTGCCGAAACTAATGCCCGCTTGAGAGTATCAAATGCCCAAAGATGGACCGACGCCCGTGAGAAAGATTGTACCCTTCTTCAAAGAAATCGATAGAGGGGCGCAGCTGAAGCAAAGTTTTGGACAAATTTTCGTAATAGCCAAAGAAGGCCTAGAAAGTCGCGAAGCTCCTTGACATTTTGTGGTGTAGGCCAATGCTGAATAGAATCAATTTTGCTTGATCGCTGGAAACTCCCTCGTGATCGACTACATGGCCAAGGTAGGAGATAGACTGTTGAGCAAAGCGACACTTGGAGAACTTGATCTTCCAGAATCCGGCTAGGGAGGCTGAACACTTGGTGTAAATGCTGTAGATGCTCTTCGAAAGTTCGACAGTATATAAGGATGTCATCGAAGAACACTAGTGCACACTTGCGGAGAAGAGAGTACAGGTGCCGCTCATGGCGCCTTGAAATGAATTGGGAGCCCCCGTGAGGCCAAACGACATAACAAAGTGTATTCGAATTGGCCCTGGGTCCGAAGGCGGTCTTGTATTCCTCACCGGGGCTAACCGGATTTGGTTGAAGCCGAGCGCGAGATCCAAACAAGAAAACCGGCGGGCATGCGAAAAGCTCATCCAGAGTTCATCCACGACCGAATAGGGAACTTACTCTTCACCGTAAGGGCATTAAGCATTCGGTAATCCACGCACATCCTCCGTGTGCCGCCCTTCTTTTTGACAAGGAGCAGAGGTGAAGAGAAAGGGCCGGTGCCGGGCCCGACCATGCCGATTGAAGCGATTCGTATTACACTTGCTTTCGATTTCATCCTTCATTGCTGGCTTGTAGCGATATCGACGACAAAGAACCGGTTGTGCACCAGAACCAAGGGAATGTGGTGATCACAAGCACGCCGAGGTGGAAGATCGATGGTGGCTCAAACAAGTCAGCAAACTCCTCAAGTGCTTCTTTGGATTTGAGGTGGAATATCGAATGTGCAAAGATCGCTGAGGAGAAACAAAGAATTTGGCACAACTGAAATAGAGCCGATGTAGCATCCTAAGCAATAGGCCCCCCGCAACAAAGACATTGGTTGAACCATAGGGAATACGCATCCACTTTTGGCGCCAATCCACTTGCATTGGGGAGAAAGCCTCAAGCCAATCCATACCAATAATCACATCATAAGTGCCCAACCGATGATACGAAGAGTGGAATGAAAGATATTCCCTCGCACAATCCATTCAACCGATCGAATCTCGTGGAGCGGCCCAAAGTAGTGCCACCAAAGAACTCGGACAGACAGAGGAAGAGCCGGCTCACACGTAGGCACTCCAACAAAGAATGTCGAGTTCTAAATGAATGAGTACCGCCGAATCGATAAGAATAGTAACCGAACGCCCCTTAAGAGTTCCCCGAAACCGCATGGTTTTGATAGAAGAGGTACCGTAAGCCGCAAACCAAGAAACCATCACATGCACTGTTCTTCTTGTATCGGCCGATGCACCGGTGGTTCCTCAATTGTTTCATCGGGTTCGTAATGCTTCTTCACAAACTTGCCAAAGGTCGTGAAGAGCATGAATCGAGGGACCGAGCACACCGATGACCTTGAACCCACTTGTCGCCGCAGTAGTATTACACGAGAGGCCACGAGCTCGACGGTAGTCGCCAGAGAAGACGCCAGCGCCGATGTTCGAGCGCGCCGAGGAGGTGGTCGCTTGTCATCAACGGTGTCGACAAAGAGTCGGGCGCACGGCGGCGGAGTAGACAACGCCCAGAAAGGTGGCGAGTGCCGCCCGACGCAAAGAACTCGACGACCCGAGCTCGGAAATTTGCGCGCGCACCTTGGTTGCGCCTCCTCGAAGCAAGGCAAGAGTACACGCAAGATCCAAATTCGATGGGCGAGCAACCGTAAGTACGTAACTAATGTCATCACGGAGGCCATCAATGAACCGCTGGGTTTGGGACGTGGTATCCGGGTATGGTTGGTATGGGGCAAGCCGTTCCACCGTTGTAGTGTAACGCTCAACATAGTCGAACTGTGGAGGTCATTTTGATGTGGAATTGCCGACGGAGCAACAACTTCGGCCGATCACGACCGAATCGTTCTAGTAGGAGGGCGCAGAGAAACTTTCCCGGTGATAGGTGTTGGATTTGGCGTTCGACCGATTGCAACCAACGAGCGGCTGCATTGGTGAAATGGTGGGTGGCAATGGGAATCCAAACCGACGGGTGAACAAAGATATATTGTGAAGTGGGTGGTAGCACGAGTCGCCCAGAGCTTGGGGTTCTCACCATCGAATGAGGGAAACCGAAGGTTCGGAAGTTGGCCGAGGTGTTGATTGAATGGGGTGGGGATAGGTTGGGTAAGTTGGTAGTGGGGGTGGATTGGTGGGCATGAACCGGGATTGATTTGGGAAGATTGGTGGTAGGAATTGGGCGGAATTGGAGGATGGAAGTATGGTGGATTGGAGGTAGGGGATGGGTGGTGGATTACGGTGTGGTGGATTGGCTACTTGGTGGGGGATGGAATTGGGTTGGAACGGAAGGAAGGGGAAGGGGGTTGGGGATGGAACGCATCGAATTGTCGGGTGGGGTGGACGGTCGCGGACCGACCCGCACCGAACGAACGCGATGCCGCCGGGCGTTAGGCCGCCGCTACCGGGCGGCGATGTGCTTTCGCGGGCGGGCTCGATGGTGACGCCGCCAGCGTTTGCTAGGGCGGGCTGCGCCATCCATCTCGCCGACGGTTGCCCCGGGCGCCGACGCGAATTGAGGACGAACGATGTAGGAGGCCGCCCCGGAGGTTCGTGGGATGTAGAGGCCGGTCGCGGCGCAAGACGCCAGATCGCCGCTTCCACCCAAGGGCGCCAGGTCATCGAGCATCCGGCCACACTCTCGGCGCGGCAATCCGTCGCGTGCGTGCCGCCCCGCGCATCTCGGAGAAGCGGACCAACTTTCGAGATCGTCGACCTTACCCTCCATGGTCCCGACGCCGCTCGTCCGCTCCCCGACCCAGCGATGATGTTCCCGCGGCGGCCGGGCGTGGGGCGCCATCTTGCTCCACCAGCGCGGGCGGCGCGGGCCATCCATGGCCGATCTCGCCGAGGCTGAGATCCTCGCGAAGAGTGGGCGGAAGAGAAGCGCCACGCCTTCCGAGCGGTGAGACGGCGCCCGCCTCCACCCGGCTCGAATCTCCAGGTCGCGACCGCCCCACGACTCCGGGGACGCCGCATCCGACTCGCGCAGTGTCGAGGCGGCGATTGACGTCGGCAAATGGCTCTCGCGAGCCCACCGACTCCACCGCTGAGCCAATCCCACTTGGACTCAATGTTGTCGAGTTGGATAATCTCGTGAACATCGTCTTCATGTTTGGCTCCATCACGCCGCACGCCGCCGTGTCGTCGGGTGAAGTGGGGAAGTGGGGGGCTCCAAATGGGGTGGTCGGATCGCCTTGAGCCGATACGGTGTTAGCCGAAAGCAGCCCAACGAAACTAGAGAGGGGACGAAGTTCGCCGGCGCCCACACGGCAACGGCAGCGACTTCTATTACAGGAAATTGAAATTACAAGTAAAGTGTTGGGGAATTTCTTGCCCGCTCTGGGGAACGCTCCTGACTTTTATCTCTCACAGCTCACTCGACTTGGGCCTTCAGCACACAAGCGTTACAAGACCATTCAGGCCCAGCCACCTTGACGCTTCGCCTTGTCTTCCGTTTGGGCCTTGACGCAATCAGAGGAAGCCCAGGATGGGGTTTGCTGACACCCGAGCTCTGGTCGCCGTCGCCGTCGCCGTCGCCGTCGCGATCCCTCGCCCTCTCATGATCATCTCGCCTTCACTACTGGCCGCGCCTGAGGCCTTGAAGGCCCATTCGCCACCGGCGAGCTCTACGCACCTAGGGCGGTCGTCCTACCTGCACCTTGCCCTCATTAGCAGCCTCATCGTCACCTCCTGTCTCCAACTCCCGGATAAACGAGTGGCAACTCGACTGGCGTCGCCGTCAGCCCGCCGCCACCGCAGATCCTCCAACACTGCTGGCAGATCCAGGTGCCTCCTCTAGATCCCCTTCCCCAGCTCGTCGTTTGCGCAATCTCCTACTCCTCCGCCCCCTTCCCTTCTTGATTTGATTTGATGATTCGAGTGCAGGATGCCAGTGTTCGATTGTCGGCACAGGTCAGGAGCTCCTCTTCAATTGCAGCAAGGTCAGTTTCACTCGGCTCCCAATGCTGAGTTTTCAGTTACTCGTGGGGAAGGATTTGGTGCTGTAACTGTGACCCATACAAAATGTTCCTCATCAGTGCCCTCAAGATTATTAAATACGAGTGTTGGGGCTCGTTTAGAATTTAGAAAAATCAAGAGTGGTGCTGATTAAATACATCGCTTTCCATATAGAGAATGAGACTGAAAAGATGCCCAGCCAGTTTCTTCAAATTCTGTCATGAGGGAGTCTCATTTAAGAAACTGTTCAAAGATATATAAAGATTTGTAGCCTTTTTGAATAATGGCACTATTTTTATTTTTTTCCTACTCTAATCATGTGGATTTTAATTCATTTATTTATAATTTTCTTGCAAATCCAGGCTTTGCTTTATATTAAGAAGGTTGCTCATGAAGATACCAATTCTGTAATAACTGGAATACTGGATGCGGGTGACAGCTCCGAGCTAAAACCTCACCAGGTTGGGTTCTTGAACAATACAGACGGATTCCTGATTGTTGTTATCATGAATCTTCTTTAGCTACAATTGTACTTTTATTTAACTTTCTTAGATATTTAAAGAAGGCATCAATGGGCCTGATGAAGCTGGATGGTTTGTGACTGTGAGGCTGATTGAAAGTGATGGAGTGGACAATGTTTGTATCTCTCTCAAGCCATCCCTGAGTAAAGTGATCAGTTGCCATGCAACTTTCATTAATGGATTGCCTTTAGTCAGTTGCAGTGTACTCTATGCAAAGGCATCGATGCTGCTGCATGTTGGTTTCACCTTACAGTTCGAATTTGTTACACTGTCTGAACATTTTAGTTTATTTGTTTATACATGAACTCTACTACTACTTGTCAGTATGTTTCTCTGCTAGCATTCCTGCGCTTTATGTGGGAACAGTGGTCACAGTGGGCTGAGAGCAATTTAGATGCTTTCTTTGCTTCTACAGTGAAACCAAATTTCTTTGATTTTCCTGTGTGCCTTGGAGCCTTGGAGGATTTAATTGTCAGGTCATATTTCCTTTAGCCTACACCTTTCACCCAGAAAAACTAAGCTCGTATGCTACTGTGAACTACAAAAATGCAACTAATCTCTCCAATTTATCAAATCTCTTTTTGCTTATTGTGTTCGTTTCTTAATTTCTTATGTCAGTTCCTTGAGGTTAGAAAATTGGAAATGACAATATTTATCAAATGCGCTCCTGCAGCGTGATCTGGTTGTATGCATTTTTTGTGAAATTAAATCAAATGCTACTGTTTGCTATCTGCCAGCTTGATTCAACAAAGTTCAATGATGATCAACTTTTGGCTACTCTAAATATCTTAGATCATGCTTCGTGGTTAGAGCTATATTTCATCAGTGTTATTTATTCTCTTTTTGTTCATGCTTCGTGCTTAGCATAACTGGCTTGAGTGGAAAACAATAACTTGCATGCAAAATGTTTAATTGTTTTCTGGTGACAACTTGCATGTCAAATGTTTGTTCAAATGCCAAGCAAATATATATTATCTTTTTCTATAATTTATGCATGAGTGTATAGTTAGACTGATGATTTATGAATAGTTCAGTCGCTGGAGAAACACTAAAGTTTTTCTCCTATGCACCCAGGCCTTTAGTATTTTAATTGCAGGCATGGTGCTTCTAAGACCAGTATCTGAACATGTCCTGCCCACCTATGCTGAAGTTGATTTGTCTGACTGACGATGTTGGTCTCATCCTTGTCTTGTTTATGTAGCCCGAAACGAGCAGAAAGAGAGCATTATCTTCTTCCCTTCATGGCTCTAAGTTTGAGTATCTTGTGGTTTCTCCAGGAAGCTATCTTATTATAGATTATTTTTAGAAGAAACCATTTTATTGTAGGCTATCAGGCTATCGCTTCTATTTTGGTTCTCAAGTGTCACCAAAGATATGTTGAGCAAAACATGTTAGCTGCAGATGGGGTCCTGTTGTTAAAAATGTGTCAATCAACTTTTGTTCATATGCCCATAGTTATAGTGCTCCTTGCATGGTGAAGACCTCAGGAAAATCTGTTCTAACAAATGTCGGCCGGACGTAGTAGATTTTTAGGTAAAGTGCTTGGATTATTATACACATGTCACCTGTATCACTGAACTGTTCTCCGCCGCGGGGACGGACGGGCCCTCCTTGGACGCCAACGCCGGGGACCCTGCTGCCGTGGCCGTGGGGTTCTTGGGCGGCGGCGGCAACCCGACGCTCTCCGCCGCGGGGACGGACGGGCCCTCCTTGGACGCCAACGCTGGGGACCCTGCTGCCGTGGGGTTCTTGGGCGGCGGCGGCAACTGGACGTTCTCTGCCGCTGGGGCCGACGGCCCTCCTTGGACGACGACGCCGGGGACCCTGCTGCCGTGGTCGGGCGCTTCTTGGGCGGCGGCGGGTGCAGCTCCACGACCAGCGAGTTTGGGCGGGGGCGGGTGCAGCTCGACGAACAGCGAGTTTCTTGGGCCGCCAGCGCAGCCTTATCCGCAGTCTTGGCCACCACCGCCGCGCCGCCCGATGTGGCCCCGGCGAGGGCCGGTGCGCTTGCTCCGGTACATCTTGACCAGAGCAAGGTGGTCGATGATCATCCCCGGAGCGCCATCGTCCCCGATCTTGTGCAGGCAGAACTCAGCAACGATCCAGCCTAGGCGCAGATCCGGGCCGCCGGCCGCGCCCTTACTCATGTAGCTGAATCTCTTCCTCTGGCCTACGGGGCGGTTGGAGTCGAGCGGATCGAGGACTTGGGCGGCGGAGCGCTCGCCCTGCCACCAGGTCGGCCCATCCAAGATGGTCCGTGCCTTGCGCTTGCATCCGACTTGCGCCTTGGTACGCAAGTTGGTGAAGAAGTACCAGGCGCGGTCTCCGTCTTGGGAGACCGTCGCCTGGTAGCGCTCCGCAGGATCGTCAGGGGTGGCGGAGTAGAACTCGACGGTGTGGACGAAGAGTCCCGTCGGCGCCTCACGAGGGTCATGTGCTCCTGATGTGACCCATGGACGCAGAACGCTCTTGACGAGAGTAATCTCGGCGGGCTGGGCGTACAGCGCCGCAGCCGGAGCGTCGTCGCCGGCCATGGAGGAGGCCAGGAGGAGGATGGGCTCGAAGAGGAGGCGAGGAGGAAGTTGGGCGGGCGATGGGAAATTGCGATTGCGATTGCGAATTGCGCTTTGGATGGAATTGCGTTCACGGGCGCGGCGGCCGGCGGCCCCGTCCGTTTATAGAAGAGGGCTGGGCCGCTGAGGCGGTTCGGTTTGTCACCGCTGGATTGGTTTGGTGGGCCGGGCTGGGCCGGTTTAAGATGCACTAGCAACAGCTGCTTGGGCCCCTTGTTCTTGTCCAGCCAGATTCATGCCTCGGTTGCCGGAGTTGAGGTGATGCACCTCTTCGCTGATGACGATACACTTCGACGACCATGTGATCCGGCTAAGCAGCACGCCCGAGTTGCCGGCCGTTCACAGGGCGCTCACCGTTTGCCACCCAGCAGACTGCAGACGGCAACACTGGACGCCGAGAACCAGATGCCGATGTTGACGCCCTGGGGAGATGTGACACCCGTAGCTGCACGGCGATCGGCGGAGCGTGAGATAAAGGAGGATGGATCTCGGACGAAGAACCACGAGCAGAGGAACCTTTGGGCTCGCGTGTTCTATTTGCTTACTGGATAAAACTTGTCTGTTACAACGAAGGGGACGAGTACTTAAACGAAATCAAACTGGTCCGCAGGACCCACACGTCAGTGAAGTCCTTAAACAAGCCCTCATCCTATTTTTTAGAGACTCAAGCAGAACTCCAATGGATCTCCTCTGTGGGCTCCCATTTTAGAAGCCCTCTCGAAATTTAGTCTCAGAGTCCCCAGAGGCTCCTATCCCCTCCTCTGGGCGCTACTAGTCGTCGCACGTGCACCAGGATTGGGAGCAGCGCACGCGCACCACTTCCAATAGCGGCGCCACGCGCACTGGTTCGAATAGCGGCGCCACGCGCCCGTTTCTGTCAAGGCGGCCCGTTTCCCCTGTCATCGACCTTCATTGGGCCAAGTTTGTATAACCGCCCATATTATTTTCTGGTTTCCCCTGTCCGGCCTTCTTCATTGGGCCAAAAAAATTTATTGCCTACAAGCCTAAAAATTCTCTTTTAGGGACTTCGGGTTTGTGGGTGAAGTATACGGGCGGGGGGATGGTTTCACATCCATATGGAAGTGAAAAGTACAAAACTTTTTTAAAAAAATCCATATAACGTTATGTCCATAAAAAAATACTTATACTACATTAAAGAAAATGAAAAAGTGGTAAAATGAAAAAAAAAGAGAGGAAAACCAACAACATTGTATTCCGAGATATATGTCTTTGCAATTAAATAACTAATATAAATCAACATGCGGCTTCTCTTCTTTTCGTACCTAAAAGCCCAAAAAAAAAGACAAAAAAAGGTAAGCAAATTTTAAAAAGCATGAATTTATATTGAAAAATTTACCTTTGTATACATTAAATAAAATAAATTCTAGGCAATTCCAAATTTGATTTTGAAGATCTAAAAACTTTGAACTATTATATTATAAACTTTCTACTTTTGGTTTACAAATTGACCGTAATTTATTAAAACTTTGAACTATCAAATCATAAACTTTATACTATGGTTCTAAAACTTTGAACTACTAAATTATAAACTTTATAATCATAGGTTTATAAGTTTACACCCGAAATTAAAAACTTTGAACTATTAAGTTATAAACTTTCTATAGGTAGGTTCTAAAACTTTGAACTATTAAATAATAAACTTTGTACTTGTTAGTTTATAAATTTACACCGATAAAATTATAAACTTAATACTATGCTTTTAAAAACTTTGAACTATTAAATTATAAACTTTGTACTTGTTAGTTTATAAATTTACACCCATAAAATCAACACCCATGATTTTTGGAGTTCTAATTATTAGTAACAACACTTACATTCAAAACTTATACAACTTTCAACTATTACATTACAAAAATTTATAGTGCTACGTTCAAAACTTTACACTCTAATTTATAGACTTTGAACTAGCATATTATAAACTTTCTACGGTAGGTTATAAAGTTTAAACTAGCACATTTATAAACTTTACACTTAAGAATTTATAAAACTTTTGAAGTATCACATTACAAACTTTCTTTGGTTCAAAACTTTACACTTTAATTTATAAACTTTGAATTATGACATTACAAACTTTGTACTTTTATGTTCAAAACTTTGAACTATCAGATTATGAACTTTGTACTTTGCTAGATCAAAAACTTTACATGCAGAAGTGGTAAACTTTGAACTATCACATTATAATAAAAGTTTCTATTGATAGGGTAAACACTTTGCATTCAGAATTAATAAAAATGTTGACCTATAACCTTATTAACTTTGTACAGCTAGGTTCAAACCTCGAACTATCACATTGTAAACTTCATACCGCTAGGTTGAAAACTTTACGCTCAGAATTTATGAACTTTCAACTATGAGATTACAAACTTGTAATGCTATGCTAGATCAAACGTGTAGAAAAAAAAAGGATATCTTAATTATTTGGATGTGATGATTGAATAATGCAAAAGAATCATTCATTAATGTAAGCTATAAGCGAATGGTTTCCTTGTAATTTATAAATAGCAAACATCACTCATGCATGACCAAAAAAAAGTCATTTTTTATAAGGTTTTCACAATACAAACACAAAAGGGCTCGTAAGTCCTATCAGATTGGATCCTCATAAAAAGTAAAAAGGAGGACATAGCAGTAACACTAGTAGGTGGAACTCACAGGTGGGTGATAATGTTTTAAAAAAAATGCAGGATATGGAACATATCAAACATAGTTTGATCACAACATGCTTAGTAGTGAAAACAACATATTCTAATTGTTGAGATCAGCTTCTGCTATAGTGTGAGAGGACATGGCTGAGATCAGCTCCTCAACAAACTATGTAATCATGAAGCTAAAAAAACCACTACTGGGTTTGCCTATTTTGCCATACCTCAATAGTAGATCAAAGGACAACAGGATTTTGATCTATTTGTTAACTAATTGTTGCACCAAAACAAAGAGAGAGAGCAACAGATTTTCTTACATGTAATGCTAGGTAAAAATATTTTTGACTCAATGCACTGTAACATGTTGAGGACTACAGATTGAAACATCCATAGAAATTATACAAGAACTACCACATTGCATAACTTTTTGTAAAATCTGATTACATAGCGTAAGAAGTAATTGCTTCTCTGAGGAATCAAATTAGAATAGTAGCATCATTATAGTCTTAACAGGACTTAGAAATGGTCTCATTTGTAAAAAAGGCAGTGCTACTTGGCTGCAACAGAAAATCACTAGGTACTTTTTAGAATGGTTTTATTTAGGACTTCTTGGCTGCAACATAACATCACAGGGTACTTAGAAATGGTCTTGTTTGCTAAAAGGCAGTACTACTTGGCTGCAACAGAACCATATGGCATTGTGCAAAATTGCTTATATTCTGTTTCACAATCACAACTAATCCTCAGGAGGTTGTCAGGCTGTGTTGTAAACTACAGAAGAAAATAAAACAACTGCTGGCATCAAATAGAAAACTATACAACTGTCCATTCATCCCAAAGGAACCAAAAATTGTCTTTTCACACTTAACTTGATGTGAAGTGACAAGCTTAACATACCTCACAGATGTCATACGGCTGCAAGAACCTTTGTAGTGCAACCACCTTGTCAAAATCTCTATGGGCTGCAATCACCAACAAGGGATCCATTATGCAAGAGTTTTGCAATAGCTAATAGCTTGGAGCAGTTAAATAAAGCAGCATGGAAAAAAAATAGTACTGGCCTCAAACATTCATTGTTTTTATATGGGGCATGCAATTTAAAAGAAAATTCACCCAACCCATTGCCTGGTAGGGGGCATGCAATTAAAACAAAATTGCACCATATACATTGCCCGGGAGGGGCCATACAATTTAAAAGACAATTTGCCCCAAACCATTGATTGGTAGGGGCATGCAATTAAAAGACAATTGCACCATACACATTGTCTAGGAGGGGCATGAATTTTAAAGACAATTGGAGGGGGCATGAATTTTAAAGACAGTTGATAAGTACCCAATTGCCTGGTAGGGGGCATGCATTTCAAAGACAATTACCACCCTACCCATTGCCTGGTAGGGGGCATGCATTTAAAGACAATAACCCCTACACATTGCCTGATAGGGGCGTTGCATTTAAAACACAATTAACAACCTAACCATTGTCTGGTAGGGGCATTTTAAATATTTGCCAAATACAACAATTGACACCTAAACATTGCCTAGTAGGGGTTTGCCCCAAACCATTGCCTAATAGGGGGCAACCAATTTAAATATTTCAAACTACCACAATTGCCCCACCTACACATGGACTGGTAGGGGCATGCTTTTAACAAATAGAAAAACAACAAAAACCATTGCATATTAAGAGACGAACCCAAAGACCCAAAGCCCAAAGCACCAAAAAAAACCAAACCTAAAAAGACTAAAATCCGAAATTCCCAAACAACCATTCCCAAATTCCCAGTTTGTGATGTCATAGTTAAAAAGTTTTTAGATTATATTCCAAGTGTAAAGTTTTGAACATAGCAACCCAGAGTTTATTAATATCATAGTTCAAAGTTTATTGCCAAACAATTAGTCATAATTTAGTTTAGCAAACTAAATATAATGCTTATGTGTGTTTCATCACTGGAGTTGCGGAAAGCAGATTTAAAATAGGTAAGATCAAGTAAAAGTAGCCACGACTAGATCCAGAAAAGTTGCTCATTAGTTATAATGTAGCATCCTTGCCCAGAACAAAAGGCATTATGTTCCTTTTCAAATGAAATAAAACAGTCCAAATCACAGCGAAGGAAAGTGAAAAAAATTGGCTTCAGAGATAGATACCTCACCTGGAAGAGTACAAATCAGAGAGAAGTAGAAAGCAAACAGCCCATGCTCAACCTAACCCCTGCTGTGAAATATGCGGACTCAAAAATGACCAAGCCTGTTCACAAAGGTGAAGTATTAGTTATGTCAAGCAAAACTTTAGTACAAAAAAAACTTCATACATGTAGATAAAAAAATTTATGGCAGCGTTTTTAAAAATTCCCTAATTGAAACAATCAAATCTGAAAGCAAAAATTCAACTAAAAATTACAATATCCAGAACTTTATACTATTAGGTTCAAGACTTTGCAATATAGCATCATCAAAACAGCGTCATCTGGTAATATTAAAAAAACTGATGGGTAATAACTATCAAACAAAAACGTTGGCATGGTTTGCATGCACTTTAACTTAAAGCTTAAAAGAAAAAAAAAAAAAACTATATGGACATCACCTGCAGGGCGTGACCACCGGAGTTTATGGTCAGCTGCGGCCACTGTCTGGACTTCAAGAACTGCTCGCTCGAAGTTGATGTTCACGCTGCATTGAAACATTCAGAGATCAAAGACAGGGAGAAGTAGAGGATGCAAGGCTCAGTTCAGGGATGTCAATGAATCATCATTCACTAGGTGGTGTACCACAGGTAGTCTGACTTGTCCCACGTCATGCTGAGCTGCTCCGCCAGGCCGCCCTTGGTGAATGAGTGGTCGTCTAGCAGCGTTGGTGGCCTAGCTGCACGACTGCCATGAGAAGCCGCCCACGGGGTCATCTCGCTGGCGCCGACGGCTCGCTCACCGTCGCCGTGTTGAACACGGCGGTCTTGGCGGTCGGGAAGCACACTGATGGACCACGCCGGGAGGTCGTAGCACCGCCCGTTGAACACCACCCGCGCCACCGCGTTGGTGTGGTAGTTGGACAGGAACGCCACGCAGGGCGCCGCTGCTCAACTTGAACACGCACGCCTGAATGAAGTGAAAAAAATCAACAACTCCATGAGCAACTAGTCTGATTCAACTCATTTTTGGATAGAATTTGGCGGACCTTCTCGTAGTTCCCGATGAACTGGATGGTGGGGTCGCCGGAGACCAATGCCGGCTCGCCTTCTTGATGGCCTTGTGCAGGTCCCTCAGGTGACCCCATTTCGGCTGCCTCAGCAGACCTGAACACAGCCATGGTTTCAGAGTTGTTTCAGTTACAGACAGACATTCAGACATTCAGAACATTCAGTTACAGATAGACATTCAGACAGCACGACAAACATGATTATTAAATTCTTCCTATACTTTCTCATGTGAGTAGACTATCTGGATCATATTTTAGTATACCTGAGCTTAATAGTGCTTTGCACAAGCTAGCTAAATTTTGACATAAGTTCTGAAACTGATGAAAGCACTAGCATGAACAACGCTTTGGCAGATTGTTTTCACCATGGTTCTATGTAATCTACCACATTAGCATATTCAACATTGAATTTTTTTTGCGTTTGTCAGGCTGTGCAATTGATTTCCGTACAGCTTGTGGATTCCAGCCTTAGGGCATATGAGACCCAGACGATGCATCTCGTCAATCACAGGTAATTGGGGGAAAAGGCAAAGATGCACACCTGGAATCGTTGGAGGCCGTCACCGCCGCCGGAGTCCACGTTCCGCAGCGGCAGGAATCCCCGATGGCGCAGGCTGCAGCCGCCCATATCTCAAGCAACAAATCCAAGGATTCGCCAATGCCGCCTCAAAATCAAAACCACATCCGGCTGGAAAAACGAAATTGCAACCTTTTACAATGCATAATATAGATTTTTTTGAGCAGATAAACATGGTACAATTCATAATTTGGTTAACTCGAAGGACCATAAACATGGTACAATTCATATAAGAGGCTTCATATCATTATTTATGTGGAGACATAGAGTGGGTGCACCCAAAAGGATACTCTAAGTGCAGACATGCAAAGATATCATATGCCATCTACTCTAAGTGCCTACCAAAAATCTTGTTGAATCAGTATATCAACATAAAAAAACATTATCTGGTATTCTCATATCACTAAATCTGACAAACTGCAATTTCAACATATAACTCAGACAGAAAATAACTTGATGTAACACAGAAATAACCCACTTGTTGGGAAGAGATAAAACTCTTAATACGATGCGAATTTATGGCACACTTACACCTCAAAATTGTTTTTATTCGGTATACAGAGTAAGCATGGATAGTGGATGAATTCATGAAGGTTGAGCTACCTATTATTTATTAGATTCTTACTTTTCAATCTCCTCTCAACACTGAATGCTGAGCCCACCATCAACCAATTCACACACCACGCAAGTCCATATCGCCCCTCCTCACATTCGACTGGTGCTGCAGCAGGACAGGCCCCATGGCACTGTCCTGCACACAGACGCAGAGCTGCTAAGTGTAGGAGAAAGAAGGACGAACTGAAAAACCTGAAGAAGCAGCAGTAAGGCTTCAATCCTTTCTATCGGTCCTCACTGCAGCTACGCGGCCACCGGATCTGGACTGGAAGCGGACGTGCCTCGGCCCCTCGCTCCTCAGCCTGCTCGAATTCCAATCCACAACCGCCTCGATGGGGGATGAGTTGGTGCCGCCACAAATCAAAGCCTGAAAAATTCGAATCAACCTACACCCAATTCAGAAAAGCGCGACGACGAATCGAACTCGATTTGAATCGAAAAAACGCGACATCGTACCTTGACCTCGACGTCGATGACAATGGGGACGCTCCAATGCCGACAATGCCGACCGGCTACCCTGCGCGGCGAGGAAGGCCTACGACTGGGGGCCGAGGTGGGGCGGCGGCGCACGACCGTGCCGGCTTGTGCGCGCGAGGAAGACGTACGCCTGGGGGCCCGAGGTGGGGCGACGGATCTCAACAACAAACGCAAGGATTCATCGATGCCTCCTCAGAATCGAATCCGCTTCCGGCTGCAGAAATCGAATCCTCTCCCGAACCGCGCCCGCGTCGGTGACGGCAAAAGCATCCTCTACGGATTCGCTGCTCTGTGTGTGTGCGATGGTTAGGAGGAAGCCCGTGGCGGCAAAGAGAAGATCCCGCCGGGGGAGGGTCTGCCGTCAGCCAAATCGCCGCTCCGGCGAGGGTTGAGGAGGAGAAAGGGGAAAGGGGAACGGTCGTCCGGATACTGGAAGGTTCACGGGCGGTTCACTGTTTTGAAAACATTTTAAAATTATTTACACGCACACCGCTTCAGGACAGGAAAAAAAAAAAAAGGAAAGTAAAGGGAAGAACGTAGACGTGCCGTCCATAAAAGGAAGCGTGCGCCGATATTTCTACCGTGGCGCAGGCGCCAAATAAGGATTGGGCCCTCCTCTTCCTCTTCGTTGCGGAAAAAAAACAAACTCCAATGGATACGTGGCGGGACCCCGACCACCGACGCGAGCGCCCCACCCGATGAGCGCCGCCACCGTCAGAAGCCTGCCGGCCACCGGGGCCCCCGCCCCACCCCCCCCAGCCCCTGCCCCCGCCACTGCCGGCCGACGCCAGCGCCCTCACCCCAGTCCGCTGCCACCAGTGCCCTCACCCTAGCCCGCCGCCGCTCACCGAAAAATCCAAGGATAAATGCTCGCTTGGACCACCAACAACTTGGCATTAGAAGTGATCTTCATCCTGTTAGTGTAGAAGATAACTTCTATTTATCTCCAGCACAGTTTACAATGAGTCCTGATGACAGGGATGAGGGAAGTTTTCCTTCAAGTATTGTAGGAAGTGAAGTTTTACAAAATGGATACAAATGTTGATCTCAGTGGTCTTTTTAGAGATGTTGTACATGTAAGTACTGATATAGATGGGGTCATTGTTGCTGAAAGAAAGAGGAAGTAAGTCTCAAACACCATCAATCGTTGCTGGTGCTATGCAGATTTTACTTTCACATAATTGCCTTTGCTGGTCTGAACTAATTGTTGCTTGCTTACATACTTGCACTATTGTTTTATGGAAATTCTGTACTAATTCATTGTCGTGTTTTGTTCTCAGGAGAAACAATGCCAAAAGCAAGGGGAAAAGAAAAGCCGTGGAGCCAACTGATCATGAAAATGATGTGGAGCCAAATGACTATGAAACGGTGGTGGCACAGGAAGGCCATTGCAGCTTGAAGGTATTTTACTTGAACATTTTGACTTATATATGTGATCCAAACTGGTTGAAATGTGGGAAAGCAATGAGGCTGTGAGAGCGAATGTTTTGATTAGATAAATCTCCAGTTGAATTAGATGATTTGCCAATTAGATAGTGTCAAACCGGAGGGAGGGACTGATGCAACTTGAAGAATATTTGAGCCATTTCTGAGTTCTATACGTAGATGTAGAGAATTGTGCTCCTGGGTTGTAGAGGCTAAGTGGCTGAAATTAGCATGGGAGGTTCTAAGCAAAATGATTTATTTGAACTGAAGAGTATATAAATAATAAGTGACTATCAGGACCATATAGTGACCATGCTGATGAGATTTTATTACTTTTATTAGCTAATAATTACAGCAGTACAGAATTGCAATCTTTTTTTTAGCAAGTATGAACCCCACATATCACTTGAATAGATATCACATGGCAAAACCTGGAGGCATATTGGTAAAAATAAATGGAATATTGTGCAATGTAAATTCAGTGGTACAATGGAAACTAAACTTTGTTTGCAACAAAAATTGAAAGGAGATAAGCTATTCAATTATAAACTGAGGTGTTGATTTAGTAAGTTTAGTAACCACTCATGCTATCAAATTGCTGCTGCTGCTGTTAATGATAGCATAATTGCCCACTGTACAGTATTATTGTTTAACTATTTGCACCTAAGAGTTAATGATACAGAGCACATTTCACTGATATTTTGCCTTTTTTCATGTTAGGTACTTAAGCTATGTGGTGTTGCAAGTATTTAAGATTGGCACCCTTTTCAGGTTTGATTAGAGAGCTGTTACATGTTCACTGAGTACAGCAACCATATGTGCACCAAGTTGGTGTTCAAGTATTTTGGAGTGGCAGCAAGTATTGAGAATTGCAGCAAGAAGACATATTGCAGTTCTATTCGTTTGTTTGCACCTACTATCGTGTAGGCCAAAGACATGGAAGCGTTGAATGCCATGTTTGTGTATGTCTATATATGTATGGTAATGTCTAATCTATATCCTGGACCTGTATATGTATGGCTATGTAATGTGATCATCACTTGACCTGTGTGTGGCTCTATGTACTGTTGATGATCAGTTGACCTGCTATATATATAATATCTAGTTGGTGTATGTATGGAAGATCTAATATATTATTTCTATAAAATCATGTGAATTTGCTCAATGTGATACCTACTACTCGTATATGAGAAACAATGGATTTTTTAAATTATTTAAATTGTATTTATATCTATATTTGCAATATAGTTTTGCCGACACTTTTATTGATGGACAGGGTGTGATTCACAAAACACCTTTGAAATGGTTTTGCCAACATGCAAACTGTCGAGAAAGGTGTTAACTGTTGGCAAAGACTTAACTGTCGGCGTAGGTGCACCATTTGGCTACACGAAACGTGTCGGGGATTCCTTTAACTGACGGCTTCTACCGCGAATGTTCCTAAACTGTCGGCAAAGACTATCGCGATAGGTTATCTGTCGGCGAAAGGTACCTTTTGCCGACAATATAAAGTGTCGGCAAAGCCATGTTGTGTTATAGTGATTTATATCTCTTAATTCTTAATGATTAACATCTTAACTCATTTATATTATTATTTTTTTATACCCGTGGAAACACACGCGGAATCCTGCTAGTACTCATATAAATTATAAGCGTGGATCATATCCTAGGACCGGTCACCCATTATTAGTACCCATTCCTTGTTTAGTTACACATCCAACTTCCAAATTTTTACAATCTCTCTCCATCCCATCCCATTAAATACACCAAAAGATATAAGTTCGAGTATGAAATGTAGATAAGAAAATAACTAGTTACACAGTTTAGATGTAGATTACGAGACAAATCTTTTAAGCCTAGTTACACTATGATAGGATAATATTTACCACAAACAAACGAAAGTGCTACGTAAACGTTACAGGAGTTCAAATTCCAACTTTCTAACTTCTCAAGGGTAACTAAACACCAGTCCAGAAGAAGTTAAGACACCAATTAGTTCAGTTGTGTTGTGCACATGAACAATTAGTGTCACTAGGCAAGCACACAGTTAGGACTAGGACGCTGCTTGCAGCTTTGTAAAGGTTTTGTCTTGCTGAGTGGTCACCCATAGGCCGCCTCCTGGTGGTGAGTTTCATAAAGATTGTTTTCAAGATCGTCATGTCATGTGAAATGAAATGAAACTTGGATGAAACCACTACTCACAATGGAGAGTTTCATCTTGTGGTTTCATATGCATTTAATTTCATGACTAGATAGTTGATATTCGTGCCAAGAGAGTTTCACCAAGATAAAACTTTTCCATTCTCTCTCCTCAGAGTTTCATACAAAAAGTGAACTTTTGCTGATGTGGCGCCCTATTTAATGTGCATGAAACGCCTATGAAACCCCCATTGAGAAGTACCCAGTCCAGAAGAAATTGGGAGCCTATTTGCAGAGTCATCTAGGAGCAAAGCCTATGGGGACATTAACTGAACACTTTCCTTCCACTGGTAAATACAAATTTGCTGTGCTAGGAACAAGAAACATATACCAAACCACAATGCGGTATTATATTGATTGATTGCAGTAAATAAGTTTAGCAGCATGACATTCATCGTCAGGACAGAATTTAATCAAAGCATCGGAATGTATATACATCAGTGGTAAAATGGCAAACATAAAAATTACAATATTTCAACACATTTTCTTAAGCACCCGTATGTAATTTTCACACACACACACGCACACAAAGGGAAACACATATTCACTGCAAGGTCTGATCATTTAGATTTTGAAAGACCCGGCCCTTAGTCATCTTTGACGTAGCGCGTAGCTACAAAATCCACTCTTCTCCCGCGTAGCGCGTGCTCGGCTTCCTGCGCCTCGCTCCCTTGGGCCGGCTGCTGGAGGCATCGTCTGTTGTTCTCGGACGGCCTACAGTAGCGGCGCTCTGTTCTTGAGGTCTGTCGGTGGCGCCTTTTTCAGAAACAGGGATGCTGACAAATGCGTTTGGAGTGCAGAAACTTATGTAAGGAACAACGTCATCGTCACCACAACAGTTGGCTATCTTCCTGACATGGCTAGAATTTATCTCCATGCTGTATAGCCCATTGGACGTCCTCATGAACAGGAATCGGCTGCTGGCGGTGGCACCACCATTCGCGAAACCGAAACCATTCACCCGAAGCGAATTGTTGATGGGTGGCGCAGCACCACCAGAAGAAGAAGGGAGCACCTTGTGAAGATGGATGACTCTTGTTCGGACAAAACCTCCTTCTCCACCATTCACCATTGACCACAGCTCTAGTTGGTACTGATTGTCCGTGTTGGCAACATATCGAGCACAACGCCTCGTTGTTCTAGCAGACCACGGAATTCAGACGGTATAGAGATGAAAGATACATCATGTGTGGCCAAGTCGTACTCTACGACCTCATTGTTGAAATGAACCAAGAAGTAGAGTGCGCTGCCAACGAGAACAGCAGGCGTCTGCTTGAACATGCCGAAAGACAATCTGGGGTCAGGGTGCTCAATAATGTCTAGCTCACCCACACACCAGATTCAGACGAGTAGATGGACCGGTAGATGATGTGGGGCTGGACGTCCATGACGAGGACAAGGAAAGGTCCTCGGTGGCAGTCGAGGTGGTTACAGTTGCCACTGGCGGTGGCGGCGCAGGCCACGGCCGCGGTCCAATTCAAAGCGCAGCCGAGCCTCGTCTCCATGAACGAGGGCTCAGGCAGGTCTCGGTGCTCGTCCGTGACAGGATCCCATACGGAGAGGCCACGCCCATAGGTCAAAGAAGGATCGCTCCGGCGGAGCAGGACGCGGCCGTGGCGGGAGTCGATGGCACGCCAGCCGTAGCGCAGCCGGCTGTTGGCAGCGTGTACCGGGCTCGGGCGGAAAGAGGTCGTGGTTGTGGGGACAAAGTATGCCGACGGCTCTCGCAGGATGCGTGCGCGCTTGATACAACGGTCGTCGTCGCCGTCTCTGACCTCCTCCTTCTCCTTGTGGCAGTAGTCCCCCACGGTGGTGCTGGTGTAGAGCACGCCGAGCAAGGGCGGGGCCACCCCGCCGCGGTTGACGTTGAACTCGCGGAACCTACGGCGGAACGCGGTGCCGGAGACGAGGCGGCGCCAGGTCTTGCAGACGAGGGCGGCGTGGACAAGGCTAGTGGGATCGTCCGGTGGGAAGCGGACGAGGATCTCTGCCACGATCTCCTCCATCAGCTCCGGCGGCGGCGACGGCATGCTGTCGCTTCTTTTTCTCTTGGTCGCGATCGATATGATGGCACGAGAGGAGGAGACCTTATTACATTGATTTATAGGAAGGAACCAATTAATTAACCACAATTCCGATCCGGATACGCGTATAGAACCGACATTTTAGACCCACCCAAGTCTTCCATCAAATGGGCCCCATGCCCACTGGTTTTGGGTGTGGCGCCGTCTCCTTGCCTCCAAACTAAAGAGGGAGGCATCGTGGCCTCCACGTCGGGGTGGTAGTTTAGGGGCTAGGGTATGGTAATGTCCTACACATTTCTTCCCCCCTAATTCCATTGCATTTTGTATCTTAAAATAATGTTCGTTATAGGAGTAGTATTTGTATTTTCGTTTATAAATAATTGGCTATGTTCAGCAGGGCAGTGTAGTGTAGGATGCCTGCGTAGGAGTAGAAAACGAACGGTGAAAGTGGTAGATGCACTGTGCACGTGCATAGGATGCGTCGTAGTCGCAGTGTACCGTGTGTTTGGTTGAGGGTTGGGTTGGATCCGATCTAGTTTTGTAGGTTGGGTTGAACTCATCTCATCGTTTGGTTGCAGCTTTTGATTGTGGGGACGAGTCAACCCATCCTATTTTTGGTTGAAGAAATGGAGAATTCAGGTTGAACAAAGACGGTAACACCATTAGAGGGGGCGATTTTTGTATCGTGACCCCTCAACTATTTAGAAATTAGCAAAGCCTATATAAGCAAATGTTTCTCTCTCTCGTTTTTACATCGGGAACCCCAGTAACACCGGCCGAGCCTGCAGGCGCTGAAGCCGCCATCGCTGGGCGCCGGCTTCTCCGCGGCCCCCGACCGCCGCCGCCGGTCGGAGTTCTGGCGGTGGAGGCCGCCGCATGTGCCATGCGTGGAGGCCACACGCCGCGTCGTGGCCGACCCGGTTTACGTAAGACGGAAGAAACGGAGAAGTCACGGACGCTCGAACCCCGAAGCTGGTCGGGCTCGGCTCCCTCGATTTTGAAGAACGAAACCAATCCGCATCTTGAGAGAATATACCCCTACGGAGCCAACCCAACCCACTCATTTCTCAATCAAACACTAAGGATGGGTCTAATCGCGGGCGGCTCTATCCATCCAACCAAACACACGGATGGAACATTGTATACCCCTGACCGTGGATGAGCAAAGGTTCAAGACTGTGGGCGTAACCGAATGAATAGTGTAATCGAAAGTGTTGGTCGACACGCAAGATCGGGTCATCCACAGTGCATCTATGCAATCGTAGATAGGATCACCAAAAATAAAGATCTATAGAGATGCAGGAGTGACTCTTTTTCTAAAGAAAATCTCTAGCATCATCCCGAACGAAAGTCGGAATTGTGGTAACCCGTCAAGTCTGTACTCCTACTTTGAAACATTCCATGCGAATTTCGGTTCTGGGGTGTTTGTTTTTTTACCGCCGAGATCTAAGCCCCACCACTACCAGGATTTTTTCAAAATCTAACCCCTTTTTCGTAACTATTTTCAAATCTATCCCTATTTTGAAACTATTTACACGCCAGGTATCCCTTTTTGTCGCGCCAAACTAGTAGGCGCGACATTTGCACATCGCCGCTAATAATCATGCGCGGGCGACGCGGCATGCCACGCCGCCGCACCGCTGATCGCACGGGCGTGGCCGTCGGTGGGTCCCACCACGCCGCGCCTACGCGATGCGGCGCGTGACACACGATCGCGCCGATCAGCGTCGGCCGCGACGGGCCCGTTAGGGTTCCCTGTTTGGGCCTCGTGGAAAGCGCTGGGGCCCACCACGCCGCGGCCGACGGATCAGCGCGACGGAGAAGTTAGGGTGTCGGGCCCTTCTCTCTCTTCCTCCTCACTTCTTCTCTTTCTTTTTCTTCTTCTTCCGCCTTGCGCTTTTTGTCCGCCACCACCGCCGCCCGGAGTGCGCCACGGCCGCCCCACCCCCTCAGAGCCGACGCCGCGGCCTCCCCGCCCTCGACCAAGCCGCCGGCCCCGCCCCGACCAAGGCCGGCGGGTGGAGGCAGCGCGCCGGCCTCGCCTTTGGTGGCGGGCGCCGAGGTCCTGGGCCGGCCGGTGGTGGTGGCACGGGCCGGCCTCCCCCTCCTTCTCCAACAAGGTGCTAATCCCTTCTCTTCTACCCCCTCCATTTCTTGATTTGTTAGTTGTTCATGGTTTTTTTTTTGATTAAAATGAAATTGTTAGTGATTGAGCGTTAAATGGTGCAATGTGGTTCGTGAGAATCGGTTTAGGATTCGATTTGTTCGTGGATTTGGTTAAGAGAACGAGTTGCATGAGAGTAGTTCATTGATGCATGCATTAGGGTTTAGGGTTTGTTATTTTTTCTATTTTCCAATGTGAAATTATAAGTGATTGGGCCGTTTATTGATGCAATGTGGTACGTGGAAACGTTTTTAGGATATGTTTTTACCGTGGATTTCACCTAGATTAGATTTTTTTCATGGATGAAGTTCTTTGTTGCATGGAGGTGTTGAGTTTGTTTCAAATATATATTGGCAATATGGTGTTGAGTTTGTTTCTAATATATATTGACAATATGGTTGTTTTACTTATAGCTTTTCTTTCCCGATTACTTTGTAGATGGACCGTTTAGTGCGCTTTTTAGTGGTGGCAAAGTTAGAGAGGATGGCAAGTTTGAGAACATGCATGAACAAGTTCATTTTTTTGGTAGACCTCCTAGCTTTGATGATTTGGTCGGACATTGTCGCGGAGAAGTATGGATGGCCGTGTAGTATGACCGGTCGCTTTGGATTGTGGGAAGGAACGAGCACACTATGCCCTCGATGCCTTTGTCATGTGAAGATGATTGGAATAACTTTGTGGAGGTTGTGAAGGGTAGTAGTGTTCGATTTGTTTGGAAGTTGTAGTGAGAAGGTGATGAACCCCGTTGTTGTTGTGCTCGCGGGGCCGAGAACGTGGATGAGGAGCCCGTGAGAGCACATGACTCAGAGGAAGAGGTGCAACCTTTGTTTGTTAGATACAATGATAATGCAAACATGGTGGGTATGGAAGTGTGCGATGAGGAGGAGTTTGGTGCTATGGGCGACATGTTTGTAGCATCGTGAGGACGATGGAGAATATAGAGATGAACCCGGGTTTTAGTGAAAGCGCTACCGAGGAGGTTTTAGAGGACGAGTATAGGTCGGAGCCAAGTACGGAGGATGAAAGCGATGAGTATAGGGGATATTGCATCCACCGACGGGTCATTTAGAATGGATTACACCGATGTGGAGCTAAGTCAGTTGAGGGAGGTCCATGTTGAGGTACCCTCCGCACTCCAACTTCATGGACATTAGTATGGTTGATGAAGCGTGTGTGACACCTGGCCCGCCGTTGTTGGACGATGAGGGACCGAGAGCGAGGAGATGGAGATTAAGAAGCGGGCATGGTCTTTGACACATTGGATCATCTCGAAGTTTTTCTTTCGGACCACGCCTAGGTATCATAGGCCGTATTATGTTGATCACTGCGACCCCGAGAAGCGTACACGGTGCTTTGCAAGAAGAAGTGTGGATGGGGAGTTTGGGCGAGGAAGCCGCTAAACAAGACTTGGATGATTCGTAATGTGAAGCAACCTCACCTTTGTCGGTCTTCTGCCGGCCGGGGTTCACGCACGTAACACGCCTCGCTATCCGAAGTCGTTGCCTTGTCGGCCTTGTGAAGGCCGATAGCTTTATATATCTGTTGCCTCCCCTAATCGAGAGCATTTTGGGGTGGACCGGATATCGAAAGTGGGCTACATGAAGGCATGGCGAGCAAAGCGGCAAGCTATAGCGTTGTTGTGGGGTGATTGGAAGGAGGCATACAACCAAGCTCCTAGGATCCTTTCAGCCATGAAACACTACAATCCGTGCCTTAGGTGGTATCCCGTTGTCGGGCGGATAGTGGATGACACCGACGGCGTGCCTAAACATGTTCTCGCATGCATTGTTTTGGTGTTTTCCTTGAAATACCGATGCATTCAAGCATTGTCGGCCCGTCGTGTTTGTTGATGCAACATTCCTTACCGGGAAGTACAAAGGTGTTCTAATGATGGCGTAGGTCGGTGTTGATCAGGAGAACCAGCTTTTGTGCCTTTAGCGTTTGCTTTGGCCGAGAGCGAGAACAATTTGAGCTGGTCTTGGTTCATGAAGCTTGTAAGAAGAGATGTGATCCGTCAGACGCCCCGTAGGATTTGCATGATATCCGATCGGCACAATGGATTGCTATTGGTCGCTAGAGAGGAGATAGAAGGGCTTCCCCTCTTGAGCATCGATGGTGCATGCGACACTTTGCCGCCAACATTTGGCGGCGACAAAGGAAGAAGGAGGTTGTCCGAAGTTGAAGGTCCCGTGTTGTTGTCGCACGGAGGAGAGGTTCAAACGAAGCTTGCGAGTTGAACAAGGTCCTGAACACTCCCCGCCGAGGACTTGGCTTGTGGCCCGAGATGAGTAATGTTGACAAGTGGGCTCTCGTGATTTGATGAAGGTGGCCTCGTGTATGGCGTGATGACCACCAATTCATCGGAATCGTTTAACAAAGTGTTCAAGGGAATCCTGCAGCACTGCCTCCTGTATTGTGGAGTACTCTTTCAAGAAGTGCAACGAATACTTTGTTAAACGTTGGAACATTGCCAAGGCTTGTACAGAAAAAATGGGGCCGTGTTTAGGGGGGAGACACGGAGATTTGGAGGCCATAGGTTCCAATCGGGTTGGTGTGGCCTCACGGACCTTCAAGGCTAGTGTACAATATAATGTCACCGGAGGAACCAATCCGGGGCGTGAGAAGTAGGGGGCAAAAATTATAGGGTCGACCTCGTAAACCGGAGTGTTCTTGTTGCATTCCCGGCAGTACTTCATGTGCCTTGCTCACACGCCATCACGGGCGTGTAAGATGAGGGGTTTGGACCATGAAGATCAGTTTTTCATGTCTCCATTCTATCTCAAATCAAACACCCTAAAAGTGTGGGAATCCGACTTCGAGCCGCACCTAGATCCTTCACAAAGTGGCCCCCATATCGTGGATTGGATTATGTCCGGGACCGGATCAAGAGAAGCAAAAGGTTGGAAGAAGGAAGAGGAAACGCCTCAAAGGAATTATGGGACGATTCCAATGCCGATGGCCCCGATGTGTATGATTCAAATGGCTATGGTCTAGATATGTATGGTTATGGAGACTTTGATGAGGCTATGCCTCCGCCCTAAGTGCTCTAAATGTCATAGGACCGGCCATACCGCAGCCACTCATGATAGTGTTCGGTACTAGGGGGTGTTTTAGTTTTCGTGGTCGCCTTATTCTCTTCATGTTGTGATATATTAATTTCCTAATGCTTTTTCTTGACATTAATTTTTTTCATGTCATATGTCTAATCATGTGTCTTTTGGCCTTCTACGGGATGGCGCAGAGGAGCCCCGTTCTCTCCTTCAAAGACGCTATGACAAGGACCACCGAAAGCACACTTCAGCGGTGGACTTGGGCAAGGCAAGTGATTTATTTTTTTTTTTGTTGGAAAAATATTTGTATTGTGTTCATCGTTTATCATATGTAATCGTTAAAAATGTTTTATTTTTTCAAACTGGCGCCGCGCCCCAGCTCACAAGCCCATGCGTTGGGACCTAGCGGATGCATGCTTTACCCGCTCGAGCGGGCTTCTTGGGCCTTGCTCGAGCCCCTTGTGGCGGGGCTCCTAGAGATGGGGCGGGCTGGTGATCTGCCAGCGTGGGGACAGATGGCGCCCGGAGACGCATTCCTTCCACCGGCCGGTGTGGAGAGATGATAGTCACCCTCCAAGATGTGAGCTACATCTTGGACCTCAAAGTCAACGGTCTTCCAAAGGTCGTGCCATCGACGGTGTTAACTCGGAAGGATTTGGTGTTCCAGTTCACCGGACTTTACCCTCCCTCGCCTCCAGAGGGAAAGAAGGAGCACAAGACTTCAGGTGTGTCGTCTAAGTGGGTGAAGGACCACTTCAATAGGTGCCTCCCCACCGCCACGGTGGAAGAGGTCGAGAGGCATGCTAAGGTGTGGTTGTGGCACCCGATTGGTCTCTTCCTCGCTACCCCGACGCTTCCGGGAACACCTTTGTCTGGATGGTGCTACCAATCTTGCAGCGGGGACCGGGAGGACATCGCCGGCATAGTTGGGGCTCGGCCACACTCGCATGGTCAGATCGGCAAACCGTGTGAGTCCCGTAGGAGGATGAAGGATTCTTCAAACTTGGGTGGATCGCGTGTACCTCTCCCGCAGATATGGATCCGGGAGCGCATACCCAATTGGAAGGGACTACGGGAGGGCGGTTATCAGACGCTACTCATCCATGTGAACTATGGATTTGCAATATGTATCGACTACTATGGATTTGCTATGATAACTATTTGAAATTTGTGATGAACTATGAACTGTTTGATATTTGCATGAAATTTGTGGTATGAATTGTGCTGTTATTCTACGTGAATTGCGCCAAAAACGTCGCGCCAAAGAAATAGGCGCGATTACCATTTGTACAAGATCGTCGCGCCTAACATTTTGGCGCGACAGCCACACCGATGGCGCCGCACGAGCCGTCACATTGGGGCCTCGTCCACGCCGATTCTTTGGCGCGACACGTCGCGCCAAGCCTTTGGCGCGACGCGTGGCAAAGAGCCATTTCCCGTGAGTAACGCGTGAAGTGGTGGGTCCTTGGCGCGACGGGTCGCGCCTAACATCCCCGGCCGACGCGGATCGATGAGTGCGAGGCTCGAGGTGGAGACGTGTGCATCGCGCCCGATGCGCCGGGCGCGACGGGATCGCCGCGCCAAAAGGTTCGGGCGCGACTTTCGAGGGCTTAACCCTGTCTCTCCTTCCTCCTTCCACATCATTCTTCTTCCCACCTTTTCTCTCTCCACCTCGAGCCTCTCCGCCACCAACACCGTGAAACCCTACTACAAAGGCCCCCAAGCCAGCTCCAAAGCCCCCCAAACCCCCCTCCTCCTCCCCCCACTACCCCCCACCCACCATAGCCCCCTCCTCCTCCACCCACACCAAAACCCTAGGGTCCTCCCCTTCCCAAGGCCCCCTCCTCTTCCATCCACCATTGTGCTTTAAAGTTGGGAGCTCGAAACCCCTGAGCTTGGCACCTCTCTTTGTGGATTTTGTAAGTTGTTTGGATGTATCCCCTCTTTATTCTATTCCTATGAATAGGATTGTGTGTATTGGTAATTAGGGTTTAGTTGTTCATTAGTTTGGCCATTGCTTTATGAATGCAAATGAGGATTTTGTGGATTATGTAAGTTGTTTGGATGTATCCCCTCTTTATTCTATTCATATTATTTGGATTGTGTGTATTGGTAATTAGGGTTTAGTTGTTAATTAGTTTGTAAATGACAAAGGTGTGAATTTAAGAAAAGAAAAACTATGGTGTGATTACTTACAAATAATTTGTACCTCCTTTTATGCGTTCCATTGTTTTAGTAGCTACACTTGTCGAATGCCGCAGGCGTGGTAAAAAGAAGGCCTTCAATCCTTACTTGAGGCCGCTTGGGATCCCTATGTCCATAAGCCACTACCGCCGGGTGAACCGGTGCCCAAGTGTTGGTGTGGTGATCCTTGCAAGGTTGAATGGGATGAAGATGATGAGGAAACCTACATGCGTAGGTATTGGATGTGTGCCAATTATCGATGGCAACCAGGGCCAATACAACGCCGCGCTTTCATTGTGCGTATATTCGTTTTGATTCATTTTTTGCTTGAGTAAGTATTCCGTTCCTGACATTTGTTCGTGTGTGCAGACCCCACCTGCGCTATGTGATTTTATGCAGTGGATCGACCTTGAGATCGATGAGGAAAACAAGAAGCGCTTTGGAAGGGTACAAGGAGTTTCAAGCATACTTTGTAAGGAGGGCCGAGGAGGATAGGAAGAAGGGGAGGCCGCAGAGAAGGGCTGAAGGGAGGAAGAGGAAAGGCGGATAGCGAAAAGTCCATAGCGATGAGAGGGAGAGGAAGCTTGAGCATGCGCCGTGCCAAGGCCGAAAGTGGGCCAAGGCTCAAATGCAGAGTGAAAATAATGAGGGTGACAACGACAACCCACCGTTGGATGAGCTCATAACCTTAGTTGAGGCAGATCGAAAGCAAAAACGAAGCCCCCCGGCAAGTCCCAACAAATGGCGCCAATGTCGAGGCCCACAATGCTCCTCCTAAGTGCCTCTAGTGTCCCCCGAGGGGAGTCTTAAGTTAAGGCGTCACCGCCGGGCGTGCCCCCCCGAAAAAAACCGTCTTTACTTTCGGATACTAAATGACCTCGACTATGTTGCGGAGGAGGCTTCTAAGCTAGCGGATGAGGATCAATTTGGGAAGAGGTGGGGAAGCTAGCATATGAGGTTCATGCAAGTGTTCCTGAGGCGCTTCTAAGCCAGCGAGATGAGGATCAATTCTCGGGAAGAGGCTTCGAAGCTAGCGGTGATGACGCCGATGCAAAGTACAAAGAAAGAGTGTGATGCATATGTTTTGGGGGTCTTCTACTAGCCCGCTTATTTAAGATGCAACGGAGGATTCGCATTAACCGACGAATCCTTACCATATGATGGCTACATTTCAGACTCTTTATGCGACTCCGGGGCTATGAATATCCGGAGGGGGGGACACGCCGCGAAGTTAAGATACGGAGGATTGGGGCACGGATTTAATTTAATATGAAGAGGATTAGGGCATGAACGAGGATTTGGGAACCACGACGTTCATTTGTTGCCATATGTATGGAACAATGTCTAATCTATTTGGTGTATCTCTTGTTGTTGTATTGAACCATGTATGTTTAGTTAATTGAACCTTGCATCTCTAGTTGTTGTATTGAACCATGTCATGTATCAACAATTACGTGACGTTGTTGGTCTTTCATTCTCCTTGAAGTAGCAAGTGTTGTTCGTGGTTGAGTATAATGAACACAACGATATGCGAGATTGAAATGCCAACAACTAGACATTACTTCGCATGCTTCACAATTGTTCAAAGCATAGAGAACAGTCACTACAATTTCTTACAAAAAGTGGGTCACCCACAATTATAGGGGTCCATGCATCATACACTTGGTGGTTCGAACAAAAGATTTCCTAAGTCGTGGTTCGAACAAAAGTGGGCCACTAATGCCTTCCACACATAGCTAAGTCAAGGGCGCCTAAAATCAGGGTCGTCCTCCCAAATAGTCCGATTCCAATCATCGTAGTGGGAGTCATTCCAAACATCCTCATGGCCGTTCTCCTTGTCCCGTCGCCCGTGTCCTTGGCCTCGCCCCTCGTTACCATTGTCCCGATCGTGCACGCGTCTTTTGCCATCGTCATCCTTTCCTCGCCCCTCTTGTCGTGGCGAAGGAACTATGAGGAACAAAAATGTCCACATTACAACAACCTTACCAAGTAGCGAAATGTGAAAACAAGTTTTTGAAGAACAACAAATGCTCACAAAGCTCGCGTATCATATCCCCGTCGACGTTGAGCTTCTTGTTCGAGAAACGGCTCCATAGCCTCCCAATGCTCCCTTCTTTCCTCCTCGAGGCGGCGGTCGTAGTGTTCCTTGTTTTCCGCCAAGACTCAAGGAGCTCGTCGCCAAAAAATCGTAGATGGTAAGGACTAATGTCCTTACCTTTAGCTTTACAAGTAGTCTCTACCGAAGCCGTCTGTGTGTTACCCTCGGGTGTTGCAACACCGCCCTTCCGCCTCACCGCTCTCTTGACTTTTGCCTCCTCACAATCATCCTTTTCCTCTCCAAGGGGAATTGAACTTGGGAGAAAACAAATTGGCCATAGCCTCACCGCATACTCGAAATCCTCCCAATCACAAGTCTTCCCGGCTGAAAGTGAAACATAAATAACAATAATCATACTTATGCATTAGCAAAGTTAAATAAAATAGGCATGCAAGGCACAAGTTCGTTATACTCACAAAGAACTCATTTGGGCCACCATAAGCATTGCCACGGTAGTAACCAATCCCTAACTTCGAGGGAACAACTCCTTCACGGGCCTTGATGGCGCACTTGCACTTCTTATCCCGGAAGGCCAAGGCATGGCCATGCCATGCGTCCATTGGAATACTCCTCTTGCGGCCTCTCGTTAGGCCATGCGGGTTTTGGTCCATAAACATACTCCTCAAAGTCACAGGCGGGAAAACCGGTTACCAAATCACGACCACAACGATAGAAAGGAGTGAACAAACCGTCGGCTCGGAAGTTGGAGGAACGCCTTCTCCCCACAATGGCATGTAGGAGGATTCTCAAGACGGTGGCGTGCGGCGTCAACCTTCTCCTCTTCGGTCATCTCGGGTGGGTTCGGCTGAGGCACCCACCGCTCGAACTCTTCAAACTTAACGGTCTTCCAAGGGTCATATGGAAACAACAAGATGGAATGATCCACCCGTTCTTGACCGTCGATCCATCGATAAAAATTGCATCCTTACGCCCATCCGCGGCCGAGGACCACGCCATAGCGGCAAGCGAAAAAAGCACGGCCGGGCGGACTTTGGATGCACGGATCGCTTCACTTTGGCCGGCCACCCACGGTGACAAAGCGGCGTCGACACGGTGACGGAATGGACCATCCCCATCATGGTCCTCCGGATGGTGCACAAACAGGGGACAAGTCCATGACACCTAGCAAAACCACCATAATGAAAACTATTACATATAACCGCAACACAAATAACACACCATGGAGGCGTTACCGACCTTCCGACTAATACAAATTGTGAAGTGTTACACCATAGATTATTAGACAACATGATTGATATTAAAAATTTTAACCATCTCATTGTTACTTAGCCATAAACATAATACTACATCCATCTATTTTATACATAGTCACAACGAAAATATTGAAAAAAAATACTAAATATTCATAAACCCTAAACATGATACATGGTAAAAATCCCAAGTAAACCTTATGAAACAATCAAACACACTAATCTCCATACATGGTTAAACATCCTAGTCAAACCATAAGACATGAAACATAATTTTCAAAACAAACAATCCTAAATGAACCCTTAGCAACCCATAATACATGATCAAATATTCAATAAACAAGAATCCACCATGGGAAATGTTATTCAAATGATGTCATTTAGGGTTAGGTTTCAATTCCACAATTCCACCAAATGAAAAGGAAATTAGGAAGCTAGATGACACAATTAGGAAGCTATTTAACAAAAGCAAAGTCAACTAAAATTAGGAGGAGAAAAAAAGCAAACAAACTAGACATTTGGAAGCATTAGGAGGGAGAAAAAAAGTGCAAAGAAGGCTCCAAGAGACTCACCCGCCCGGTCCCCTTCGTGGTTCCTCGGAAAAGTGAGTGGGGAAGAGAGGGGGGACAAAAGTAGACTGGCCGGTGGCAAAGATTTATACCATCCGCCCGCGCCAAACATATTGGGCGCTGACAAGGGCTAGCGTTACCACGGGGCCCAAATAGGAACCCTAACGGGCCCGTCATACCGGGGAAGAATCAGCGCGATTTTCTCGTCGGCCGCATCGCGTAGGACGCGACATGGTGGGGACCCGCCGGCGCCACGCCCCCCAATGGTCGGCGGCGCCGGCGGCCGTGGCATGACATGTCGCGCCGCCGCGAGTGGCGGGCGCTGATGGTAATTGTCGCGCCTATTAGTTTTGGCGCGACAAAAGGATACCGAAGGGTGTAAATAGTTTCAAAATAGGGATAGATTTGAAAATAGTTTTGAAAAAGGGTTAAATTTTGAAAATTGCGCCCACTACCATCGGACGGCTGCCTAGAGCCACGGCCGGTTGGGGTCGGGACCGGAAACCACCCCCTCTAGGATCAGCCTGCACAGTTCCCGCCTTCCGCCGCCGCCGCCGCGCAGCGGGCAGCATCGGCCGTCGGTCTCTCTTCGTTCCCGCCCCGCCCGCGAGAAGAGCGTCGCGTTTCCCCTTCCAACCCTCGCGTACCCGTGGGCGGTGGGTAACGCACTCACGCCTGGGGGTACCGGCTGGAGATGGTGAAGATAGTGACGTACAACGTGAACGGGCTGCGGCCGCGGGTGGCGCAGCACGGCTCGCTCCGCCGCCTCCTTGACGCCCTCGACGCCGACATCATCTGCTTCCAGGTCCGACTAATTTGCTGGTTTCCCACTCACTAAGCTGAACCCCAATGTGTCGAAACTCGAAACCCTAGCTCAGTGGTGCTTACCTGCCTGTGCTTATCACCATTTCGACTCGGAACCCACTGAAGCAGCCGAAATTTCATTGGGTATTGGACGGAATGCAAACGGGCGAAGTCTGAAGATTACTTTGATTGTCAGTTTATTTCAGAGAAAAAGAGAATACTTCTAGTTTAGTTAGTGTTGATCAAAGAGTTGTCTGTGGTGGGATGCAATTCATCGTTTATTCTGTCTAATGCAGGGAGTAAAACTGGATGAGCTGGGTATTAGGCTTGTGATGGACTGATTTTTTTGAGCTAACTGTATCGATTCCTGCTGTATTGTAGGAGACCAAATTGTCAAGACAGGACCTATCTGCGGATGTCATTATGGCTGAAGGATACGAGGCTTTTGTTTCATGCAATCGCTCTTCAAAAGGCCGTGGAGCATACTCTGGTATGTTGTTATGGCGTCATAATTGGTAATTACAGTATGTCGATTTGGTAGATAATACTGGTGCATAGTTGCTTGCCTTGTTAGAGATGTTCTCTCGGGTTCAGCATTATGACTTTGATCACACCACGTCCTCAATCAATTAACGTACTTGAATCCTTTATAGGTGTTGCAACATTTTGCCGAGTAACATCATCATTTTCCAGCCAGGAGGTTGCTTTGCGGTAGCAGCTGAAGAAGGCTTTACTGGACTTCAGGACTATGCAAAAAATAGTGAAACTGTTGGGGATTTCATTATTGCAACACCTGTTGAGGAGGAGGCTCTTGGTGAAATCACAAGAGAGGACCTCCTTAGGGTTGATAATGAGGGTCGGTGCATCATCACTGATCATGGACATTTTGGTAAGTAGCTTGTTCCCTTGATAGGAACATAACAGAACTGCTTGCATTTTTCAAGTTTTTTGATTGCATATTTGATTTTTGTTTTGAAATGTAATAATGATATTGGCTCACCACTTGTTTAGTTCTTTTCAACATATATGGCCCAGCTGTTGAAGAAGATGATAAAGAGCGGGTTCGTTTTAAGCTACTGTTTTACAAGATACTGCAGGTACTTTGTGTGTGTGTATGTTTGCTAATAAGTATCTTTCATGAAGAATATTTCAACAATACTTCTATCTTTCCAATGCTTATTGCTTATATATTTATGCTTCTTATACTTGATTCTTTCTTTCAATACCTCTTAGAAAAGATGGGAACATCTATTGGCTCTTGGAAAGAGAGTCTTTGTTGTTGGTGATTTGAATATTGCTCCTGCTTCTATAGACAGGTGTGTGGCGCCACCTGGCTTCGAGAAGCAAATGTAAGCCTTCTTTTAGCATTTTTTTGATATGGTTGCAATTATAAAACATCCATAAACAACATACATTTTTATTCTCATTTTCCTAATTAAAGGTTCGAGAATGGCTGAGATCCATGCTGAGAGAACATGGAGGTCCCTTTTTGACGCTTTTAGATCAAAACACCCTGAAAGGTACTGAAATGCCCCCAGAGCTACCCAACTGCTTGTGCACATGATTTGTTATTACAATTTGCTCATATTTACCTGAAAGCAGCCACACTGGTTACAATGAGTTGAGACTACTCTCTTTTCATTATCCATGGTTGACTTCGTCCAGTTTTGTCTGGGCTTTGCGTAAGCTGGAAAAACTTGCTTCTTACAAAAGCTATAAAAAAGATTGTTTTTGAGGAACCACTTTTGAATACTACTTGATTTCAAGTAAATAGCCATCTTTTGAAAATTGCTTTTCAAAAAAGTCTAATTGATTTTACTGCTTTAATATCCGTGCAGAAGTGTTTCTGGAAAAGCCAAACTGGGCTGATAAGTAGAGTCATCCCAAGTTACTTTCTAAAGCATACTCTGCTGTGTTTCTTTTGTGCAGGACAGGAGCATATACTTGTTTTAATCAGAAAATCGGTGCTGAAGAGTATAATTATGGATCTAGAATCGACCACATTCTCATTTCCGGTTCCTGTCTCCATCACTCTGATTCTGTGGGGACCATAGCATTTTTTTGTTGTCATGTAGAAGAATGTGAGATAATGAATCATTTCAAAAGAGGGAATTCTGAAAATTTATCAAAGTAAAAGAATACTTGATATGAGTTTTCTCTGAAATAAAGTGGATATTGTACATGATTTGCTGTGTTACATTAGAATGATTTACTCTTTTCATTCTCTACAGGTGGAAAGGGGGAAGAAGTAGTAAGCTAGAAGGATCTGATCATATTCCAGTTTATATTGTACTGAAAGAAATACCTGAACTTCTAGTTCATAATATCCCGCCATCAGCTGCAAGATATCTTCCAGAGGTCCGTGGGACGGCAACAAAGTATTGGTGAGTGAATTTTAGTGTTCTGTATGTTTTTTAATTGTAGCTTGCTTTTATGGTATTTGTGCTAGAACCAATTTCTGTGTAGAATTTATTTTTGCCAAAGTAAGTAGCTGAGTTGTTCATGGAACTTTTCTATCTTATTTAAGGACTCCATTTTCTTATCTGTTAATATTCTTCTCATGGTGTGTTATTGTGTGTTCCCATAATCCATACTTATTTTCATAGAAGTTTCGGTTAAGGAAAGTGCACTTCATCATTTTTGGTTTGGTGGAAATCATAACTTGCTTCAAGACTTGGCTTTCTTATTTGTTTATTAGACACATACCTCAACTATGCCAACAGAATGATCTGTGCAAACCATCTTTCACATTTTCCAGATTTTCACTGTTGATTTCTAAACTCACTACTTATGTGGCACTCTGCTTGGCTGAGTTAGAAAATAAACCTATCTTTGGTCATGCTTAATATAGCATGTTTTGCTGTGTAGTACACTTTGGTGTTGTAGTACTGTTCTTTTAATATTCAGTTTCATCAGAGCTCATTACCTCATAAGTTGGTAAGGGATCTGGTCTTATATGGCAGCGAGTCCCTAAGTTATACTTGGGCAGTGGAGCACTTTGTGTGAAGTGGTACTAGTTACATTATATTGTGTAATACTGACTGCCAGTGTTGTCACAACCGCAGTATCATTCCTCAATAAAGGGAAAAATTATGATCTGCAAAATGCCACAAATTTGATTCAGTCTGAAGATACAGTAGTCGATAGCTACTGTAGTGATGGCTTGGAGAATACAGTTATAGCTAAGGGAGGACTGACAACTGGTATGACTGAGTTTTGCAAAAGGTCATAACCTTCCTAGTTTGATGTGCAAGGGGACAAATCTTGATCAATGGATAAATGAAGGTTTGATTGGTGTCTCTCATAGCAGCCAGAAAACTTCACTGTCTAGCTCCAAGTTTGTGCCAAAAAAGAAAATTAAGCGCAATATATCGTCTCAACCAACAATCAAGTCGTTCTTTGAGCGACCAGGGTCAAAAAGACAGTAAATGCCAGCACCAGTACCTTAGTTACTCCAGCAGAAACATTAGACCTGACAAATCAAACATGCATTTCATATGATGATAGTCTGCCTGAAAACATGCAGCGAAAAACGTCAGCTGCAAAAGATCAGGATAATACAAATGTATCATCCTGTTCACTTTCAATAGAAAAGTCTAATGCAGCATTAGAGTGGCAGAGAATACAACAAAAAGATGAAGATGACACTACCACGTTGCAAAGGGCATAGTGAACCATGCATTCCAAGGTCTGTGAAGAAGGGCCCTAACATAGGCCGTTTGTTCTATGTCTGTGCTCGTGCTCAGGTACACATGTACTCACAATTCACTACTTAGTAGATATAAAATCATCATGCATTCGAACAGTCAAATAGGCTGTGAACAATGTAAATTGCCCTTTTAGAGAATACAACCACTCTTAGAGTGACCATCACTTGTTATATTTTGTCAGGGACCTGCATCAAATCCAGAAGCAAATTGTGGCCACTTTCAGTGGGCACCTGGAAAGTCTAAAGAGAAGAACTCTAAAGAGAAACACCAGTGACTATTTTTTTTCCCTTCCAGGTAAAAGGATTCCTTCAGCACTCAGTGTATGCTTTTGTGTTGTGCTAACTGTCAAATCCAAGGCATCTTGCTTCCTGTATGAGTCTAGTACATCACTTGGTCCTAACATACTGATGACCAGGTGATGTACTTGTGTAGTAACTGATCATTTTAGGACCTGGTTTGGGTGGACTGGCTCTGTGGACCACAAAACGTATCTTCACTGGCTCTCCATTGTTTTGACAATGAAGGAGAAAAACATCTTCATGAACATGCTATAGTAGCGCATAAGCTTGGAGCCGCGAATAGAGAAAAACATCTTCATGAACATGCTATAGTAGCGCATAAGCTTGGAGCCGCAAATAGCTGTCCCAAATCCCAAGTGTGGCCTTAGTAAGCACTATTTTTTTTTCTGAGGCAAGTACATATTCTAATCCTGTAATTAGCTGGTTGTAACACTAACATGTAGCTTTCCGTTGGTTGGCTAACAACCAGATGATATCTCAGAGATCTCAAGATTTGTTTATTTTCCTCGTGGTTTAGCTTTTGCAAATTCCTAATAGATAAGTGGCCATTAGTGGAAAATCAGGACGCTCCCTGACTTAAAAATAATGCCAAATGCAGGTCAGAGCTCGAGGCACAGCACAGGATCCTTCATTTATCCATGGCTGCCTCCAATAGCAGCAGCGCTGCAAGAACAACAACCCGCTGGAAGCCATGGGCGCCTTCTTCTCGAAGCAGGTGGGCCGGCGGAAGATGGTGACCACCGAGAAGCGGGCGCTGGCCACGCGTCTGTCCTCGTCCGGCGACACGTTCCCGGGGTCGGAGCACCGGCCGGTGGACCGGAAGCGGTGGATGGCGGAGCTGGGCGCCGACAAGTTGCGTGTGCACCAAGTGGTGTAGCCCGGCACGCACGACTCGGCCACTGACAAAATCGGCGTGCCGTTTGTGACCCGCCCCTTTGCGCAGTGCCAATCCATGTCCGTGTACGAGCAGCTGTCCATGGGCACCAGCGTCATCGGCGCGGCGCTGTGCAGGAGGAACGCCGGGTCTGCCATGGCATCCTGGCGACATACCCGTCGACGTGGTCCTCGACGACGTGATCAGGTTCCTGGGCGAGACCGAAGTCCGAGGTGGTGGTCCTGGAGACCCGCACCGAAGTTCGGGCACAAGGACCCGCCGGAGTTTGACAAATTCTTGGTCGAGAAGCTCGGGCGAGCACCTGATCCCGCAGGGACGAGGCGGTGTTCCACAAGACATTGGCGGAGCTGCTCCGCGGGCGGGTGATCTGCGTGTGGAAGCCCCCGCAAGTCAGCGGCGCCCAAGCCGGGGACCCTCTGTGGGCGCCGGGTACCTCAAGGGCAACTGGATCGACACGGACCTGCCGGAGACCAAGTTCGAGAGCAACCTCAAGTTCCTGGCGCAGCAGCCGGCCGTGGCGGACCGGAGGTTCTTGTACCGGTGGAGAACACGGTGACGCCCCAGGCCGACAATCCGGTGCTGTGCGTGTGGCCAGTCACCAAGCGGATCCACGGCTACGCTCGCCTCTTCATCGCTGAGGTCTTCGCCAAGGGCCTCGGCGACAAGCTGCAGGTCTTCTCCACCGACTTCATCGACGGCGACTTCGTCGACGTCTGCGCCGGCATCACCAAGGCGCGCATCAGAGGGCACAGCGTGACGACAGCGGTCGTCGACGAATCCGTGGTACCCGTACATATTCCCGATTTGTTAGGACGTGCCCGTGCATTGGGCTCGTAGTAATCGAGCACTGCCTGTCGGGACGACTAGTGTGCAGAGCGTGCGTTTGCTGTTGTCTCGTTTAGGAGTTGCATGTAGTGTCGCGTGTTGTAATCGAGACGTAGGGCCATTGCAGTGTATGTGTACTGTGTAATTTTACACTCCAGAGGTTCAGTATATTCATTTTTTGTGTAACTTGTGCGCCCGTATATAATGTGTATTGTACTCCCTTCGTTCCAAGAATTTGGGAGAATTAAAGCATTTCCAAGTTAGATCGAAACTATTAAAACTACAAAGATTTGTGACATGAAATAATACCCGCTCACGCCGGAGCCCATCCTTCTCTCTCTCTCTCTGCTTGCTCTGTTTGACCGAAATCTTGGCCATGTCAAAGCCGACCGCCGTGCTACATTGGTTAGATGCGCTGGTAGGGTTGGTGCATCGATAGTCGCCAAGCTGCTGTTGCCGCGCACGTTACATTGTTGCAAGCAAGAGGTACTAGTGAAGCGTAAGCAAGAAGGCTAAGCAGCCAAAGGAGCAGCACGTGCGCCGCTCAAGCGCCGGACTTTCTTCGTCACCTCTTGTTCCAGCTCCGTCCGTAGTGTATCTCTCCTATTTTACTCTGTTTTGCTCTTCGCCAATTTGGCGTCATCATGGCCCAGTGTAGCTTTCCAATCCATGGTGAGCCTTCTTCTTCCTGCTGTGGCTCGTTGTTTAGTTGGCTAAAATTTAGCTAAAACGCACCGCTTCCAACTCCTCGTGCAGCACTTTCTGTGCCAGATTTCGCGAAACATTGTCTAATCGTGGACTCAACTAGGCTCAAAAGCATTCGCCTCGCTGACACGTACAACATGTAACTCTGCAGATTAGTTATACCTACATTTACCGCCCAAACATATTGCCTTTTGCAGTATGTAATGTGATGTGGATGGAGAGATTGCTAAAACTAGCAAATGCTATTTTTAGCCAACTAAATATACCCAGGTGTTCGGCAATTTGCCTCCACGACCTTAATAAAAGCCAAACGGTATCATTGAGTCTTGACCTAAAGAATGCAAGCACAGATCAATACTTGGTTGACAAAGCAATTCCGAGGGTGTGCTCTTAGTGCAATACGAGGTTTATGCGGTTGCAAATGCACACTGCTGTGGTGTGGCCTCCAAACTTATAGCTGGGAAATATTTGTGTCAATAGCTGTAGGATTGCAGCTTTCTTGTGAAATGTAGACCTTGTAGCAGATACAAACTTGGAGCTTTTCATGCTTTGGCTTTGTCCTTTCTTTTGGAAATAAAGAAAAGGAAATATTGGACGAAGTTGTGCTATCAAAGTCAGTTTAATAAAGACATAGTAAGTAATAAGTTGTTGTGAAGTGGTAATTTATTGCCCCCTATCGGAGGCAGCTTGAGAACAAGACTTATGTGATGTCAGTTTTTATTACTTGGCTAGCCAAGAATGAAAAGCTTCAGGCTGACGTTGATTCTTCATTTTTTAATTAAATGTTTCTACTGAGATGAAGTATGTGAGCCTAAAAATGAATTACTCTGTTTGTGTGATCATTCACTAAATTGTGCAAACATATTTGTAAAACAAAAATAGAATTATGTTATGGATGCAATGAATTAATTTTATAATATTTCCAACTTATATTTAATATACTATAATCAAAAGTTACTACGAGACAAAACGAATTAATACTATCCACTCAAACTAAAGCTAAGAATAATAAAGTTGCATTTTTCGAAGCATTCAGAGAAGCAGTAGCAGTAGTACTACTACACCTAGGGTCGTTGAACTACCGACTGATTCTCCATATGCCATGTCACACCTGGATCCCACTGGATTTACTTTTGAGATATGTCCTAATTTAGTGATTGTTTATTTTAAAGAATTTGTTAGACTACTTAGCATACGTATTTATATGCTTCTTTTCTTTTTCTTCTATGGCAGATGAAGACAACTAGCGTAAAAGGAAACAAAAGGGAAGGCTATTTTTGGTGTACAACAATGTGAAGACGCTGTCGCTACGCTATGGAAACAACTTTTGCTACCTAACATTTTACTGTGTAATCTGGGACGAATAGATGATAGATGATGCAAACTACTAGATTATAAGAGATCTACCTTTTGAGAGATTATGTTCACCGCTGTACGACTAAGATCTCTAAAAACTGAATATTGCCCAGTAGTTATCTTAGATAATATCTTGTTTGTGTATGTAAGCATTGGCCTTGGCAACCAATGATACTCTTTGCCCATGCTTGCGTTTGATGGATAAAATCGAGATAGAGACTAGACATGATTAATCTTAAAAATACACTCACGCGCTTATAATTTGTTTCAATAATTTTAATTACTCGAGAACGCCTAATCAATTACTCCCTCCGTCTCTCGAATGGAAGTCGTTCTTGCAACTTGGGGGAGTACCAAGGAACCTGAAAATGGTCTGCATTACCCCCTATATGAGCAAAACAAAACTAACAGCATTAATTGCTATTGTACACTATGCACTACACACAGATGGAGGGGCAAAGGCAGTGGTGTGCCTGACTTTTGCTGGAACTAGCTTACGACAATAGGTAATGTAGTTGCAGAACCCTACAACGACTTGCATTTTGGAACAAATTTTGAGCTGCAAAACGACTTCCATTCGAGATGGAGGGAGTACACTTAGCAGCCTCAATGACCCACACACTGGCCATAAGCGGCAACGCCCGGCGCCAAATTTCTAGTAATTAACGAAAAGATGCACTGATACTTTGCAGTTGGCGTCCTAAGAATTTGGGATAGAGACTATTATTACAGATTTTTATACCATCACTTGTTATATTTTGTTAGGGACCTGCATCAAATCCAGAAGCAAATTGTGGCCACTTTCAGTGGGCACCTGGAAAAGTCTAAAGAGCAGAGCTCTAAAGAGAAACGTCAGTGAATGTTTTATTCCCTTCCAGGTAAAAGGATTCCTTCAACACTCCGTGTATGATTTTGTGTCGTGCTGTCAATTTAACTAGGAGTCCAGGAGATCTTACTTCCTATGAGTCTGGTAGATCACCTGGTCCTGATGTGCCTGGTGATGTACTTCCTATGAGACTGGACTCCGCGCTCAGCAACCGGAGGGTACAGAGCAATATACTTCACTGGCTCCATCGTTTAGGGAAAAACATGTTTAGTTCACAGCTTTTCTCTAAAATTTTCAAAATTCGAAATCCCGCATCCAGGCGTTATAGCGAAATATAAATAGCGTATTCGGAATATGAAATGTAGATAAACCTGATTTAGATATGTATATAGCGAGATATTGATTAACTTACGAGGTCTAGTTACGTATTTAGGATAATATTTCTGGCCAGAAAAGTCTTGCGATTAACTTTCGTTTTAAATACTGATCTTGATTTTAGGAGTATCTAAACACACGCTTCAAGAACAATGCTACGGTAGTGTATCAGCTGGAGCCACCAAAGTTGTGCCAAACATGGCCTTAGTAAGCACTAGTTTTTCCTAAGACAGTACATATTCTAATATAAATTAGTTGGTTGTAACACTAACATGTAGCCTTCCGTTGATTAGCTTACAACCAGATAAGGTCTCCAGAGAGATCAGATCACCTCAAAACATTTATTTTTTTTTCTCCCTGTAGTTTCAGCTTATGCAAATTTTAATAGACAAGTGGCCTTTAGTGGAGAAATCTTTCAATCCTGTATTAACATGGCAACCAACCGGGTATTATGGTATCATTGCCAATCTCTTCCAGAATGAATACCAGTTGCGCAGGAGAGCGACTGATACTCCTATATTCTATTTCAACATTTATACTTCTTTTATTTAAAAGATTCATTACTAATTTATTATTCCCTTCTAAACCAGGGTGGTATGCCATGGACCCATGGTTAATTTTTGTCTCTTTACTTTTCAAAATAACGGTATAGGGCATATGTTTGTTTGGAATTAACATTGTCCGACAAACCATGTTGAGTGAATGCAGGTATGCGTTTCCCAACTGATGAGTGTGTTGAGGACGTAACCAAAGAAGCCACTGGAAATTGGTTTAAGGCTTTGACCGGAAGATACTTGACTGA
>JADLZK010012712.1:0-63562 GCA_015847255.1 Hyparrhenia diplandra
TGCTTTTGAGAGGGAGAGAGGGGTCTATTTATACACAAGGGGAGGGACCTAGCAGGCTAAAAAACACCCAAATCGACCTAGGAAAACCTTTCCATGTACCAAACCGCACGGTCCCATGTCGGGTTTCACCGCTTTTAAAGGTAACAAACTGCCTCCCCTCGGTCGTGGGTCCGAATCGTGCCTCGCCAGGTGCGGCCGCGCACAGTGGTGCGCCACAAGCATTCCTCGCAGCGTGGCTCTGCCGCCCCAAGCCGCGTGTCGGGCTTCCTGTTCAAAAGTTGTATGTGGACTTGGCCCTACTCTCACGCGTTTTGTTGCTTATTGCTTGGGCTTCAAGTATTTGCTCCTTTGGGCCTTTCTTCTATTTGTTGATTTTATTTCTTTTTCTTTGTCTTTTGGCCCAAAGTGATCATCCATGAGTTTGTATCACCGTGAAAGTCCAAATAAAATACCAAAACTTTTGAATATGTTAGTTAGTTGAAATTCCTATTTCTAGGTTGTTTTGGTGTTGGTGTTGATGGTATGCATCAATGCTGGTTACTGCCATCAAACTCCCACACTTAAGTAGCCCTTTTACTCGCCCTCTCAGTGAAGGCACAGGACTAAAAGTGGTTCACCCCAAGATGTGTTTGCATACATGTTATTCCAAGCCTTACTCGCCTTTGTGAGCATTTTCTCCTACCCTTTATTACCTTTCATCGTAGTGGGGCTTTCTAGAAGCTCTCTCCAAGCCTTGAGTGGTTGCTGACAGAACGGGTTATAATAGAGGTGCTTATCATTCATCCTTTTGATCAACTTTTATCCTGGGTTTTATTTAGATAAAATTTTATTTTTTCGAGAAAGCATGGGCTATTTTATTGCTATAATTTTTTTTGGGAGAGGTGGGCTCGCTGCCCTAGAGACTTTTGTCTTTTTATTTCCTCTCTTTTCTTTTTCTCTTTTTTAGAGATGTGGGCCCTACTACTCGACACTTGCCTATTTTTCATCTCTATTTCTTCTTTTTCTTTTTTTTAGAGATGTGGCTCTACTCAGCCTCTACACTTGTCCATATTTTTTCTCATCTCATTTTTTTAGCATAGCCCAAGACATTTCTTTTTTCAAAGAATAGATTCCTTGGATGTTGAGTTTCTTTTCCGACGTAAGGCAGCAAATCCATTTATACCATATCATATTTGGCAAACAACTTAGACTAGATAGAGTATAAGCAAGTGCAACCCACATGAATCGTGCTTTTTCTGTGATGAGTAGTTATTGTTTTAATGTAAGCTTCGGTATTCGGGCGCAGGAATAAAATGTACGCATGCCATGTATCAATTGGTAGATGTAGAGATGGAGTTTCTAGTTAACTTGGTTCAAAGTTTTAGCATTGTTAAGATCACAAGTCAAAAATTCTAATCTTAATAAATTGGCGCATCTTTGACTTGCAGGCGAACCTCCCCACACTTGTTTTTGTACTCTATATTTTTATTTTTTCTTTTGCACAAGGACAAAAACAAGTGGAGACATAGACAATAATATAATAATAAAAACTTATTGAATTTATAAATACTCCAAAACTCAAAAGCATAATTTCAAGAAATTACATAAAATGATTGGAAGGGAAAATGGCCGGAAAATTAAACTAGTGCGCCACTTTACCTATTGATAGAGGTAGCACTTCTACTCAAAAGGTCAATGAGATCCACCGAAGGCCTACCCCCATCTCTTTAGCAAATGTATTTATTCTCGCATGCTAATCATGCAAGTCTCAGCTTCTTCCTAAGGCGGATGTTGGCATCTATGCCTCTCTCTCAAGCAACTCCGCTTCTAAGGGTTTGATGAAGTTTGAGACTGCGGATCTTCTTTTGTACACTTTCGATTGTAGACCCGCTTGAGGTTCAATGTCAACCCCAAAGAATTTTTGGCCGTCCTCAACTCGTGGTTTGGGAACCTTTCTTCCTCCATTGTCCGCTTGCAATTGCTCTAAGGTATAAGGGAAACAAGAATCCTTCTTTTTGGAAGTAACTGGAGAGCGATTCCCTACAGTTCTTCGCCATAAACTAATGTTCCTCTATGGGATATCTTTAATGTTGCCTACCTTTTCTTTCTTTCGTGTAGGAATCTGGTCGAGAAGGTAGGAGAGAGCTAGGTCTTCTTTTTTCTCGGGTTTCCTCTTCTCTAAGTATTTGAGTAAAGTCATGCGGCTTCCTCTATTAAATGGTACTAGAGCTATAGGAGGGAAGAGAACCTTTGCCGCCGTTTTGACTTAGAGGAAAAGAATTTGAGAGGAGTGAGTGAGAGCAAGAAGGAGAGGTGTGAAGAATGGAGAGGAGGAGGGTGGATTTTATAGGACAAACACTCCTCTCGCTTTGGCAGTTAAAGTCTTCAAGGAGCCGCCATCTCACCATTGTAGGTTATGAGAAAGAGGAAGGTGGTGAAATCCTACCTCAATGAGCCGGGCTGTGGTGTGCGGGATGCCACTACCCAGCGCCCTCGTCGAAGCTGCCCACATTCGCTTCCTTTTCTCTCAAAAGTTTTGAACTAGGTTTGCCACAAGGAAACATTTCCTTTCTTGTCGATCTCTAATCGATCCTCAAATTTGAATTTTGAAAATAGTTTATGCTTTGATTTAATTTAGAAAGTTAAAATTTTTGTGTAGCAAATGACCAAAGATAAATTTAATAGAATAAAAGGAAAATAAAAGGCAAATACTTAATTAAAAACAAAGTAAAACTATATAGATAACTTCTTTTTATGTTTTACTATATATTATATATATATATATATTATTATATATATATATTTTTAATTGTGATAATTTTAATACATTTTTATATTATTATTAATTTTTTATATGTCATCAAACAAAATTAATTCTCAAAGCATAAATCTATTCTATCGAGCTCTCTTGGTTAAGATCGTGCATCGCTCTCAAGAAAAGCTTAAGACGTTGACCGCTTACCTTTTGTATTTCACCGCCATTCTGAATTGTGATTGGCGCTCGCGGTATGGCGTATTGATGACGGTGTACGTCCTTTTCCATTTGCTTCGCCTTCCTTCGCACAATAATTTGCACTCCGGGAATTGAATAGGAGTACTTTGTCTCCCCGTGGCGCACTTTTGAATTTGATGCGCCGATCATGCCATCTTTTGTGCGCCTTCGGTAGCTTTTGCAATCGCGGGTACTTTCTCGCCATTCTTTCTAGTTCGCAGGATTTGCCCCACCGTTTTTCCTGCCAGCGAAGTCCGACGCCCATATTCCACTTCTTGATGGCCCACGAGCTCGATGTTCAGCCAGTTCCGGTAAACGGCGTAAGTTTTAAAGCCGACTACCGTATAGTGACATGCTTCACAGGGGCTTTGGTGGCGTCATTCAATATGCCCAGAGCATCGTAGCTTGTTCTTTCCTCATCTCGCTGGACCGCCTTCCTCGCAGATGTTCTTGATTTTGTTTTGTTGGAGGTTTCGCTTGCCCTGCCGCGGATGAGATAAGCGGCAGCAATGTTGTGCCGAAAGTGCCAAGCTCTTTCAAGAATGTCTTGAATTATTTCCATGCCCCTGAAATGCGACCTCCGCCATCATCACCATGCGCGGTATTCCAAAAAACGGGAAGATGATTTCATGGAACATCTGGCGGCATGCTGTCATCGCCAGCTTCGCATGGTAGTGCTCACCCTACTTTGACACGAGTCTACCGCCAATGATAAGATACTTGTAATCATGGACTTCCGGAATGGTTCTATGTAGTCAATGCCCTGGCCACATCAAATATTTCTTTATTTGAAGGTTGTAGTGTAGGGGCATTACCGCCAGCCGTGGATGTTCTCAGTTTTCCGGCAAAAGGCCAGCATCTTCGATGAATCCTTCGTCGCCGTATATCGCCGCCAAAAAGAATCTCAGACCGCCAAATTTTGGCTTGTGTGCGTAAATACTCTGTGATGCCCGCGGAGATGCATGATATTACTTCGATGATCCATTCCTTCCTCCCCGGCACGATCTTCTCGCCAGCCGCCCCGCATTGGCCACCAGACAGATATGGTCATCCCCATAGGTGCCGCCGCTTCCATATTTGAGCTCGCTTGTTTTCTCTCTGTGGTAATGTGATCCTCGCAAAATCCTCATGTAATTCACAATGTTTGGCGCATTCAGCGTTGAAGTGCGACACCTTGAGTAGCATGTCGCCGCTGCTGTAATCGTAATTGGTGGTTCCCGTGATGAAGTTACCCGCATACGCCATAAATGATCAAGAATCGTGATTTTCTACTCCCTTTTATCTTTTATTTCTATATCAAATTTGGAGTAGAAGAATCCAAATGATCGCAGGTTTCTCGTGATCCTTTTTGGTGAGAAGGTACTTAAGGGCGCATGGTCTCGTATAAACGCATTATTTTTGCTTCACTAAGTAGGATCGAATCTCTCGGGACAGCGTTGACTTCACGCCAGAGCTCTTTTTTTCGTCGCCGCGGGCGTAATTGCTGGGGCTCCGCCGAAGTTTTGCTAGGCGCGAGCGGCATGCCGCTTTTGTCCTTGGTTTGCCTAGGACCAAGACCAACAGCCAGAAGTCGCTAGCATCGCGACATGATTTCAAAATGGCAACTAATTAACCGGGTTGGATGATCGAGCCGTAGATGAGTGCTTTCTTTAGGGTTTCAAAGCCGCAAAGCACCATCTCTGTGAAGTCGTAAGGGTACATCCTTGGCTAGCGTGGCCGTAAGAGGTCTTAGCGCATTTGCGAAAAATCTTTTATGAATCTTTCTATAAAACCGCTGCGGCCTAGAAAACTACTTGACACCTTTGACGCTCAATCGCAAGTGGTAGCTTTTCGACAATCTCTATCTTAGCTTTGTCTACTCTATCCCCTCTCGACACAAGGTGCCCAAGAATAATGCCTTCTCGACCCCACAAAGTGGCATCTTCTTTTCCCAGCTTAAAATACCAAAACTTTTCCCGCATCGCCGCAAGCATCTCGCCTAGGTTCTTCAGATAGCCAAGGTCTTACCATAGACTCCGAGAAATCGCCCATGAAGACTTCCATGATTTCTTCGGACATGTCTCGAGAAGATAGACATCATGCAATCACCGAAAAAGAAAGGTGCGCATTACATGTACCCCCAAAATGACATTCTATAATTTATAGGCATAGGTCTGTATGTGGCATGTGAACGTGGTCTTGCTCGTCATCGCGGTGGATCGATCCGCGGTAGCCGTAATAATTCAGCCAAGTGAAACGTAAGAAAGAGTGTTTCGCTAACCGCCCAACATTTCATCAATAAAGGCGCTGGAAAGTGATCTTTCTTGTTGCCTTGTTAAGTTTTCTGTAATCAATACACATTCTCACCCGCGGATCGTCTTGTGGAAATTGAGTTCGTTTTTAGCGCTCTCACCCATCGCCATTCCTCCCTTTAGGGACCACGCAATCACAATCTACCGATCGTGGTGGTACGGGATAGATAATCCCGCTGCGGAAGAAGCTTGAGAACTTCCTTCTTCACGGTACTTCACATCGCATTATTGAGCCGCTACAAGTTCGCATGATGGGTACCGTCAGTGGTCAATAGGGCATGTGTGTGTATAGTGTTGGGCTTACCCCTTTCTAGATCTTTAAAGGAATACCCGGCGACTGTGTTTCTCTAAAACGGCTATGAGCCGGGTAGTCCCCTCGTCACTAAGTTTATCGCTATGATGACCGTGCTTGTGAATCAAGTAGGAAGATATAGCTGCGAGGCCCCGGGGTAGGGGTTTGCCTCTCAACCTGAGGCCGAAGTAGTTTTCTTTGGGAAGCTCTATGAGTTCTCCAAATCGCCCCCTTCTTCTTCACAAAGAATTGCGCTTTTCAGTCCTGCTCGGTTCTCATATAGCATAACTCCTATGACCCTCCTGTCGTACTCAAGGAAGGGTTCGCTATCGAAGTGCCTTTAGCTCGAAAATCGATAGAAAAACTTTTTCTTCTCGAAGCTTCTGACATCTAAATCCCCGGATGTTGGTAGGTCAAGAATCTTTCCGTATGCCCATTAGGATGTCGTCTTGATATCAAAAACGCGGAAAGTCCAAAGACAACTTGACATCCCAGTGTAGAAGATTTGTTCGCGGTGTATAACCTCACGCTTTCAATGGTGGTAATGAGGTGCTATGCTAGGTCCGGTGCCGTGGGGGTCCTAATGGCTTCGGCTGTGCCGTGCAAAGGTTTCTGGACATTATGCTTATCCCCACAAGAGGGTTATACATGACTTCCACCAAACTTCCCCGATATCTCTAATGGATTGGTGTAGAGGCCACTTATCCGGTTCTTCAAAAGAGGGTCCTTCCTCTCGCAACCATTCCGCGTCATTATAGCCGTTAGCTCAATAGACTCCTCTCGGAGGAAAGTTTCTATCCAGGTTGTTCGGGCTAGCCGGACCGGTGGTTTCTTCCATTGTTCGCATCGAGGTGTCACCGAATTGATCGCTATAAGGTCAACTCAAGAACGGGAGATCCGCGTACTACCCGCCTCTTGTGTTCGTTCAAAGTAGGGTCTCTTTATGGTTTAACAGGTTCGCTTTTGCCGTAAGAGACTTCCTCTCGCTTCTCAGCTGTTCTACTCTGATGGGTTCTACGGAGGAGTATTCTCGGCGAATACGGCGTTTAGGAGAGCTTCCTTCCCTACCGTGGTTTTATGTGAAATGACCTCCCAAATTAAATCAAGCGTTGCGGCAGTAGCCCCTCGCCCAATCCAGCCAAAATGCCGTATGCCCGCCCAAAGACCCACGCGCCCGGGCCATCGCGTAGGCATGGTAAAATCGCTGTCCTGTGCCGCACTTAAGGTTTCTACCCTATTTGTCGAAGTTGAGTATCTCTTTGTCGCAGCCGCATTCTCGATAATGCGAACGCCATACGCACCGCTTCGCCAGCTTCTTCCCATTCTCCGCTACTTCAACCCGCTATGCGGGCGTATTTCATTGAGTCGCCTCTCGCTAGGGAAGAGAGAACGGAAAACAACTTCCACCTCAACGCGTCATGTGTCATGCTCGCACTGTTAGGCAGCCACGTAGCCGCCAAACTCCGTAGTGATGATAGGTTTTTGCCCCAGCCTCAAAGGTCCGGCCTCAACCATGGCTATAAAGCCTCGGGCGGAGCTCATATTCTAAGCCGCGGACGCTTCGCTACGACGCGGTTCTACCAGCTCGCCTTTGGGAGCGCATTGTGATTTGAATAGTGGGTTGCTCCAGCGGTATCAGAACTCTTTTTGGTATTTTTGTTTAGGATACTACCGGGGCCACGAGGTTGACTCGCCTCGATATATAACTTTCACGACAACCGTCACTTCGCGAACGCGGGCGCTTTAAATGCTTGTTGGTGTTTCTTACGCGACACGAGAAATCAAGTACGCCATCGGAAAATACCAAGTAGCACTCTGCCACAATCTTCAAGTGGTGGTGCTGTGGTATCGTGATTTTTCACAGGACTCCGTCAGGCAACTGCTTTTCGTGTCTATGTCAACCTAAGGCAAGGGTTTGTTTTCTAAGAGTAGCGAGGTATCTATAGGCTAAGTTTTCCGCATGTTGATTCCTAAAGTCGTTGTCTACTCACTTTCGCACCGCCCACGCCAAAGAATGCTGTCCGCAATTAGCATCGCCGCCAAGCACTTAACGTGAGGATTTTAAGGGACGGGATAAGGCTTGTCACGGTATTAGCCGCCCCCCTCAACCGTGGATGCGCCACAAAAGGTAGGTGAACGCTAGTCCAAACACCACGTTTGCACTATTGATCACAGTTCTTGATGTTGGCCAAGGTTCCCCTGGCCAAAGAGTCCCTCCACCAAGAACTAACGTGAAAACGATCTACCAATCCCGCATAAGTCTACAAAACAGCTAAGAAATGTAATGGAAGGAAATTAAGTAGTCGAAGATAATCACAAGACTCCTTACCAAAGCTGTAAGTAGCTTTGCAGAGGTACAAGCCGGGCGGGTACCGACAAGTCCTAAGCACTGGCCCTCCTAGGAACCGCGGAACACCGAAGGGCTTAACCTAAGAACTCCGGTAGAAAGAATCAAGCTTCTTTCTAGCCTTTCCTCTCTCACTCTCTAGAATTGGGAGATAGAATAGAAGAAGTAGAAGAAGAAGAAGATCTAATTCTACTCTCTTGCACAAGTGGACTGGTTTCTCCTTTGAATTTGTATTGCTTTTTGAGAGGGAGAGAGGGGTCTATTTATACATAAGGGGAGAGGGACCTAAGTGCTAAAAAAACACCCAAACCGACCTAGGAAAACCTTCCATGTACGCCAAACCGACCATCCCACGTCGGTTTCACCAGTTTTGGAAGGTAACAAACCGCCTCCCGAAGCTGGGCTCGAGCCGCCTCGGCCAGGTGCGGCCGCATGAGGTGTGACAAGCGCACCCTGCCGAGGCCGAGCTGCCAGCCCCGGCGAGCTGGGCTTCCTTGCTCGAAAAGTTGTAAGGTGGACTTGGCCCGGCTTGGTTTCACACTTTTTTGTTGCGATTTTTTTTGGGCTTGCCATTTGCTCCCTTGGGCCTTCTTCTATTTGTTGATTTTATTTCTTTTCTTTTGTCTTTTTGGCCCAAAGTGATCATCCGTGAGTTTGTACACGCAAGTCCAAATAAACACCAAAACTTTGGAATATGTTAGTTGAAATTCCTATTTCTAGGTTGTTTTGGTGTTGTGTTGACGGTATTTAATTTGTCGTTGGTTCACCGCTGGTCACGGCCGGCCAAACGTCGTCGTCGCTACCGCCCCATCGTCGCAGAGGCGAGCGGGTGCTAACGACCCTTGCGGCGGCTCGCAGGCTGTCGGTGCCCGCACCCTTACGGCTTGGTCCGGCCGGCCCCGCAGCGTCCCGCACACGGCGCCTGTTTTGCCGGCCAGTCGAACTCCGTCGCTGGCGGTTGTCGTCGCCAGCGTGAGCCACCCCTCCGCCGCCGGTTGACGCGGATGGCTTCACACTTTCGTAGAGGCGTAGGCGTCGCCGCCGCGCCTCCCCTCGCCCCCGTCGTACTCGGCCGGTGCCGCCTTCTCCGTCGGGCCTCTGGCGTCAACTGTTTGGCCGAAGGTCACACACGCACAAAGGCGCCGGCCCTTCTCACGCTTCGTTGCTTTGGCGAGAAGCACGGCGGCAAGGACCGCAAGCTTCCGCCCAGCTCGCCGCCCACTTGGCACCCCCTCGTCGGCCGAGTAACTGAAGGCCATGCCCGCCCACTCCCTCCAAATCGCACGTGACGGCCGTGGCGGGGGCCGTGGAGCCCCGGTGGCATCCGGGGCCTGGGTGGCTACACTCCCTCGTCAGGCATTCTTTGTCCGGCCCCTTTGACGTCTTTTGGCGCTTGAGCCGACGAGGCGCCTCCCGATCGCGGAAGGTTGCCACCGCAGCGAGGTCTGGCCGACCGCATCGACCAGGTGACGTTCGGGCCAGCGGGTGGCCGAGAATCTCCGGGCAGGGGGACCCAATGCTTGATGAGCTCATGGCCCGAGCTCAGGTCGCCTCCCTTGCCAGGACGTCCGGCTCTTCAAAGACCAAGACCCCCGGCCAGTCGACTAGTGGTCGCGACGGTAGCGGCGGAGTTTGCGACCTTTGCCAAGTCGTCGCCCGACGCCCGAGGTGGCTCCATCCTTGCGGGATGAACTTGCTGCCCCCTCGCGGCCATCTTCTGAGTCTTGTGAAGTTGAGGTTGTCACTGCCCCCTCGGATCCGCCTCCGGAGTCTCCCCCGTGGTTGAGGCGGTCGCCACCACTGCCCCAGGCCGAGCCCGACGTCCCGGCAAAGAAGAGATTGAAGAAGGGGTGTGCATGCCGTTGGCATCTCCACTTCTCAAGTCGGGGCCGCTTGCATCGGGCACGCCTCCGACCTCCACTCACACCCGCGTCGTAGTGGCCGCATCGCGGCCGCGTCCGAGGCGGCCAATGCGACTTTGCGAGGCCCCCTAACCTCTTGCTCCGGAAGTTGGGCTTCGAAGTGGGACGGGGAGAGGCTCCAAAGAACCGTTGAGGAGAAGCTCAGGTCTGTCTTTAGCGTGCGGCATGCCGCCGGCTAAGCGGCGCCGTTCGAGTTACTTCTTGATGGCCGTTTCGACCTCTCCGCTATGGATCTCAATCTTGAGGGAATCGCCGACGAGGAGACCTAGCTAAGCTGTCGGAGGGTTGGTTTGTCGCAAATTGGTCAATATGTAATCCCCGGTTAATGTATCCGGTAGTGGTTAGGTTTGCATCGGTAATGGTTTGGTTCACGCTTCTTGTTGTTTGAACTTTTCTCTACTTAATGAAATACGCGCAACGGCGTGGTCGAAAAAAAAAAAAAAAGATTCTTTCATCTCAAAGGATCAAACCGCCCCCATGTATAGTAGACTAACATTAAATTAAACATCGTACAATATCTCCTAAAACCCACCAAAAATTATATGTGATTGTAGTATAGGAAAAATGAAGAAAAAACATCAAACAGATTACTATATTACAAATTGTAAGCACTAGTAGATAAAACAGAAGCCCGACTCTTTTTTTTATTTGATTTTTTGACCTATACTTATATAAAAAGACTCAGGTCCTATCGCATTAATTAACTAATCAAATCCTCCCTAGAGTATCTCAGTATCTGTAGTCTATCTCTAATCTCCTATATGTAACTACAGCCGCCTGCTTTGTGTATCTGTAGTCTATATCTCTAATCTCCAATGAGAGGCTATCAGTATCGATCCGTCACCAACCTCTTGCCCTTATACACCAACGCCCTCAAGCCATGACATGACTCCAGCTCAGTTCTGCTGATCTGATCCAGCGAAGTGTGACTCCTGCTCGCTTGCTAATGACCATGGCGTCGTTGTGTACCGCTGGACTTCTCCTGCTGCTGGCCGCGAACTCCCACGCCGCCGCCGTCGGGCTCGCCACGCCTGTGAAGTACGAGTACCACAGTTATGCGGTAACTCCTCTGCGTCCGCACGCCCAGGAGGGTGCCGAAGACGGCGATCACACGCAGGAGGACGTCGCTGAGGTGTCGTCGTCGGCTCTGCACGTTCGACTGCTCCACCGCGACTCGTTCGCAGTGAACGCCACCCCAACCCAGCTCCTGGCGCGCCGCCTGCAGCGAGACGAGCTGAGGGCAGCGTGGATCATCTCGAAAGCGGCTGCGAACGGTACGCGGGTCGTTGGGCTCTCCAGCGGACGCGGGCTCGTGGCGCCGGTGGTGTCCACGAGCGGGGAGTACATGGCCAAGGTCGCGGTGGGCACGCCGGCCGTCGAGGCGCTGCTGGCAATTGACACGGCGCTGCTGGCAATTGACACGGCCAGCGATGTCACGTGGCTACAGTGCCTGCCATGCCGGCGGTGCTACCCGCAGTCTGGGCCCCTGTTCGACCCGCGGCACTCGACGTCGTACCTCGAAATGAGTTACAGCGGGCCAGATTGCCAAGCGCTGGGACGATCCGGCGGCGGCGACGCCAAGCGCAAGACGTGCGTCTACACCGTCCGCTACGGGGACGGCTCTACGACGGTGGGCGACTTCATCGTGGAGACGCTGACGGTGGGCGGCGTCCGGCTGCCGCGCGCCTGTCCATCGGCTGCGGCCATGACAACAAGGGCCTATTCGGGGCGCCGGCGGCAGGGATCCTTGGCCTCGGCCGCGGCCTCTTGTCGTTCCCGAACCAGATCACCCACAACGGGACCTTCTCGTACTGCCTGGTCGACTTCCTCTCCGGCCCGGGCTCCCACTCCTCCACCCTCATCTTCGGTGCCGGCGCCGTGGACACCTCCCCGCCAGCGTCCTTCACCCCCACGGTCCTCAACCTCAACATGCCCACATTCTACTACGTGCAGCTCATCGGGGGTCAGCGTGGGCGGCGTGCGCGTGCCAGGCGTTACCGAGCGCGACCTCCGGCTAGACCCGTACACTGGCCGCGGCGGCGTCATTGTGGACTCCGGCACCGCCGTGACGCGGCTTGCCCGCCCCGCGTACACAGCGTTCCGTGATGCCTTCCGTGCGGCGGCAGTGGACCTCGGCCAGGTCTCCATCGGTGGACCCTCCGGCATCTTTGACACGTGCTACACCGTGGGTGGCGGCCGGGGCGTGAAGGTTCCCACCGTGTCCATGCACTTCGCCGTCGGCCTGGAGGTGAAGCTCCCGCCCAAGAACTACCTCATGCCCGTGGACTCCATGGGAACCGTCTGCTTCGCGTTTGCAGGCACCGGTGACCGTAGCGTTTCCATCATCGGCAACATCCAGCAGCAGGGTTCCGCGTCGTGTACGACATCGGTGGCCGTGTTGGGTTCGCGCCCAATGGCTGCTGATTATAAATCTGACTTTTTTTTTAGAATGACACGGTACAACGCAGACGCTCACAACACGCACGCGCACACTCACCCCTATGAACACACGCGTCACGCCAAACCCTACAAGTGAAAGTGCTAATTGCACCTGATTCATGTATCTATATCAAATACAGTAATATTTTGTATTATTATATATTACCTTAATAATAAAGAGACAATTTTTGCCTTTTTTTGTGTGGGCCTTGTTTCGTCTGGCCCCTTCATTGGCCCAACTGTCGTACACGCTAGTAGCTTTAGCCCTTCGACAGTCCTCCATTCCCTCGCGTCGATGAGCCCAAACGTCCGGCCCACTATGCCTTCCCATCTCTCCCCACCAGCCCTTTCGCGACGCGAGTGCATCTAGTGGGATTGTTAGCACTTTTTAAACTCTTTACGCCATTGACACGGTTAAACTTTTTCAAAACTAGCACGTCTAGCCACGTCAGGTGTCACGCACGCGGCTAAATAATACCACCTCGCCACCATGCACGGCGCGACACTGCCACGCCAACCCAGCTAGCACGGCCGACTACAACTTTTATTTTAGTTACTTCTCCACCCGAGCTTCATTTAACTATAGTACGAGAAACTCAAATAGATTTCCTGGTAGTAAATGATTTCAAATGGAAAATTGTCAATAATATAGTTGCATAACACATCGAGTTCTACCACCTCTGTTTTGGTATAGGGCAAAAATACGTGATAGGTGCAACGCAGAGACATATATATCAAGTTATTAGATGTAAATTAAATATAAATATTGGTATCGGTATAGATATACACCCTCCGTCCAGAGATAAGTACACTTTTTTTGACTTTTTCGCTTTTATTTGACCGTTCGTTTCATTTAAAAAAATAATAAATATCTTTTGTTCTATTATGACTTATTTATGAGATATTTGCATAATAATTTATTTCTTTTATTATTGCACAAAATATTTAAATAAGATGAATGATCAAACAAAAATTATAAAAATAAAAAAATGCACCTATTTGTGAACGGGGGAGTGAATATTATATTGATATAGATGTAGACGCTATAGATTATTCCTATGTCAAACTTATCAACTTTAGACTAAGTTTTAAAAAATCAAGTTTGACTACAATTATTGTTTTAATGAACATATTTATTGGTCTTAGATGTTTTAAAGGTAAGCAAGTTTGACTGCTCTTGCTTCCCGTAATCCTGTTCTAGCTGTGGCCGTTGGCATCCTATCCGTTGCCAATGTCTGGCTGCTGCTGCATCCTACCATATGCTGTTGGACCTGGACGTATCTCGCATTGGAGTATCGGACTGCAATTAAGCACAACCTCAGTCTCATTAATCTCCTCGCTCCCTTCTGGCCTTCTCACATACTACAAAATTAAGAGCCAACGCCCTGCAGCCATCATCAGTGCTCAGGTCAATACTTTTTCTGATCGAAGCAAGCGACTCCAGCCATGCCGTTGTCGTCTGTCGCTGGACTGCTCCTGCTGCTGGTCGCGTGCTCCGACGACGCGATCGTCGTCGCCGGGGTCGCCAAGCCCGTGGAGTACGAGTACCATAGTTTCCTAGCATCCCCTCTCTCGCTCCACACATACACTGCCCCGGCGGCTGCCGCCGACGCGTTGGAAGATGCCCCTGTATCATCGGCGGCGGCGGCTCTGCATGTCCACCTGGTCCACCGCGACTCGTTCGCGGCGAACGCCAGCGCAGCTGACCTCTTCGCGCACCGCCTGCAGCGGGACGAGCGAAGGGCAGCGTGGATCATCACGAAGGCGGCCACACCGGCGGACCCGGAAAACGGTACGGTGGTCACCGGGGCGCCGACGAGCGGGGAGTACATAGCCAAGATCACGGTCGGCACGCCGTTCGAAAACGACTCAAGCTTCGAGGCGCTCCTGGCGCCCGACATGGGCAGCGACGTCACGTGGCTACACTGCATGCCGTGCTTCCGGTGCTACCGCCAGTCCGGCCCCGTGTACAACCGATTGAACTCAAGCTCGGCGAGTGAAGTCGACTGCTACACGCCGGCCTGCCGCGCGCTGGGGAGCTCCGGCGGCTGCATCCAGTTCCTCAGCTTGTGCCGGTACAAGGTCGAGTACGGCGATGGCTCCTCGACGGCGGCATCGAGAAGCTGACCTTCGCGCCGGGCGTCCGCGTACCGGACGTGGCGTTCGGGTGCGGCTCCGACAACCAGGGTCTGTTCCCAGCGCCGGCGGAGGGGATCCTGGGCCACCGGCGTCGTTCACGCCCATGTTGACCAACCCGCGCATGTACACGTTCTACTACGTGCGTCTCGTCGGCATGAGCGTGGGCGGCGGCGTGTGCCGGGCGTCACCGAATCCGACCTCCGCCTTGACCTGTCCACGGGCCATGGCGGCGTCATCGTGGACTCCGGCACTGCCGTGACCCGCCTCGCCGACCCCGCATACACCGCGTTCCGCGACGCCTTCCGCGTAGCAGCGGTGACGAGCCTCGGCTGGCCCTACCCGGGCGGCCCCTTCGGCTTCTTCGATACGTGCTATAGCGTCCGCGGACGCGTGAAGGTGCCTGCTGTGTCGATGCACTTCGCCGGCGGCATCGACGTGAAGCTCCCGCCCCAGAACTACCTCGTCCCCGTGGACTCCAAGGGCACCATGTGCTTCACCTTCGCTTGCGCGGCGACCGTGGTGTCTCCATCATTGGCAACATCCAGCAGCAGGGCTTCCGCGTCGTGTACGACATCGACGGCCACCGTGTTGGGTTCGCGCCAAACAGCTGCTGATTTCATTCGTTGACGACCACCTCCTCTCATCATTCTAAGAGAGGAAGAGCATGGGTCCATGGGTCGCATAATTGAGTACACTGATGGGGACGAGCGTTAGCTCAGTTGGTCCGCTCGCCAGGTGAGCGAGTGGCCGAGTTCGATTCATGGGAATCGCAACTCGCGTGCCTCACCCGGTTACTGTGCAGTTTCGCACAGTAGCCTTGCCTCCCGGATTATTTCCGGGCCCGCCTCTCCGCGTATGGACGTTCAACGCATATTGCGACGAGCTTCGTTGCTCCTTCGAAGGACGCGAACTTGCAAGTCTGTGTGTAGCTGTAGGACTGTTTGTATACAAGTGGTGTGCGTGTGTGTATGAACAGATACTACAAATGTACCCAGATGAGAGGCATCGCAAAAAAAAAAAAAGAGTACACTGGTATATTTTCGTTTTTCAATGAGTTATTACATTCTTGATTTACGTAACTCAATTCATCTCCAGTTTGGGTAAAAATACACTCCCACATAAAGTCATTCCAAAAAACTTGCAGGGTCTTGATCAAATTTACTTGATAACTGCTCCAGGAATTCAATGTAATTTTTAATCAACAAATATTCATCCCTCGTGTGGTGCAGGTTTTTTTTTTTTTTTTTTTTTTTGACAACAAGCAATTTTATTTCAACAGCAACTTGTGCAGGGTTGAACGTGCGGTGCAGGGGTCGCAGACTATGAGATCCCTGAAGTCGGTGGCGGCGCACGAGGAGAGGAGGAGGCGTCCTGCAGGCGTCGCGTGAATCCGCCATTAGCCCGGGTGCGGGAGAAAGGAGCAGGTTTAATAGCCGGCTCCCGCGACGCCATGGGCGACCCGAGTATCTAGCTATATATATAGGTCTCGCCATCCGTTGCTGGCGAGTGGCCATCTTCCTAAACATGCACGATGGAACTGGAGAATAAGTTTTGAGCACAGCTGCCAGCAGTTGTGCAGGTCAATGTTGCGTATCCCCTGTTCCACCGTTGCTTGAGAAGGCACCTTGGTAAAAACCAAAGTCACCGTCCCACCCGAAATCAAAGATAATCCCCTCGCGGTGCGCATCCGGGGAGGAACTATGCCGGTCGGCGACGGTGGTGTTGGGCCGCGCGGACAGTGCCGTGTACAGGCCAGCGTGAACCTGTCGGGCGGGTTCAACGCGCCGGCGCTGTGACCCCGCACGCGCGCGTTTCTGCGGAGATCAGGTGTGCCCCGTACGTTCCCGCGGGGGCGCGCCGCGTGTACCGCCGCCCGGGGTCCAGGGCGAGTGAGCGAGCGACCCCGATGCCCGCTGGCGACTAGTAAGTTTCTACCAAATCGTGTTGTGTGTTTTTAGCTTGTGCTGTGTTATCTGTTCAACAGGCAACAGATGTGTTGGTTGATCTTTTGGCGCCGTCGCTCGCCGCCGGAGAAAAGAGTCGTCTCATTCTCCTATCTGATGGTGGTGAGACTTAGTGAACACTTTACGCTACGGCGCGCGCGCTCGATGGAGACCCAAGAAGGGCTGGGTGGGCCGAGCGAGGAGCGTGTCTTCTGGCTGGCTCATGACCACAGGCCGTTCCGGGGATCACGCGTGATGTCGTGCACGACGCACGCTACGATCGATGACCGGGCAAGCCGTACGTGGCACTACTGTGGCGAGGGCCACGCCGTGCCATCGCCAAGACGTGTTGCAGCTGTATCGTACCTATCGAGCTGTGCGGCTGTGCGCTAGCTGCACGCTGTGAAATAGATAGAATGTGTGACAGAAAAACAAGCACAGCCAAATCGATAAATTGACACGAGAGAGGATTGCTCAAAATGAATAAGGGCAGTTCAATGGAGAATTTATTATAGTTTCTATCTTTATTTATTGTCTTGACAATTTCAAAGCATTTTGCTGATGTGGCACATGTATTAATGAATAGGGAAAAAAAAAATTAAAGAAACGGTTTCTACGTGAAGGAACGAAGTCTATACCAAGACATCACAAAACAACCAAATTCACGATGGGGAGAAACGAGTCATTTGTACTCCCCTCCAACCGGATCCCACGCTCCGCCCGGCGCAGTGCCTCGCCACGCGCATTTGCTTCCCGCGCGCCCTCCTTCGCGCCGGCGGCGGCATTCTTCCGGCAAGACGCGCCGCTCCCGCGAAAGTGCAGCAGCTTGTGGTCGAGGGCCACCAGCCACCGCGAGTCGTGCCGAGTGCTCCTTCGACTTGGCGCAAGCCAGGGATTGCTCTGCCGCTGCTGCTCACCGCCTACGCCCCTTCCTCGGGTCGGAAATCGACGAGCCCCCTCCGTCCTCTGCTCCAAGCTACGATGGGGAAGAAAGAAGAAGGGCGTAAATGTGAATAGAAGTTCTTTCTTGGTTCCAGTTCGTAATGGGAACGGGCAGGGCCGACCCACTGGGTCATCGACCCGACCACGGAGTATGGCCATTGGGCCATGGAGGTCGGCCTCAAAGTAAAAAACGGGCCAAGAGGGCTAGTCTCTGTTGACCCATCGGGTAAGACGGGTCGACCCGCGTGGCTCCCCTCCTTCCGCCGCGGCGGAGAAGCGCTGCCGCCGCCCCGAGGAAGCAGCGGGGAGGCCTTGGGGAACTAGAGCCGGCGCGGGGCGAGGCGGAAGATCGACGACGCCATGGATCCCTCGCCACTGTTCCTCCATCCCCTCCCTGACTCGCCGTCGCCGCGCCGCAACTCGGAGAGGGAGAGAGACTGCGCTCGCTCGGTCTAGCACCACCTGGGGCCCCAGCGTCCTCGCGACCAGCTCCTTCGCGGCGTCCGCTCTCTGCAGCCTCCGACCGTCGCTGCTGCCCTGCTTCGCTACTCGGCACCTTGGCCGCAGACGAGCACCACCAGAACACCGGGTATTCCCTCCCTTCCTTCCTACTGTGCGAAAGCTGTGCGCCCAAACCTTAAGGTAATTCCTAGGTAAAACCGTGCGCCGCGCCCAAACCCTAACATACTATTCGTCACCTGTGAAAGTCTGAAAGAAGAGGAGGTTAGATGGTAGAGATAGAACCGGATCTTTTTGGATTGGTAGGGATCTAGAGATCATGGTTGTGTTCTAGAGATCATAATTATTATCCCGCACCATGCCGAAGCGGCACATGTTTGAGCATTGTTCACCTGTCCTGAAAGTGCACAAGCTTGTAGCTTGTGAATTTCTCCTTGTTTATTTATTTTAGTTTTGGGTTCTTAATTCTCGGCTGCTTATTTTGTGGGTTCAAGTTTAGGCTGATCCTGGTTAGGGAGGTAGAAAGTATCCACTGTTCCAGCACGAAAGTATATGTATGAAATGAACGAGCTCGATTTATACAATATAGAATAAAATAGAAGTGCAACAAGCTATTTGATGACTGATGTGCTCTTGGAGTAGATTATCCACATTTCACTAGTATCTTGGCTTTGTTATTGCGTTACAGCTTCAAATTTGGTACATGAATAATATTTTTTTAGAATAGAAGAGCTCAATCAAGTTTTTTGTAATACAGTACTCGTTTCCTCTGTCCACTGTCGTTGGGCAAATTTTGGTATGAGGTCTTCAAAAGTATATTTGTTAGTCATGAACTGTGATATTATGCTAGACTCTTATCAACTGCTCCGTCAGTTTGACATATTTTGTTCTTTGACTAATAATCTCTTTTTATTACTACATGACTTTTTTTGGGCACAAATTGATGTTATTACATTCAGTGAGCTAGCATTGAAAATGTGATTTCTGTAGTCATCTTTACTCCTTGTGTTATTTATAGGAAGAAACATGAGATAATTGTACTTTGGATAACAATGTTGCTATACCAGTCCTGAAGAAACATATTTTGCTCCATGCTTCTACTTTGGATAATTGTGCTCTAAAATGGTTTTATTACATTTTTAGAACACAAACATGGATGATGAGGATTGGAACCAAGGGGGTACCTATGAATTGACACCGGCTGAAAGAATAGCAAGGATTTTAGGAGGTAATCTTTCTTTCATATGAATGCTGCGTTAGAGGTGCCAAGTTAATTCATGATTAAATATTCAGGCACAGCAAAAGAGTTATTTGGTGCTTAGTACAGCAAAAGAGTACAACAAAAAGAGTTCCGCACAGTATTTGACTCATTGCACATTCAAGACACAAACTACACCTTCAGACCATCACATGAGGAATAGGAAAAGGCTGATGTTATTTGCAAACTGCTGAAGGTTTTCTATGAAGCCACAAATGTGATTTCAGGCACAAAATACCCTACTTTAAACTTTTATCTTCATGAAATGTTGAAAGTGAAGTTGACCTTGGAACAACAGCCTTTTGAAGAGGGATCTGATATGTACCCAACGCTGAAATACATGAAGAAAAAGTTTGACAAGTACTGGAAGGTATCATGGTTTGTTGACACCGCTTAACGACATCACTAAAAAATAACAACGGCGCCAAGATGCTATAAGAGCAATGACCCCAAACAGTCTTTGGTATATGAAAATTACTTTGCCACTAATAAACTAGTCATGAAGAAACCTATACTTCTAGCTACGAGACTAGGTTGTCATCCCCAGCTATGAACTAGAAAATATATTATGGCTTAAATAAAATAAGACTAGGCAGAGGATAATATAAGGAATAATATAAATAAAGATAAAAATAGGTTACGCAAGCGGACGGATAATTATAATACCATTGTAGCATTTTACGGAGTAATAACTAGGTTGTCATTTCTATTCTACCTTTGGGAAGGTATCTACAACTAGAATGTGTAGTACTAATGACATCTTTATACTATGGAATAGTAATAAACCAATAATGAATAATGCTTCTACTCAATAACAAGGTTAATGTCATAATAAAGATAAATAATAAATATGATAAAGATATATATGGTTAATGATAATAAAGATAAATGATAAATGCACGAGGGATCAAGCATCATAAATATATAAGATAAAGATTCAACACGATATTCTAGTCTAAGGACTCACATGGAATAATATAAGGAAAACTTACTAATGAGTAATTATCAACACAAGCTATTATCTAACTTTAATTCGTGCAAACATCTAGCTATTATTGTTAGCATTAGTACTTCATATCATATTTAAGGGACATCAACTAGGAAGGATTCAATAATGAGATCTTCACCTTCTTCGCGACACACGTCCTACCATTCACTATATGCGGAGGTAGGATTACAGAGGACTCAATAGGGTTGTAACCCCTACGATCTACCACACGACTCAGTATATAGCGGGCATTTGCAGATATAACATATATAAGCACCACGCTTACATAAGCTATAACACCTATCTTGCATGTTACAAGATGAGGGCTATACAATCCTAAGTATGCAATCCATAATAAATATCTAACTCTACTAGACATATTAAAGTAAACAATAAACATTGCAATAAATAATATAATAAAGATAAAGAACAATGACATAGATAAACTTGAGTAATATATCAAAGATATAAATGTACCTATAGAACGCCTTGGAGAATCACGAAGTTCAAGTCTTCTTAGACTTGGATCTCCTTCTAATCTACTATTATGTAGCTAATCTCTCTAGAACTAGAACTACTCTGAAGAACTAGGGTTTGTGTCTCTGGATGTCTTAATCTCTGGAACTCAGATAATGATCTCACGAATTATCGATCTTGAATTAGGGTTTTGGGGGTCCCTCTACCCTTGCTTATATAGCCCCATAGGATGAACCGCAGCCCTTGGATCAAACCGACTTGATTGGGACGGCTTAGATCTACTCCTTAGATCGGTTGTGAGAAGGTTCTGGAAGCAGAACACGTGGATCGACCACAGCAGGCCGCCCGGCCCCACCTGTCAGCAGGTGGACCCCGGCTTGTCGAGGTCATCTTCTTTTGTCCTTTAGGCCCTCGGAATTTATACTAATCATCTTGTTTCGATCCTTTTCGTTATTTCTCTATTTCTCCTCTTTTTACGCTCTTTTTCTGGTTGTCCCGCAAAGCGGAGTGTGCAACAAAACTCATGGAAATTATTAGTATAAACCCTATCTTCTAGTGTTCTTGTTCTTATATGTTCCATTTATTTATAATAAAAAGTTGACGTTATCCACCGTCAACATGGTTGTATATTTGTGTTAACACTGGATTTTAGTAAGCCTAGAGGATGATAAGTGGGCCAGTGCAAGATGCTAATAATAAGAAATTACTAGGCAAGGAGGAGCATTCGGCAAGTGTACAACATTCGGCATGCGCTCATTTCGGTCGGCTATTTGTGAAGATTCGGCTTGTATTATGCGATTCGGCTATTTCTAAATGGGGTTTAGGGAAATAAGGAAGTAGATGAGTAGCCGATTGGAGGAAATTTCCCGATGACGAGGGCAACAAGGACTCCGAGAAGACTTGGAGCTAAAGTTATCTTATTTTAGGGATTATTTCTTGTAATTGTTGACACCTCTTATTGCATACTTTTATGTGTCAACTAAACATGAAATAAGGGCATAAATTGAATATCCACATAGACTTAGGGCTTTTACTGACAATTTTCATGAGTTTTGGTGAATTATATATTTTCAGGGATTAAACAGGAAAAAGCCCAGCGTTTGCAACTCATACGACACAAAGACGTACCCGTGAAGTATCTTGCCTTGGAACCCACGTAAGAACATTCCGGAAGACACCGGAGACCGGACCCCGTTTGGGACCCACGGCGGTGGCGGAGGGCGGCCGGCGCCCTAGGCCCGAGGCGGCCGCGCCCGGCCCCCTCCGTCGACCTCCATCTTTCTAGGTCGGTTCTCCACCGTCATTGAGAAGCAATCCACGCCGTTGTTCAAGGTCGGTTTGATCCAAGGGCTACGGTGCATCCTCAGGGGCTATATAACGGACCCACGACCCCTAGGTGAAACCCTAAGTCATTGTACCGGCCCAATCCAGTCAAGCCCAGGCAGAAGTAGAAGAGAGCCTCTCCACCGGAGATTAGGATAGCTACTTGTCTAGTTCTAGTTCATCTAGTTCTAGTTCCTCTAGTTAGATTAGCAAGTCAAATTCAATTAGAGGCGGGTGTTGCCAAGGGATTCTTGATCTTCAAGTCACCCGCAGGCGGTATTATCTTGTATCCATGACTTTATTCTATTTCAATATTATGTGTTGGTTTGCTATGTTCTTAGTTTATTCTAGTAGTATATTTGATATAGTCATGATTAATGATGGATTCATGTATCTATTCGTAGAGCGCCTAATTCAAATCTCGAGTGGGTTAGGTGGTAAAAATAATTATGTAAGCATGGTGCTTAGATATGATTTACCTGCAGATGCATCTTATATTCAGCGTTGTGTGGTGGATTGCGGGTGTGATATTCTGTTGAGTCCTTTGTAATTTTACCCCCGGTCTATAAGACTAGTTGAACATGATTTTGAGGATTGTCTTGCTTTGTTCTTGATCTTCCTTATAAATCTTCGTGATGCATAGATTCAAAGTTATTATACTATATATGATAATGTATGACCTAGAGTAAATGTTTGACTTAGTAGATTCAATGCTATACAAGGATTCTGTCTCTTAGCGTAGTCCACGTTAGTTTAATTAGTGAGTAGTCTATGCCTATCTCTGTGTGTTATCTCCGCCATTATTTATCATATCATATCATTATTGGCTTACCCTGCTAAAGTAAGTGCTAGTAATCGATTCTCTCATAAGTATGCTAGCTATCAAGTATATCAGTCATCCTTAGTTTCCTCCCTGTGGTAAAATTATAAATGATAAACCTGGATTACTCCCGGTGAAATGCTACAGTGGTATTTTATCTGTGCGCTTGCGGATAACCTAAAGATACATATATTATTTTCATGGAGATTGCAACCAACACATTACAGATATCACACATGCATTTCTAGCATTGTTGCTGGGGATGACAACCTAGCCTACGGTAGTGCTATGAGATAAAACCACACTGAGTGCTCCTGGCGGCATATGACCTTGGGTGAGATTAACTCCACTCATTGGTGATAGTGACGTTAAGGAGTACCAACAAGCATTTCTGGCGCCGTTGTCGGGGGAATTAATGGCTAACTAGAGATATTGATAGATAGAAACGTATGATGAGGTCCAAACTAGGCACGCCACTTTAGCAGGCTTACCCTTGTTTGTCTCTTGTTTATATTTTATACATGGTTTATCATAAAGGATTGATTGTGATTCACTTCACTTCGTTCATCAGAATCAAGTCAATCAAGAGGAAGCTCACATCAGTTTTTGAAGCTATGGCCGAAAGGACACTACGAGAGTTCTCTGCTCCAAGCAATGAGAACATTCGCATTGGACCAGTACTTCAAACCAACAATCTTGAGTTCGAGCTCAAGCCAAGCTTCATCAACATGGTTCAAGCTACTCCATTCAGTGGAAGGACACACGAAGATGCACGCTCCCATCTTCAGAATTTTCAGGAGATTGCCAACACCTTCACAATCAAGGACGTTTCCCGAGATATCATATTACTCCGCCTATTCCCATTCTCATTGACGGGAAAAGCGAAGTTATGGTTCTATGCCAACAAAGAAGAAATCAAGACATGGGATAAATGTTCAAAAGCCTTCCTATCAAAGTTCTTCCCTATAGGCAAAACCAATGCCTTACGAGGAAAAATCACTAATTTCCAACAGCAGAAGGGAGAATCAATCCCGAAGCATGGGAACATTTACAAGAATACATATCAGATTGCCCCCATCATGGAATGGAAGATTGGTTACTCCTGCAAGGATTTTATCATGGATTAACATGAAAAGCTCAAGAGCACTTAGATGCAACTGCTAAAGGATCATTTTTGTCACTCACTCTTGGGAAAGCTGAAATACTAATGGACAAAATATGAGAAAATCAAAGCTGGTCCCAAGGGAACACTCAACACTGCCATCAAACTGAAGAAATTCCAGAAGAAGTAAATGCAATATCAACCAAGATGGATGTGTTATTAAATTGGCTTGAACAACGAGCCAATTATAAGAAGGATCGACAGGCTCTTCAAGATTATATAGATTACGCATCGATTCAAGCACGGCACGTCAACAATTCCAGTTCAACTCAATCAAGGCAAGGATGGAATTCACAACCTCGATCCAACTACCAAGGTAATTTTCCCAAACAACCATCTTTAAGACAGTTAATTGAGGAGCAAGCTAGAGTTAATGATAATTTTTCTAAGAAGCTTGTTGCTAATGATAAAGTTTTAGAAGATATAAATCTTAAGATGGATAATTTCTCTGTTGCTTTAAAAGATCAACTTGGCTATAATAAAAAGATAGAATCACAAATAGCAAAGTTGTCTGGCCGACCTTACTGTTGCCACTAACCCCGAAAGCGGTACATAATATCACTACGAGAGAGGTGGCAAGTCTACACGAGATCCACCATATCCCAAAAGAACAATAGAAAAGCCAATAAGAACACCGATTGGCAGCCCGGTGGCACCAAAGTAAGAATACGTAAGAAGAGAAGGATGATGGAGAAGAAATTGTGGCTCAAAACCCTTAGATGTTACAAGATTTCCATGACACAAACCTTCTACCATATCCTCGAAGAAATCGCAGACCCCAAGTGGATAAGCAGTTTGGAAAATTTGTAGAGGTAATCCAGAAGTTATATATTAACATACCTTTACTTGATGCCATACAAGTCCCTACCTACGTAAAGTATCTTAGAGATATTTTAAACAAGAAAAGACCGCTGCCCACTATGGAGGTAATCAAGTTAACAGAAGAATGCAGTGAGGCCATCCTTAATGAACTACCAAACAAGAAGAAAGATCCAGGATGCCCCACAATTGATTGTTCCATTGGAGATCAATATTTTGACAATGCACTTTGTGATCTTGGAGCAAGTGTCAGTGTGATGCCCAAGTCCGTCTTCGACAAACTCAGGCACACAAACCTAGTTCCAACTTCAATCTCTTTGCAACTAGCAGACCAATCAATCAGATATCCATTAGGGATTGCCGAGAATATACTAGTCAAAATTAGAGGATTCTTCGTACCTGTGGACTTTGTAGTTTTGGATATGCAACCAGATTCAAGAGTTTCAATCATTCTCGGAAGACCCTTCCTGAGCATAGCTAATGCACATATTGATGTCACCGCTGGAGAAATCACATTCAACCTAAATGGAAAGGAAGAGAAGTTTGCTTTCAAACCAAAAACCCGAACCCGCCTACACTGGATAGATATGATTGGACCAGAAAAAGAAGATTTATCATCACCACCTCCAGTAATGGAGGATGCACCTGATAATTGAAAGAATTGGAAAGTCCAGTTCGTGGACTTTAACTACGAGCCCTCGCCGAAGGTAAGTCGGTAGTTATCCATATTTACTTTATGCATCACATATTTACTTTTCTACTGCATCAGAAAATCTATGCCCCATATAAATAATTTTACGGCGTGTCAAAACCCGTGAAAATATTTATTGTGGTGGCCCAAAAATATTTGTTCTTACATTCCCATATTTATTTCCTGCATCATATATATACTAAAATACAAAAATACATGCATCTTGTGGTGGGCCCTACATGTCATACACTTCACATCTTTTCTCACCTACTTTGACAAGACCAAAGGCATTCAATCTCCCCATCCTTCACCTACCTTTGCCCGCCACTAAACTCCAATCGAAAAACCACTTAGTTTACTTAGCCTCAAAGCAAGGATCATGCAGACGAAGATGGTGGAGAGTGGGCCCACCACTGGCGGCCGCGCCCCTGCTCTCTCCCCATATAAAAACCCAAGCATCCTCGGTTTCTCTTCACCTCTCCATTCTAGGGCCAAGCTTTTAGTTCAAAATTCGTAGTCCTTCATTCCGAGAGCTTTTGCTTAGTAGTAGAGAGGAGAAGAAGTGAGAAAGAGAGTGGAAGTAGTAGTGAAATTCTTGAGAGAGGAAGTGCTAAGTAGTAGTAGTAGTAACAATCCGTAAGAAGTAGTAGAGGTGCTGTCCATTTAGCTAATTAAGATAAAACTTTGCTAGGGGAAGTTCTGTCAAAATAAAAACAATCTTGCAAACTTTCTTTTCGGACGACTAACCCCCCGGACGACCGACTTTGGACAGCTAACTCCTAACTTTCTATTCTAACCCCTCTACTAGTACTTGTTGCTTTGTTTTGTTTTGTGAGATTATTTTGCAAGATGAATCTAATCAGAGCTTTGGGTAGGAAATCGTCAAGACGCTCGGAACAAGGAGGCTCATCCAGAACCCCATCCGAGATGAGCTCGAACGAGACGCACCTCCGCCACCAGCCTCCACCAAGATCTCCAACACCTAGGAGGCTGATGACCGATGACGATCTCAAGCTCCAAGGTGGTTACGAGAGGGAAAGGTACAACAACATGAAGAATCGTCCCTTCACTCACACCCCGGTACTAGACCCCGAATTCATGCAATTGACAGGTATGGATTCTGAATTCGCTTTAATTTTCAATACTTTGGGATGGGACTCTTTTTGGGAAATCTCGGAGCAAGGTTCTAAGCTTTTGACCCTCGAATTTCTTTGTACCCTGCGCACCACCAATGATGGAATTTCTTTTAGACTTTTTAGAGAAGAACAATTTCTTACTTGGAGAGGTTTGAGCAATGCTCTAGGCTTTGCACCCACTTGCGCTTTGAATTTAGATATTGCCTTGCAAGATTTTAATCATTTGACTGTCTGGAAGGATCTTTCTGACAAAGATACCTTCCAGGATGCAAAAGCCAATGACATGCACTTGCCTACCCTCCTCTTCTTTCACAAATGGATGTGTTTTACTCTGTTCCCAAAAAAGGAAAATAGAATTATTAGAGCGGGAGACTTGCAGTTAATGTATGCAGCCCTAAAAAGAAGGCAAGTCTCCCCTGTGTTTCTCATGGCACAACATTGGCTTAACCTACCCACATTGCACGGACCAATAGAATGCACATCCCTCATTACTAGGATTGCCAACCATGTCGAAGTTTTGGGCAATGCCTCTCTTGTTTTTATAAGAGAAGGACGAGCCCTGGTAGGCTTTGAATATTTCAATAAAGCACATATGGTAAAAAAGGTTGGAAGTGTTTACTATATGAAGCATCCCAAAATTGGGGATATCCGGTTACCTAACCCGGATTTTTCCCTTTATCGTGCACAATCCTTTTTGCTGAATGAACAGGCACAGCCAGTGAACATACCAAGACCCATGCCTCAACGCCAAGCCACCACACATGAACCGGGCCTCGGATGGGTGCGGACCCAACTCCACAAGGGCCGCCTTATGCGGGATATCAAGAATGGGGTCAACTAAGGACCATCTCGGCCCCACTACGGCTACTACCCACCATCAGAAGGCCCAAGTGAACAAGCTGATGACGCACGCATCCGCCGTGAACCTTATCACGGGAGCAGATATTTCCACAACACAGCAGGTACCTCACGCCACGAGGAATACCCTCGTGATTACGAGCCCGCTCGTAATTCTTTTGCAGGATACGGTCAGCAAGATGCACAGCTCCTGGAGGGAATCTACACCACTGTCCAAGGCATGAGGCAGGATCAGACTACATTCTATCAAGATCAGAGGGCATGGAACGCACGGACGCACGTAACATCTCCAACATCCAGAAACACCGGGCGGACCACACCAACAAACCGAACACCATCATCGGGAACAAAGCGTGGACGCCGCCGTTGAACATCCACATCAAGATCAAGCTTGGGGAAGGCTACCCCCACTCGGCCGTAAGTTTCGATTGCCCGGTATTTATCTATTTGTTTATTTACCTTTTATATATTTAAGTTTGCTTCTAGGTTTGCTAAAAAAAAAGAGTGTGTACAAAGGATTGCTTTAATTTTGTTGCTTAATAAATACAAGAGCTAGACAATCTTATTTGCTTGGAAATGATGAATAGTTGCTCTGTTTTGTTTTCTTACAAGTGCCTATCATTAATTTAGAGTTCTCCCGAGATATGGACACAACTTGTTGCTTAGGTCTCAAGATTTGCTTTGAGCTTGAAAATTTGTGGGAGCATACATCCAAACTAGTCTAGGTAATTGACGGATATGATATGAGAAAGTCTGAGCTGCTATTTATCTTGTTCCTAGTGACACTAAATTCGGAGATTTGATTGCAAAAATCCTAAAAATGTTGCATGATGAGTTTCCCGTGTGTGACAGAGAGCTTTAAATTCCTACCACAACCATATACATGATAGTAGATAGGAACACACCATTTTATTCCTTTGCTTGCTTTGCATTGCGTTTAGGCAACCTCTGTGACCCTTAGGAACTTGTCATACAATTCCACATACTCCATACTATGTACACACCACTCATATACACTACTTCTAATCCGAAGTAGACAATCCCATTTTGCTAGCCTTCACAAAATGTTTTACTCCTACACCGGGAGTGAACACCAAAATATTTTCCTCCTTCTTCATTCCGTAAAACCTTATTTATGCTAAATGTATTTCATTCGTTATCTCTCAAATATCTTCATTGACAAAAAGAAATTTGGGGCAATGCTAAAGAAATAATAATAAGAGAGTTGAAAAAAAAAATGGACAAGTGTCCGATATGAAAACAATGGGTACTTAGATGCCCACCTCTCTAAAAAAAAAGAAAGAAAAAAGAATAAATGCTAGCCCAAGTTCTCTTTTATGTCTTTTCAAAATTCCAAAAAGAGATCAATTTCTTCGTAAGGAGCATAGTAGAATTAGGATCACTACATCCCACTTCCACCATATATCCACCTCACAGATACATCCCATACACCTACATTGTATGACTTGTTCCTTTGGATCCATTGTTTGACTCTACAATATATGCTTTGCAAGTAGGTATATGCTTTGTCTCCCACCTATGAACTCCACATATAAGCTTTAGAGATAGGGTAAGAGAAGGCATGGTAAACCCGCCATGTCCCACAAATACCACATATTATGAGAGAAGGCACCACATCATTGCCTTGGTGAGGATCCAAAAATACCACATATGAGAGACTTGAAAGGGTCATACAATGGAAACTCTGAGTTTTATTTGAAAATTATTGAAAACTCTAGAATAGAGGTGAACCGAAGAACTTGAGACATAGTGCTTGACTTATTGTTCTATCTTTCAATCACCCACGATCTAACTGCAGATAGAAGCCCCATATTTTTAGGCAATATAGGCGAGTTGGAAGGTCAGAATGGTTCCACCCTTTCTTGGAGAAGAATTTTAATTAATGACCTGTGTATTTGTTAGGGAATAAAACATTGTAGCAACTCCCGATCCATTGTTAAGTTTGGCTTTGCTAGGGACTAGCAAAGGTTAAGCTTGGGGAGCTTGTTGACACCTCTTATTGCATACTTTTATGTGTCAACTAAACATGAAATAAGGGCATAAATTGAATATCCACATAGACTTAGGGCTTTTACTGACAATTTCCATGAGTTTTGGTGAATTATATATTTTTAGGGATTAAACAGGAAAAAGCCCAGAGTTTGCAACTCATACGACACAAAGATGTACCGTGAAGTATCTTGCCTTGGAACCCACGTAAGAACATTCCGTAAGACACCGGAGACCGGACCCGTAAGCTGGGACCCACCGACCCTCTCCATAAGCCTCCATCTTTCTAGGTCGGTTCTCCACCGCCATTGAGAAGCAATCTACGCCGTTGTTCAAGGTCGGTTTGATCCAAGGGCTATGGTGCATCCTCCGGGGCTATATAACCAAACCCCCTGACCCCTGGGTGAAACCCTAAGTCATTGTACTTCAGTTCCAATCCAGTCAAGCCAGGCAGAAGTAGAAGAGAGCCTCTCCGCTAGAGATTAAGATAGCTACTTGTCTAGTTCTAGTTCATCTAGTTCTAGTTCCTCTAGTTAGATTAGCAAGTCAGATTCAATTAGAGCCGGGTGTTGCCAGCCCGGGATTCTAGATCTTCAAGTCACCACGAAACTGGTATTATCTTGTATCCATGACTTTATTCTATTTCAATATTATGTGTTGGTTTGCTATGTTCTTAGTTTATTCTAGTAGTATATTTGATATAGTCATGATTAATGATGGATTCATGTATCTATTCGTAGAGCGCCTAATTCAAATCTCGAGTGGGTTAGGTGGTAAAAATAATTATGTAAGCATGCTGCTTATATATGATTTACTTGTGGATGCATCTTATATTCCGGGTTGTGTGGTAAATCGCAGGTGTGATATTCATGTTGAGTCCTTTGTAATCCACCCCCCCTCTATAAGACTAGTTGAACATGATTTTGAGGATTGTCTTGCTTTGTTCTTGATCTTCCTTATAAATCTTCATGATGCATAGATTCAAAGTTATTATGCTATATATGATAATGTATGACCTAGAGTAAATGTTTGACTTAGTAGATTCAATGCTATACAAGGATTCTGTCTCTTAGCGTAGTCCACGTTAGTTTAATTAGTGAGTAGTCTATGCCTATCTCTCGTGTGTTATCTCTGCCATTATTTATCATATCATATCATTATTGGCTTACCCCTGCTAAAGTAAGTGCTAGTAATCGATTCTCTCATAAGTATGCTAGCTATCAAGTATATCAGCCATCCTTAGTTTCCTCCCTGTGGTAAAATTATAAATGATAAACCTAGATTACTCCCGGTGAAATGCTACAGCGGTATTTTTATCCGGTGGCGCTATGATAACCTAAAGATATATATATTATTTTCAAGAAGATTGCAACCAACACATTACGAGATATCACACATGCATTTCTAGCATTGCCGCTGGGGATGACAACCTAGCCTACGGTAATGCCATGAGATGGAACCACACTCAAGTGTGCTCCCCGGGCGCATATGACCTTGGGTGAGATTAACTCCACTCATTGGTGATAGTGACATTAAGGAGTACCAACAGTTATTGTAATCTTTTAGGACTCATGTCACATCTCAGGGTATAAATATAGACCCTTGGACATTGTAAAGTTCTGTTCACAACCAATACAATCAAACCGGCCCCGTGCCAACTTCGAGTCCTTTTGTCGTGTCGTTGAGTTCTTCGAGAGGAGCCATCGATCCGTCGACCTCCGTAAGTTCCGGCAACCTTGCTATCATGTCTAGTATCATGCGGTGGATTTAGATTATGATGCAAGTAGTCTCGTTTTACTTTGCTTAGTATCATGCGGTGGATTTAAGCTTAGTAGCGGGAGGTCTTTGCTTATGCCTTGTATCGTCGGCGCGGATTATGGTGGGGCAAGATAGTTATCTGTTCTTGGTTAGATTCTTGGTTAGATTGGGCTCAAGGATTAGTTATCGGCTCTATTAGATTTGGCAAGATCTAGTAGATTCATTAAGTTACCACGTGTTGCATGCTTTAATATTTTTATATATTTGTAACACTCTTTATTGCCCAATCTAGATTGATTAAGGCTCGGCTCTATATTGTTCTAGATGGTCATGATGAGATGGATATAAAACATTAAAAGTCTTAGATCTATCTTAAAACCTTTAATGTTTTATGTTCATCTTGTCGTGATAGTTAAATCATGTGTTTATAATAGGCGAGCTATATCAATCTAGGTTGTCACATGTTGTGGGTTCAAGTTCGTTAGATGCAAATAGGTCTTGACAGAGCTAGGTGTCGCGGCGGAGACGTAGGCTTTTGGGTTGCTTTAGAGCTAGTCATCCCAAGTGGACTAGAATTCGATTCAATCGATAGGTTTGTTTGCGTTTACTTGCTTGTTCCTTCTTCATGGACCCCGATTCGGCTAATTTCCCGACACGGTTATGCTTTCACGAGTAACGAGTATTTATAGATCTGTTTGGTAATGCATGCTTTTAGCTTCTCACAACTAGACCGTATCATACGGTGGATTAGTCTAGTTGTGAGGAGTGGTATAGATCCCGAGTAAGTTGTATCATGCAGTGGATTAGCTTGTTTAGGGTATATGCTAGATGGGTTTAAGAAGGCTAGACGTGCGGCAGACTAGTTGGATTAGGCCTATGCATGTATTATTCAAATTAGATCTGTATTTATGAGTTACCTGATTATATTTATCATGTTTGGATATCTTTTTGGTCAATGTTACATGCTCTTAATGATACACAATATTGATGATCAATTTCACTTGTTCAAACATGTTCTTTTATCTTCATTCGGCAATCATGCTTACATGCTTTTTCTTTCGTAATAGCCGAATGCTTCATAAACCTGTTGGCAGATAGCTTTTATAGCTATATGTCATTGTAAGTGGCTTCAGGGCCGTATATATGGAACGGTCTGGTCTCACCTAGCACGTTCCATCTTGTATTTAACAGTTTCATCCCTTGTTAGTTTCAGGTCAAACTGACTGGCACGCTTTCGGTTCTCGATTCGCCCGGGCACTCGTTTGAAGCCATGCTTTCCGGCTTGCTGTGTGTGAGGCACAGTGCGCCACATTTTGTGTCAAGACACTTTTTGGCACGCCCAGTGGGACCCCCTCAAGATTCAAGATGCCTGATTTCGACAACCAAGGTGCCCTGGATGTCACTTTGGATGATTTGCCAGAAGATCTACAGAAGATAGTCAAGGCAGGGTGTGAGCAGTATTTGCAGAAGTGCCTGATATCTTTCTCCAAAAACAAGAGCAACAAGATTATTCAGAAGCAACAGTTGCCGAAGCTGTATCTTCCACATCAGTCTGAATATACTGAAGAAGAAGATGCTAGGAAGTGGCAAGAGATAATGCAGAAAGTTATGGGAGAGACTATGACCAACCACAACACAGCTTTTCTGAATACTTTTCGCTCCATCATGGTCAGCACTTTCGGTCCATAAGCCGATAAGTATTTTGAGCAGAGTCTTGGGCCAATGAGTGGACCTACGTACTTCAATCCACCACCAAATCCCACTGAAGCGTCTGGATCAGGAGATGCACCCAAAGGAGGACCAGCACCAACTCCTCCACCAAATCCTCCACAGAATCCTCAACCGAATCAGCTGACTTATGGCCAGCATGTTTTTGGTACTAGTGGAAATATACCAACATCGGCCTATAGAGTGTCTCCAAGCAAAAACAGACTGTATAAAAGCCCATTCGGGGATGGATATCAAGAGTTCACTGATTACAATTCTCTTAATGCTTTGTTAGAATCCACGGATACAAAAGTGCTTCTAGAGGACAGGTGCAGGAAGGTTTAGATTCAAATGTTGATATCATTATGCAAAGGATGGCTGATATGATGCAAAATCAGTTTGGTCTGAAACCCAAAGGCCAGTCTTATATGCATAGGTCTCCTTTTCCCGAATGGTACAATAGTGTGGCACTTCCTCCGAGAGTAAAGCCTCCAACAGATTTGACCAAGTTCTCTGGCCAAGATGATACCAGCACTATGGAGCACATCAACAGATACTTGATGCAGCTGGGAGAAGCTTCTACCGATGAAGCTTGGAGGATTCGGTACTTTCCATTGTCCCTCACAAGACCAGCTTTTACTTGGTTCACATCTATGCCGCCCAACTCTATCTAAGCGGGCGTAGCCGAAGCAGTTCCATGCATACTTTTTCACTGGGACCAATGAGAAGAAACTGGTCGATCTTGCCGGCTTGAGGCAGAGAGCTAATGAAACGCCACAGGAGTTCCTTCGCAGATTCAGGGAGACCAAGAATCTTTGCTACTCTCTAACTCTGCCAGATGATCAGCTACCAGGGATGGCAATAGCAGGCATGCAGCCGAATGTCAGAGAAAAGCTATTCGTCATGGAGTTTGAGGATCTTGGTCAGTTGTCTCAACGTTTAGCAATGATGAATAACCAAGCTCAGGGCTTCAGGAGGGACAACCGATTCCAAAAGAACAATGCTGCCATAGACATGTATCAAGCTTTCCTGGAAGAGGCAGATGAGTATGAAGATGAAGATGAGATAGCGGCAGCCGAATTAGTCTGGGCAAAGGAGCCTACTCAGTCGGCCCCATTTGGTTAAGTTAAAGCATAAAGGGACCTATGATTTTGATGTGTCCAAGTCAGATAGATTGTTTGAGCTATTGGTGAAAGAAGGACGCATTAAACTACCCGAGGGGCATCCTATGCTACATCCTGAAGGGATAAAGGATAAGAAATGTTGTGGTTATCATAACACCAATTCTCACTCCATCAATGATTGTTGTGTGTTCCGAGTGTGAATTCAGAGAGCTATTCAGGAAGGGCATATCAAATTTGATGGCAAGATGAAAGTTGATAAGGAGCCCTTCCCACAGAACATGATCTCTTTCTCTATGAATATGGTGTCCATAAGTGATCCTAAGGGAAAAGGCAAGATGAAGGTTTTGACCTCTGATAGGGCGAAAGCAAATGGTTCTGTCGATCCCAATTGGCAAATTACAAATGATGAGGTACAGCAGCGAGTTTGGTTCCCGAATAGCCGAACTGAGAAGGGCGAAACATCTAGGCCTAGGATTACCTCACATATTTTGTTGAATAAGTGGCAGAGTGTAACACCCTCGGTGTTAATCACAATTAAAACTTTGCCATGTCATCATATGCATCGCAAAGCATTCATCATTAGCTCACCATGTTGTGCATTGCACTAAAATGAGTTTAACTATAGGAATGATTGAGCTCTAGTGTGAAAAAAATTTGAGTGGTAGTGTTATTTCATGCGTCGGAAAACCCTAAATCCTAACCCTCTTTTATCCCCTTTTCTATAGTTTCGAAATTATTCAAAAATTGGGGATGGTTCTAAAAGCAAAAGTGTAGATCTTTTTAAGATGTACATTTTTGGTGTTTGAAGTTTTTTCAAGTTTCCATATAATTTTAAAAGTAATTTTAAATCCGAGAAAAGCCTCAAAGTTGCCCCAAATTCAAATTTCAAAATGGAGGCCGAATTTGAAAATGTTTCCAAAAGTGAAAATGTACATCTTGAAAAATAGAGCAACTTTGCTTTTAGGAGTTTTTCAAGTTCTGTTCAAATTTTGGGAGTAATTTTGAAAATAGGGTTTGAATTGGATCGCTCATGGTGTTTTGGGGGGAAGAAACAGGGCTCGGCCCTGTGGCCGGTTGCCACCGCCGGCGCCAAGCTTCGCGCCGCCGTCCTCCATCGACCTCTCATGAAACCGACCATCACGGGAGCTTGGCGAGGTCGCTATCCACCTGTCCGTCATTCCTTTCCTTTAAATAGGCCGCCATCGTCACCGTTTTCCTCTTTTCTTGTTCCTTCTCATCACCGCCGACGACCACCGCTCGCCGCGCAAAGACCGGTATTCGCCATTGAGCTCTACCGCCCAAATTGAGCACACCACCGTCTTCACAATTTCCTTGCGTACACGCTCGACCTGCTCGCATCGCCTCACCTTTGCATAAACCGCCGCCGAGCCGTCATCTTCTCCGCTGACGACGACAGCGCCGCCGCGAGCTCCGCCGCCGTGTTCGAGCTAGCTCCGATGAGCTTTGGCTTGCACTTCTTTGTGATTCCGCCTCACCTTGTTGTCCTAATGATGATGCGCTCGACCGTTTTCGTGAGCGGAGTCCGACGCGACCGAACGCGTTCACCGTCGTTGGTCCGCGCCGCCCGCCGCCGCCATCTCACGGTCGCCTCCTACCTCCGCTTCATCTCCGCCTCAACTAAAGTGAGCACCGTGCTCGGGGTGAGCTCTGCCCATGTCCGTGCCATCCGTTTCCCCTTTTCCGTGCCGTAACCGCCGGAACGCGCATGTCGCCGGCGAGCTTGGTTCTGCCGTCTGCCGCGCGCGTTGCTGTACCCACTAGGAGCCGTTTGGGTTCAATTAGGCGAGGGTCGTTGGCGTTTCTTAACGCGACACGAGATAAATCCGCAGCGCCGCGGAATTGTCGTTGTAGCTTTCACCGGAAATATTCGGGGTATCGTATTTTCCACGAGGAGCGGTTGCGCTCTAATCTTTGAGCGGGGCTACCCTAGGATAACTATGGATAGTGAGGTATCTTTATGGGCTTAGGTTTGGGCGGGGGATTTCTAAAGTACGTTGTCTACTCACTTGGGGCACCGCCCACGCCCCAAAGGGCGGTGTCCAGGCAATTAGCACCGCGCCACACCCGAACGTGGGGGGATTTCAAGGGACGGACAAGGCTTGTCACGACCAAGCCGCCTACCCCCTCAACCGTGGGATGCGCCACAAAAGGTAGGTGAACGCTAGCCCAAACACCACGTTTGCACTATCATCCACAACTCTTGGGTCGTACAAGGTTCCCCGGTCAAAGAGTTCCTTCTCCAAGAGTTACGACCCGAAGGTACGACTACCAATCCCGCAAGTCTACAACAGCTAAGATAATATACTTGAAGAACAATAAGCCAAAAGATAATCACAAGCTTTCTCACCAAAGTGTAAGTAGCTTGTAGAGGTACAAGCGAAGCGGGTACCAACAACTCCGGCACTCCGACTTCCTAGGAACCGCGGCACACCAGGGGCGGACCGACAACTCCAGGTAGAAGGAACCAAACTTCCTTCTAGCCTTTCCTCTCTCACTCTCCATTAGAACTAAGAGGGGGAAGAAGAAATGGAACTCTCTCCTCTCTATTACATTGTGGCTCCTCCTTGTGTTGTATGGAATTGGTGTGTGTTGAATGAGGGGGAGAGAGCCTCCTTTTATAGGTAGAGAGGAGGGGGCTCTTTGGAAGATGGCCATCCTCACATGGAAGGAACCAAACCGACCTTGGAACACCTTCCTAATCAGCCCAAACCGACCAACCAACGTCGGCAACACACTTTTTGGAAAGTGATGAACCGCCTCGAGAAGGATGGGCCCGAACCGCCTCCATACGGGTGCGCGCGCACCCAAAGGTGCGGCCGCACCAAGATATGGGCCGTTTGGCCTGAAATTTTGTAGGAGTGCGTGGGCCTCGGAGTAAGCTTCGTTTTGATTTGTTAGATCATCGAAATCGATTTTCGTATGAGAAAGTTATGCCCAAAATACTAAACCCATGTCCTGCGGCCCGGTATGATTTCATGTTGGATTTGGGCCTCGACTTCTTGGGATTATGTATAGATGTTGATATTCATATTTATGGGCATTTCTCCTCTCTTCTCCTTGCTTTGCTTTGGGCCATTTTTATCTTGTATATTTTCCTTTGCTTTTGGCCCAATATATATATGTTTTCAACATTGCCCTGCAAAACAAGTGAAGTACCAAAACTTGTGGAAAAGGTTAGCTCAAAGCCCTATCACTATTGTGTTTTGGTAGTTTTATACTAATGTTGACGGTATAAAATATGTAGTTCACGACCGTCAACAAACTCCCCCACACTTAGTCCTTTGCTCGTCCTCGAGTGAAGGCATAGGGACTAAAGTGGTTCAATCTCCAAGATGTAGACCTGCATACAAGTTATTCCAGGCCTCACCTGCTTTGTGAGCATTCAAGAGTGGCTACCATGTTTTCTTGGATGATTGAGCAATGGAACGGTAATGAAATCGTATCTACTTGCTACTACTCATGTGCAAAGACTTGGTTGGTTTTTTTTTTTAAGATAAAATAGCAATGCTCCATGGTTGATTCTCACATAGTCACTCATTTGTGTTTCCTTGCCAAAGCACTCTTCACTCTCACTCATCCTATCTTTTTGCAGGGTTTTGTGGATCTTTGGAGTGGAGTGTTGCATACGTACCTTTGTATGTTTTGTCGGGTCAAGCTCTGGATCGTTGGAAAGAAGTGCCATACCCTTAGATCGAAATGTGCAAAAGTGTGTGGAGAATATTGATGATATATTTTCTTTGTGGTTACTCCTTGACTCATGATCCTCTTCCCTTCTTTTTGTATGCTTCTAGAGAGATACAGGCTACTTTTCTTTTCGTATTTCTTATTTCTTTCTTTTTTTCTTTTTTTTTTTTTTTTTTTTTTTTTTCGGAGATGTGGGCTCTACTCGCCCTCGGACACGTGTCCATTTTTCATCTCTTATTATTATTATTTTTTTTTTTTTTGTATGTATCTTTCTCTACGCATTTTTCTTGATAACAGGAGATGATCATGATATAATGAATGGAGTACTTATTTTGTGGGTGGTAAAGATGCATGTTGTGCGCAATTCTCATTGTGAGAACCGGCGTGTATATGTGGGTGTACGTGTTTTTCGATCTTGGGGGTATGAGCCTCTCTCAACGCAGATCAACGGAGCCTGACAAAACTCAATACAACAGGAAGTAGCTATAGTGTATATTCATGTCATTATTCAGGCTTTGGTAGGATTTGTCTAAGTCGGATCAGAGCATGCTTTATTTGAATTTTTGAAATAAAACCAAGTCTCATTGCATAAGAGAGCAAGTGTCAAGTCATTCTACCATATCTCAAAGTTCAATTGTTTAGATGAACATGGGGTCCCTAACAGGTAGTTGCTCATCAAAGAATGGTTTTGGTGAGGAATAAAGAGTATGCATGCCATGAATCAATTGGTAGACCGGAGATGGAGTATTTTTTTTTAAAGAAAAAGTTTTGTCTTTTTTATTTGTTCAATTTCAGATCTCAAAACTTTATGGAGGATGTGAGAGAGGGAGTAGCACAAACCACCGTTTGAAGAGGAAGGAGTTAATGGTAGTTGTTCATCTTGTCCTTCTCCATCATGAATTGCTCGGTGTTCGTGCATTTGTGCCGGGAGATCTCGGGTAGGTGTGCTTGTATGCTTGAGAGATCTCCCCACACTTAATCTTATACCTGTTTTATTTTAAACAAAAGAAAAGAAAACAAAAAACAACAACATGGCTCTATTGGCCGAATACCGTGGAGCCTTTATTATGATTATTATATTATTTATTTTATTTTTTTATTATATATATATATTTATTTTTTTATTCACCTCAACATTACTCAAGCAAGGCTAACATAAAGAAGCAGTGTAAGCAAAGCCTTGGTTCATCTCCAACATAAGATACTCCCAAAGATAATGACAACAAAACTCTAAGTTCATTAACCTAGCTCTAACACCATGTCAAAGCTTGATTAAAGGAGATCATTTTTACCCTAAGCACCATGCTTAATGTAAAAAGACCTATGGATGTATTTCTTAAGTAAATGCACCCAAACTTCAAAGCATATGTCATAAAAAGGGAAGCATGGAGTTTTATCATCATGGAGACAAAAACGAGTGAATGAGTTGGTGAACGTTTATTTCCTTTGCATACCTGGATATACTTACCGGCAACATTTTGGATGAAGTGTTGAAGTTGTTGCTGCGGTTTGCATGATGACTCCGCCCAGGTGCACCTCAAGGCTAGGCCACACACACGTATGTATGGGCCATGGGTCTTGATGGTAGCAAAGCAAAGGATGAGAGAAAAACCCTTCTTGCTTGTGGAAGCAATGATGGGTGGAGTCAGCAAACATTTTGGTATGTATCGCGCCATGTGGGGGCCAACTGCTCCTCTCCTCTCTTATTATTACTTTTCTTCTTCTCTCCCTTTTTTTTTTTTTGACATCATTTTTTTTTTTTTTTTCTCTCACTTTTTTTTTTTTTTTTTTCTCTCTTCTACTTTTTTTTATCTCTTTTTTTTTTTTTCTCTCCATCTCTATTTTTTTTTTTTTTTTTAGCAAGGCAGGGCTGACATCATCTTTTATTCACCCTCATTTTTTTTTGTATGATCCCTTGGTGGATGGAACTTGGGATTGTCACCATCTTCCCCACACTTGACTTTTTGTGTAAAAAGTCAAGTGTGCAAGGTCCGGTCTCCTCTTGAGCATATTCCATCACCCATGAACATCATAATAATAATTTTTTTGTGATGTAGCCCTCATGTTCTCGGCGTCGCATGCCTCTTTTGTTCTTCTTAATCGATCTCCACCTGAAATGGTTAGCGACAAGAATACCCGAAGGTGCATACTAACTTGATAACATGTTCTTGCTTTTTTATTAATAAGAAGAGAGAAAGACTTTTTTGTGCTCTTTTTTTAAAAAAAAAAAAGATAGTCCAAGTGTATCTCCTGGCTTTTTTTTTTTTTTTTAAATGATAGTCCAGGTATCTCCCCGGGCAGTGCTTTCTTTATGGTCGTAAGCCTGACCGTGGGAAAACATCCCGCATTTGGTGGTGGTGAAGTTCTCGTTTCACCACTAAGAATTTAGCATTACGCTTCAAGCTGCAAGGTTAGCGTCATCATGCTACTACGAGGCTTGCAACCATTCTTAAAAAGGTTTACAAAGAGAACCAAGAGGTGGTTGTAATTTTTGTCGAAGCACTCGGCTAGAAGCAAGACAAACTCAAGAAGACCCAAAGGTGAGCATGTAAGAAGTCTCAAGTGACAACTTGTTATGCTCAAAAACAAATTTCTGCTTGGTCTCAAGAGTTGTTGCTTCGTGCATGTCCATGGCACATGAGGTTTTCTCCTCAAAAGATGTGTCATGAAGGACGAACGTTGAATCTTGACCATTGTCAAGAACAACGTCTTAGCGGCCAGAGGGACATGACTTGTGTTCGTGTGAGGGCGATAGGTGTTTCGTTTCACTAAGATGTGTTAACAACTTGGGTGAAGCGAATAGAGTTATAAACTTCGCCCCCTCGAACGGATTTTGGTTGGGAAGATGCTTCGCCTTTGGGATGTCTAGGTGTGAGAGGCGGAAGCAATCTTTCCCAACTTCTCATCATGGCTCCCCTCTATAGGTCTTTTGTAATTTTTTTTTCTAGAGGGTAGCCTATGAGAAGATTGAAGTCAAGGATGAGAGAGATATGGAAGTCTAAGTGCACCTCGGTTTACGAGGTTCTGCCATCATCCTTGAATTCAATCGCGAACTCCAAAGGACGAAGCATTCCTTCCTTCGGTGTTCGTGGTTCGGGAGAGGGCTCAACAGTCGGTTCCAATGGCGGTACGAGGAATGGCTCGACTGATGAGGGCTCCTCAATGCTTGACATGCCCTTGTTGTGGAGGGGGATAGGTTCTACAACGGGAGAAGCAAGCTTCTCTAGGATGCGTTCAAGGGTTTTCCTATGTTCCGTTGTAGGTTTACGGGTAAACGACCCTCCAATGGTCACGTCAAGGCATAGGGCAGCATCAATGTCAATACCCGAACAAAAGATATGCAAAAGCACACTATAGGGTAATGACAAGTCTAGGCCAACATGTATAAACATTATAAATCTGGCCTAGGCTGCACCTATGGACTCCTTCTCATCCTACTTGAGATCGAGGATTGTCCTTGGTAGGCATTGATGGGGAAGAATGCTAGACAAAAATTGTCTTTGAGTTCTTCTCAGTCCCCATTCAAATTTCCTACGACAATAGTGTACTATTGTTTTGCTTTCCCTATGAGAGAGAGCAGAAACAAATTCCACATGTGCATTTCTTGGATCATGCTAGGAATGCTGAGGCATGATCATAATTCCTCGAAATCTTGTAGGTGGCAACATAGATTTTCAAAATGGTCACCAGAGATGGAGTGCCCGAACCAAAAGTTTTTTTTTTAAATTAGGGTGAGTTCATAGCCAGATAAAAATTTTGGTTTTGAAAAAGATTGTGGCTCTTGTGAACTCCCCCATTGAAGCTGAAGGTTTTTGAAATGGAGTAGGCTTCATTTTGAAAAAGAAAAATAAATAACTAATTTTTTTGTTTTTTTTTAGATACAACACACGGGTGCTCTAGGCTCAGAGAGAATTATGACAACCATTCCCCGGCAACGGAGCCAGAAAGCTTGTTGACGTTTCTTAACGCACACAGATAAATCCGCAAGCGCACGGAATTGTCGTTGTAGCTTTCACCCGGAAATATTCAGGGTATCGTATTTTCCACAGGGAACGGTTGCGCTCTAATCTTTGAGCAGGGCTACCCTAGGATAACTATGGATAGTGAGGTATCTTTATGGGCTTAGGTTTCAGGCAGGGATTTCTAAAGTCTGTTGTCTACTCACTTCGGGCACCGGCCCACGCCCAAAGGACAGTGTCCGGCAATTAGCACTGCGCCCACACCGAGCGTGGGGGATTTCAGGGACGGACAAGGCTTGTCACGACCAAGCCGCCTACCCCTCAACCGTGGGATGCGCCACAAAAAGGTAGGTGAACGCTAGCCCAAACACCACGTTTGCACTATTATCCACAACTCTTGGGTCGTACAAGGTTCCCCGGTCAAAGAGTTCCTTCTCCAAGAGTTACGACCCGAAGGTACGACTACCAATCCCGCAAGTCTACAACAGCTAAGATAATATACTTGAAGAACAATAAGCCAAAAGATAATCACAAGCTTTCTCACCAAAGTGTAAGTAGCTTGTAGAGGTACAAGTTTAAGCGGGTACCGACAACTCCGCACTCCGACTTCCTAGGAACCGCGGCACACCAGGGGCGGACCGACAACTCCAGGTAGAAGGAACCAAACTTCCTTCTAGCCTTTCCTCTCTCACTCTCCATTAGAACTAAGAGGGGGAAGAAGAAATGGAACTCTCTCCTCTCTATTACATTGTGGCTCCTCCTTGTGTTGTATGGAATTGGTGTGTGTTGAATGAGGAGGAGAGAGCCTCCTTTTATAGGTAGAGAGGAGGGGGCACTTTGGAAGATGACCATCCTCACATGGAAGGAACCAAACCGACCTTGGAACACCTTCCTAATCAGCCCAAACAGACCAACCAACGTCGGCAACACACTTTTTGGAAAGTGATGAACCGCCTCGAGAAGGATGGGCCCGAACCGCCTCCATACGGGTGCGCGCGCAAGACTCCAAAGGTGCGGCCGCACCAAGATATGGGCCGTTTGGCCTGAAATTTTGTAGGAGTGCGTGGGCCTCGGAGTAAGCTTCATTTTGACTGTTAGATCACTGAAACCGATTTCGTATGAGAAAGTTATGCCCAAAATACTAAACCCATGTCCTCGCGCCCCGGATGATTTCATGTTGGATTTGGGCCTCGACTTCTTGGGCTTATGTATAGATGTTGATATTCACATTTATGGGCATTTCTCCTCTCTTCTCCTTGCTTTGCTTTTGGGCCATTTTTATCTTGTATATTTTCCTTTGCTTTTGGCCCAATATATATATGTTTTCAACATTGCCCTGCAAAACAAGTGAAGTACCAAAACTTGTGGAAAAGGTTAGCTCAAAGCCCTATCACTATTGTGTTTTGGTAGTTTTATACTAATGTTGACGGTATAAAATATGTAGTTCACGACCGTCAACAAGGGCTCAGGGTCACCTGACCGTGCCGGATTCGCCGGTGCCCCCTCACCTTCGCCGGAGGAAGCTCCGACGAGCCTTCCCGTCGTTCGCCACACCGCCGCACCCACCGTCGTTCCCGGCGAGCTCGCCGTTGTGTCTTAACTCATCGGGTTTTGCCCTAGATAGACGCGCGGAGTTGTGGGGGAGCACGTAGGTCTTGACCCGTCACCGGGCGACCTCGCCGGTGAGGAAACGCCGGTCAACTCCGGCGGAGCCGGAGTCGGCGTGGGCGCTACTGTTGGGCCGGCCACCGTAGCCGGGCTGCCCTGTTGCTCGTGTTGGGCCGAGCCAGCCACTTTAGGCCGGAAATGTTTTCTTTTAAAGAAACGCTTTATTCAATTTTTGTTTATTTGAATAGTGTCGATTTTGTAAATTTTGTATAAATTCAAATACTTGTTTAAAAATTTTGAAAATTTTTGTGTATCCTTTTCATGTCTAGTTTGTATGAAAAATTTGAAACTTTGATTTTGAGTAGTTTTTGCATGTTTTAAAAATACAATCTTTAATTGAAAAATGCATCTTTCATGATTCTTAGAAAATAAAATTTTTGTTTAAAAATCATAAAATTTTATTTTGAGCTGTTTTTATGTTATGATCTTCTTGTATAAAATTTTTGGAGCCATTTTGAGAAAGTTAATTTATTTATTATTTTATGCTTTATTTGATTTATTAGAAAAATTACGTGTTTAGTGTATAATGACTTAGACTTTGTGTGATTTGGGATTGTTTTGTGAATCTTGGATCATACCACAATCAAATGGTCCTTGAGAACTCCTTTTGTTATGTTAGTAGTTCAACAAGTTGGTTTTGTTGGCTTACAACTTTACCGTGAAGGAAAGTTGTACTCATTTGCTTATCATTTCATGCACCTATAAGCATCATGTTTACATTTCTATCATATTGAAGCATATTTTATTTCATGTAGTTAACGAGAACGAATTAGTCAAGGTTGAGCCCGTTGTTGAGGAGGGTTATTCTGTTGAAGAGGGTTTCTCTAATTGTGGTGTTGACCCCGAATATCAAGTCGCCAACGAAGGCAAGCCCCGGTTTCATTTAAACCCTTCCTTGTGTTTTATAAAGTTTTTACACTTATGTTTATGATATGTTGCATTAAGTAATTAGGAGTTGAGTGATAACCTAATTGCTGCATTACCATCCTTGATTATTTCAATGCCAATCTTGTTAACCTGTTTTTTATTTAAAAATTCTTAGTGATGCTTAGCCCTCGCTTAATTAGTTAAGCTTTTTCATAAAAATGTTTTATATGAGAAGATGGTACTTTTGGAAGAATTATGAGAAGTAGTGATGAATTTGAGATTGGGACGGGACGTATTTTGAAAAGTTGGCGGGATACCTAGTCGTGCTTGTCCCGTGTTGGTCATTTAAGGACCATCCGTTGTTTGGATTGTTAAGTTCGGGACTATTGAACGCAAGTTGCCCCTGAGGCCTTTGGGTTGAAGGCACGTCTGCCTGGGTGTCACCCCAGATCAGTTGAAACTAGTACTAGCCACATGCATCGGTAAGCCTGATCTCGGGGGTGTGCCAAATCGGGAATGGCAACCACGCACGTGGAGTGGAGAGATGGCGGGAGTAGCGTGTACCCGCCCTACTAGAAATTTGGTACAGCGGTGGGGTACTGTGCTCTTGGGTGGCGCAGGCCTCGTTCCTGTTTTGGACGATCCGGGAGAAGGTTGATATATGCAAGCTTAAGTGCTACATATGTCGTGTGGTAAGGACTCCCCAGCTGGGTTATAATCGATTCGAATCGTCCGTTGCTTCTCGGATATGGAGACCCGTTCTTCTGTCCTTACATCGTAGTAATTGATGGAACATGGTTATGAGCAAAGGAAGTTGGAGTGACTAAGAAGTGTTTGATCTAGGATAGAATCACCTAGATTCTATGAGCTACTAATCTGAGATAAAATATTGAAAGTAAGGATGCACTATTAGTAAGCCTTTTTTTCGCAAAAAGAGTCCTTGATTCTTGTTAAAACCTTACCTTGATTCCCAAAGCCAGCATTCCCGAAGTCTTCTCCTCTTTTCTTTTTGTCGGTCAAGTCTTGTTGAGTACTCCCCGCATCGGGGTTCTTTTGACCCTTGTTGCGGTGAGTAGGTCATGAGCAGGCTTGTTTTGGTCCCTCGCCGCATGACGGTGTACCAGGAGGAAGATGACGAGTAGGTGAAGAAACCCTTTGGGCACGTTTTGTCGTTATATATATATATATATATATATATATATATATATATATATATATATATATATATATATATATATATATATATAATGTTCCTCCAATAAACAGTGGTTTGTAATAATTCTACTTAAGTTTGTTTCTTTGAACAAATGGTTGTAAAATTATGGTTATATAATCCTTCCACGCTTTACTCTAATGTATTTTGAATAAAATATTGTAATATTGCAATGACTCGTTAATGAGATCCCTGTTTGGAAGATTAATAGTGCTTTCTAGATTATTGGGAACACGTGCATAGTGATCGAGAGGTCTTAAAGACAATGATAAGTGCATATGGGCCCTGTAATTTAGGAGGTTCTGTTACACAGAGGCAACAGGAGAAAGAGCATTATCTGGAACGAAAGTTCATGGAGGAACGTAGAAGCTATGAAGAGGAAGCTTACCGAAGGGAGCAGGAAGAATACATGAAAGAGCAAGAACAGTCTCATTGGGGATGCTCCTTTTTCAAACATTGCTGGAACGAAGGCTTGAAACCGTCGGCTAGGAATAATTGCCCTGAATGCAGTGATCAATACTTTGAATATAGGCAGTCTCGAGCCAACCGCCGACCAGTCCATGAGAGACTTGGGATTCAGTTTTCTGAACCCGATCGGCGCTTAAAAATGAGTAACTCTGAATATCACCAAGGCAATAGGTTTGCAGACCAAGAGTGGACTGATTATGAAGAGTATGATGAAGAAGAGAGTCCACATGGTTATGTGTGGCAGAAAGGCCAATGGTGTCCTCCTGGACTAAGGAAGAGCCAGAAGAGAAGGGTCCAACGTTTGAGGAATAAGGAGCTTAGGCAAGCAAAGCAAATGAGAGGAAGCAAATGTGGCATCCCAAGAAGAAACCTGATGAAGATGGTCCTTCGGCTGATACATGCATGGCATTTTTCCTACCGTCAGAGTTCATGGCTCTAGAAAATCAGAACGTTCAAGAGGAGGTTTATTCTGATTTTGATGAAACTGAGTTTCAGGACTTAATGGCTCAACTTGTTTTGACCAGGCAGGAAATTTTTGATAAGCCAGTGAAGAATCGTCACTTGAAGCCACTCGATCTCAAAGGATATGTTAATGGCAAACCTTTGACTAAGATGTTTGTCGATGGGGGAGTTGCCATTAATGTCATGCCCTATGCCACTTTTAGGAAACTTGGGATGACTAGTGAAGATCTATTGCAAACTGACATGGTCCTTAGAGATTTTGCTGGTAATCCTTCTGACACCCGAGGAGCTGTTCATGTTGAGCTGATGATTGGTTCAAAGACTTTGATTACAACTTTCTTTGTCATTGATGGCAAGGGGGCATACAGTTTGCTTCTTGGAAGAGATTGGATTCATGCCAATTGCTGCATTCCTTCCACCATGCATCAGCTACTCATTCAGTGGGTTGGAGATGACGTTGAGGTTGTTAGAGCTGATGATTCTGTGAGTGTTGCTGCCTCAGAACCTGCTTACTGGGAATATGATGGTGTAGACTGTTTTTCTGGTAAAGACTAGGGAGAAGGTCCTGTGAATGTGTTCAACAGGGATCAATAGCCGATCCAAGTAGTCGGCTCTCATAGCAATTTTTAATGGAGAATCCGATCGATGGCAACAAAGGGAAGCTGGGACGTGGTTTCATGCCGGCCGATAAGTTAGAAGAAGTAGATATTGGTGATGGTGAGAAACCAAGGCCGACATATATCAGTGCCAGTCTAGATCAAGGATACAGATTGAAATTGATAAATCTTCTGAAAGAGTTCAAGGATTGTTTTGCTTGGGATTATTCGGAGATGCCTGGATTAGATCGTTCCATTATTGAGCATCGATTGCCCATTAAGCCCGGGTATAGACCATATAAGCAACCTCCACGAAAAATATACAAGGATTCAGTTTTGGCCGATGTGAAGAAGGAGATCGAAAGATTATTAGAGGCAAATTTTATTCGGCCGTGTACATATGCAGAGTGGATTTCGAGCATAGTCCCAGTATATAAGAAGAACGGAAAGATGAGGGTTTGCATAGATTTCAGAGATCTTAATAAAGCCACACCAATGGATGGATACCTGATGCCAGTTGTCGATTTGCTGGTAGATGCAGCAGCTGGTTATGAGATCATTAGCTTCATGGATGGGAATGTAGGATATAATCAAATTTTTATGGCAATTGAAGACATCTCAAAGACAGCTTTCAGGTGCCCTGGCCATATTGGTTTATTTGAGTGGATTGTTATGACATTTGGGTTGAAGAATGCCGGTGCAACTTATCAGAGGGCTATGAATTATATTTTTCATGAGTTGATCAGCAAGATTGTGGAAATCTACATTGATGATGTGGTAGTCAAGTTGTCCAAAGATCATGAAAGGCATTTAGCCGATTTGAGAAGGACTTCGGAGTGCACTAGAAGACATGGTTTGAAGATGAATCCAAACAAGTGTGCTTTCAGAGTCTCTACCGGTGAATTTCTTGGGTTTCGGTTCATAAGGGAGGAATTGAAGTTGGAAAGAAAAGCATGGAAGCCATCGACAAGGTTGTTCCTCCAACCAATCTAACAGAATTGCAATCCACCGCTTGGCAAGATTAATTTTGTAAGAAGATTCATATCCAATTTGTCAGAAAGAGTCTTGCCATTTTCTCCATTATTAAAGCTTAAGAAAGACCAAGTGTTTGTTTGGGGTGACGCACAACAAAAGGCTTTTGGTGAAATCAAGGAATATATGAAGGCACCACCGGTTTTGGTACCTCCACAACTCAACAAGCCTTTCAAGTTGTACGTGGCGGCCGATAGCTTTGACGATAGGATTGGCCCTCATGCAAGAAATTGAAGGAAAAGAAAGAGTAGTAGCTTATGTTAGCCGAAAGTTTGTTAGATCCAGAGACAAGGTATTCGGCTATAGAGAAACTTTGCTTATGTGTTTATTACTTCGGTACCAAGTTTTCGGCACTATTTATTGAATGCCGAATGTGTGGTAGTATCTAAGTTTGATGTAATTAAACACATGTTATCAATGCCGATTTTGAATGGTAGAATCAGCAAGTGGGTGTTGGCCTTATCAGAATTTGATTTAAGGTATGAATCGGCAAAAGCGGTAAAGGGTCAAATTATTGCCGATTTTATTACTCAACATCGTGATCTTTTCGTCAATATGATGAGCATTGCACCTTGGGCTTTGTTTTTCGATGGTTCATCCCGTGAAAAGGGTGGTGGTGTTGGAATTCTTTTTGGTTTCTCCACGAGGAGTAACTTTTGAGTATGCTATTCCTATTGAGCCTCATGTTACTAATAATCAAGCGTAATATGAAGCATTGCTCGAGAGGACTTCGGCTTCTCAAAGAAGCAAAGGCCGTTGCGTTAAGATTTTTGGAGATTCCGAGTTGGTGATTAATCAACCGATCGGCCAATACGAGTGCAAAAATGATATATTGAAAGGTTACTATGAAGAATGCCGAGAATTATTGAGAAGTTTTCGGGTAGTGACCTTGCATCATATTCCTAGGGAGCATAAAGAAAAAGCAAATAGATTGGCGCAAAGTGCTTCGGGTATCGTGGAGAATCGGGAAGTCTTTGCTATAGATGAATATGCTTTTGGTGTTGATCGAAAGCAGTCAATGATTGAGAGTTGAAATTGCTGATTACCTTAGGAATCCCTCACGTAAAGTTTCTCAAAAGCTCAGTACAAAGCTCTCAAGTTTGTGCTTCTTGATGATCAACTATATTATAAATCCATAGATGGGGTACTACTTAAATGTTTGGATCAAGAAGAAGCAAAGAGGATGATGAGTGAAGTGCATGAAGGTTTATGTGGTGCTCATCAATCGGCCTATAGAATGAAATGGATAATTAGAAGAACGCGGGTTATTTTTGGCCGACCATGCTTTGGAAGATTGTTTCGAATATTACAAAGGGTGTCAAGATTGTCAAAGATTCGGTAATATTCAAAGAGCTCCGGCATCTGCTATGAATCCTATAATCAAGCCTTGGCCATTTAGAGGATGGGGTATAGATTTAATTGGTCAGATTCATCCTCCATCCAGCAAGGGACACAAGTTTGTGCTTTTGGCAACAGATTATTTTACCAAATGGGTTGAAGCTATTCCTTTGAAGAAGGTCACGTCAGAAAATATGATCAGTTTTGTTAAAGAACATATAATTTATAGATTTGGAATTCCTCAGACTATAACGACTGATCAAGGGACTCAGTTTACTTCTTCAGAGTTTTGTGACTTTGCCAAAAACCTGGGAATTAAGTTGCATAATTCATCTCCTTATTATGCACAAGCCAATGGTCAAGCGAAGCATCTAATAAGATTATGAACAAGATCATTGAGAAGAAGATCGATGAAAAGCCAAGAACGTGGTATTCGGTTCTTAATGAAGCATTGTGGGCTTACCGAATGGCTTGTCATAGGTCTACTCAAACATCTCCTTATGAATTGGTGTATGGGCATCATGTTGTACTGCCATGGGAAATGCAATCGGGTTCGAGGAGAGTTGAACTACAAAAGGATTTAAGGACTAAGGACTATAATAATTTAATGATAGATGAGTTGAAAGACTTGCATCGAATTCATCTTAGAGAATTGGAAAATATTGAGAAGAATAAAATGTGTGTTGCTAGATACTATAACAAGAAAGTCAGTACAAAGCAATTTGCAAAAGGAGACTTGGTTTGGAAAGCTTTGTTGCCAATTGGAATGAAAGATAAGGCATTCGGCAAATGGTCTACAAATTGGGAAGGACCTTTTCAGATACAAAGATGTGTGCCTGGCAATGCATATATTTTAAGGTCTTTATTTGGAGAAGAATTTACCAAAGCTATCAATGGGAGATATCTCAAGAAATATTATCCTAGCGTTGAGGTTGGTTCATGAAAATTAAAGCTAGGATTAACAAACCGATGTGTAGGCATCGCCTTCAGCAGAAAAATACTCCATAAATTTGGAGAATAGCCGGCATGGCATGTGTCGCCTTTAGAGAAAAATATAAACAAAAATCATCGAGGCAATCGGGTATTTTCTTGATTGTTACTTTGGAGGTGCAAGCGTCGGTCATTCGGCAAGTTTTTACATTGAAATCTTGTGTATCTCATGTGGGTGACTTTAGCACTTAACTGCTGGTAGATATCTCGAGAAGAGAAAGTTGGAATTTCATTAAGAAGAATATTGAACAAAGGCGGAATTTTCCGTAGAGTAAGATTTTATATTATTTTCTCATGAGAGCTGGATCCAATCGGCTAAGTCAAACGAGCATTCGGTAAGGGGTTTCACGGATTGATCTACTCGAGGGACAAGAAAAGTCGCCTTTTACAGAATTGAAAGCAAATCACAAACAGGACAAAGCACTCAAGAACAAATTTATTATTGCCCGTAATCAGTCCTAAGTACAAACTACTAGAAGAGCTTGTTTAGGATGGATTGGGCATCGGTGGATGCAGCGACTGCGGCGGCATGATCCTCATACTGATCTACGAGCTCCTCGATACCGTCGATGTCTTCTGGTGCTCCGCCGCGGAAGCCGACCGGCTGCATGGAGTAGTCCTCATTCGTCTGGGTCGTCAGAGCTGCCAGACCCATGGACGCGCCCAGGTGTACGCCGTGGATGGCGACTTCGTCGATGCGGCCGTCCGCATCATCAAGGCGAGCTTTTGGCGTCTCACCCTGGGCGTTCACCTTGTCGGCGATCTTGTTCGCCGCCGCCTTCAAGCGGTTGTTCTCCACGGATAGAGCTACATAAAAGGAAAGACAAATCAGTACAATCAAAAGGATAAGAACCGGTGAGAGATCCGAACAGGCCTTTGATCTAACCGGTGATGGCGTCGCAGAAGTTGTTTCCTTTGGTCGTTCCATTCGACTTCCTTTGAGGCAGAATTCCTTGGAGACTTTCGCGAAGTTTTTCCAGGATTCGTCCCTCTCCTTGTGGAACCTGAGGGCCTCCCAATGCTCGTACTGGGGTTCTTCCGCCTCCTCTTCCTCTGACGAGTACCAGGGGTGAGGGTCATATTCTCTGGTCACCGCCGACGAGCTCGAGGAGTCGGAGGAACTGGAGACAGGCACATGCTCGCTGGAGGTGCCTGGTTGGGTCACTGTCGCCGGAGGGAGAAGATGCCTTTGGTTGGTAATTGGGATCATCCTGATGAATTTCGGATCAAAATAGGGGATAGAGAACAAAGCTGCAAGGGGCCAAAATGAGATTCAATCCTACCCGTGACGACGCTGGCGGCGTGGTGCGTGGCTCCCTCCCGGCTACTCCTCAGCAGGATGTTTCCCACGGCCATCACCGCTCGCCATTGCTACTCTGCTCGGTGTTTTTGGGGGATTTCTCGGTTGGCCTGAAGAAGATGAGAAGGCAAAAGCAAAGAGGGTTTTTTGGTTTTGGATGCAACTACGGCTTTGGGAGTCTTTATTTACAAAGCCAGCCAGAGAGATCGTGGCGGATTATAGTTAAGGATCGTGGCACGTATCCCATGATCGAGAAGTCCAAGCGTTTCCCCTTTAAGCCGTTGTCAAAGGAGATTGATTCGGCTAAATCCCCTATTCTCGGTCGGTAACTTCTCCAATCGGCAAAGATGGACCGGAGCATAGAAAGTAGCCGAATGCAATCAAGGTAGCCGAATGAAGCTAAGATAAATTGTTCACTGAAGGTTTGAATTATTTCTAGTCTGGTTCGGCTATATTTTATCAAAGATGTGAAACCAAAACATAAGTTATGACCAAATCTCATCGAGAGAAGCTAGATTTGGCTAAGTATGAAACATTCATCAAAGAAGATAAAAAGGGGACATTAGGCATACAATGTATGAGTTTGATATAGGCAGACATTTTACATATTTAGAAAATGCCTAATTGCATTCATGGCCTCAGTCTTGACTTGGTTGACACCTGACAACACTCTCTGATCATCCTCCTCAGAGCCAGGTATTTTGGCAAGTTTGGCTTTGATTTGCTGGTTTTCTTTTATGGTTGCTGCTATTTTCTTCTCAGTCACCTCTATGGATCTGGGAAGATTGGCCAGTTTTTCTTTATGGTCCTTGATCTTGAGTTTATCGATTGCCGGTTGAGTCTCCAAATTGGCCTTCTCAATCTCCAAGGATTCCAATTCAGCTGCAATGTTTTCAAGGAACTTTTTGTCGCCTTTAATTTGGGAATGCGAATCTTTAGCTTCCTCGCTTCTTCATAGATCTATCACCAAGCAAGGTAGACCTTAGAGCTGTGTTTTTGCTAGCCCTTTTAACTGCAGCAAAATGATCATCCAAATGGGCTGCAGAATCTAATATAGCTCTAAGGGGAGAAGGGATATCTTGATCAATCAATTCCATTAGATCCTTTATTTGAACTGCATCCTGAACCAAGACATTCACATCCCTATCCAGTAAAGAGATTATGCTTTTTAGCCGAGCTTGGTTTTCTTCAGAGAATGTTTGACTTGAGGAAGTCCCTTCACTTGGTTGTTTCTGTTGGGAACTGGCTTCTTCACCTTTCTCAGCGATATATTCATCTACGGTGAAGGAATAGCTGGCAGTTGGCTTGGTCTCATCCTAGAAGAGAGTGTTAGCTGATTGGGTTGTATTCAATCTTTTATAAAGAGAAAGTCAGAGCAAGATAACACCTTTTGGGCAGGCTCTTTTGGATCCTCTGCACTGACGTTTGAAGGATGGATGGGATTTTCACCAGATTGAACATCATCTTGATGTGGACTGCCAGCTTCAGATAAATGTGTAGAGGTAGAAGAACCTTGAGCAGCCTAATCTTGAGAAGCTTGTTGTTGAGGAGGGCTTGATTGAATATCAGGAATTGATTGCTCAAGTGCATTCTGATTTTCAGAATCTTGGTGCCTGGGAGGACTTGGCTGTGCACTTGAAGATGATTGCTCAGATGTACCTTGATCTTCTGAGGAACTGGAAGAGGACTTGTCTACCATGCCATCCAAAATGGTGTTTGTTTCTAATGAAGATGATGAATTGTTAGTAAAATGAGCAAATTTAAGAGGAAACTATGAAGCATGATTATTAAATTACCAATTTGCTCACTAATTTTCAGAATTTCTGCATCTATTAGTGGAGCATCTACCATAGGATCAATCTTTGGCTGCAAAAGAAGAAGGCAGTGAAGGCCAATTTCAGTATTATATATTAAACAAGAAAACTCATACCTTAGGAGATGGTTTGGCCCTCCTGGATCTTGGTTTCTTGGCTATGGCAGCACTCCCACTTGGTCCAATTGAAATTTTTCTTTTGCTACTCTTTTTGGAAGAAGATGTAGCCCAAGTTCGTTGGAATCTTCATCAGGGATGCAAGAGTTGGAGCATTGAAACCCAAAACAGGCTTGGGACCAGCACGGTAGTATTGAATTGCTCTAGAGGGAGGAGCAGGTTCGGGATCCTACACATAATAAGCATTTGTCAGAAATGCACAAATATGGCCAATGAGGTAAAAATGAAAGAGAAATTACCTCGCTGCCAGAGTCAAACTGAGGCATCAATTGTTGACATAGAGGATGCACTGATGTATTGAAAATTTGATCATGCCATTCCTACCACCAGGAGCTGAATGATGGGTGAACCACTTCTATCAACCCGAATGGGTCAGGGGCATATGTAGCAGAGAGTGCATCCAAGTTCAAACACCTTTTTGGCCTCTATTTCTTCTTTTATTTCTTCCCCGAGTTTTATAATTTCAGAGAAGAATAGCCTTGGGGGCAGTTGACCACATCCAAGTTGTCTAGCTACCATGTTTGGATTATAAATTTCATAAGTGGGATGCAGTTTCCTTCCATGGTTGAACTCTGCTGGTAAAATGCAAGGTTTGATGAAAGAGTTGAAGACGTCTGTAGAGATTTTGTCTTGACAGCCAGATTCATAGCTAAATTTTCAAGGGAAGATAAAATCCTCATTTTCCTTGTAAGGTAGCCAGATCAAATTATCAAATCCTTTGAAGAAAAGCTTGAATAAATGACCAATGTCCTTGTTGATAACAATGGAAGATGCAGCTTCCCCATATGGTAGCATGTGCTTTGGTTGAAGGGTTTTCTCCTTCAAAATAGTTGATTGAGGGAAAGTCCAGGTTGTGGAGATCAATGGGGACTATTTGATGCATATATAGTTGTAACCACATCTGGATTAACCACCAAGGACCATTCACACAGGAGATTTCTCCTCCTTTGTACATCTGGACAGTGATTTGGTGCATCATATGGTAAGCAGCTCCAAGAAGATACTTGCCCAAAGGGATCAAAGTGTTAGCAGTTAGATCCTCAGCCATGACCATATGATTTAGGGTTGGCTCGTTGGACTTCCCACAAAACACAAATCTGCATAACCACATATTCAGAAAGGCCTTGTATTCATTCTCAAGGACAGAACCTTTCAGTTTATATGTTTTGATGTATTGGGTATATCCACCTCCTGACCTGACAGCTTTCTGGGAACTGGAGTACTTGTACTTGAAAGGGTAAACTTCTTTCATTACATTCAAGCCTGTCATCATGAAGACATCAGCCAAAGTAGGAGTCATTGGACCATGGCCGAAGATGAAGGTGTTGGTGGCATCAGACCAGAAGTGAGCTGCTGCTATCAAAAGATTTTCATTCCTACGCGTCTCTGACAAGGACAACTCTAAGCATTGGCTTATATCCATGCCATCCCAGTCCCAACCCTTCTTCGCAGCTGCGGTGTGTATCCTCCGGTACCAATCTCGCCACCCTAAAATTGGAGGAAACGGCCAGGTTTTGAAAGTATTTGGCCACAGTCTTGGCTCGAGATATCCTAGATTTGAAAGGAATCCTCTGAGTTTCTTTCTCAATGAATTCTAACGGATCCGATCCCCCATCAGGCCGAGGAAATAGGAGTCTGAGTTCTCAGCAACTGGGACCAAGATCTCATCTTTCATCGTCTTTGAAAAAGGGGGAAGAATAAGAATCGGGAAGAAGAGTTTGCGAGGGGAAACTACCGAATATGTAAGGGATGAGCAAAAGTACCTGCAAGATTTTATCTTGAGTCACCATAGAAGAACTTGAAGCTTGATTCAAGAAATTCTAGGGTTTCGAGGGGATTTTGAGCAAGTGGCGGCGATGAGCGAGCAGAGAAGAGTTTTGAACAGTGTTGACCTAAATGAGAAGGAGTTATGGTCAATTTTGGAATAAAATCATCTTTATCCCGAAATTGAGGGGGCATGTGTTAACACTGGATTTTGGTAAGCCTAGAGGATAACAAGTGGGCCAGTGCAAGATGCTAATAATAAGAAATTACTCAGCAAGGAGGAGCATTCGGCAAGTGTACAACATTCGGCAAACGCTCGCTCGGTCGGCTATTTGTGAACATTCGGCAAGTACTATGCGGTCGGCTATTTCTGAAAGGGGTTCGGGAAACGAAGGAAGTACATGAGTAGCCGATTGGAGGGAAATTTCCCGATGACGAGGGCAACAAGGACTCCGAGAAGACTTGGAGCTAAAGTTATCTTATTTTAGGGATTATTTCTTGTAATCGTAATCTTTTAGGACTCGTGTCACGTCTCAGGGTATAAATATAGACCCTTGGACATTGTAAAGTTCTGTTCACAACCAATACAATCAAATCGGCCTCGTGCCAACTTTGAGTCCTTTTGTCATGTCGTCGAGTTCTTCGAGAGGAGACATCGATCCGTCGACCTCCGTAAGTTCCAGCAACCTTGCTATCATGTCTAGTATCATGCGGTGGATTTAGATTATGATGCAAGTAGTCTCGATTTTTACTTTTGCTTAGTATCATGCGGTGGATTTAAGCTTAGTAGCGGGGGAGGTCTTTGCTTATGCCTTGTATCATGTGGCGGATTAAGGTGGGGCAAGATAGTTATCGGTTCTTGGTTAGATTGGGAGCCGTGCGGTAGGCTTAGCTTTGGCTCAAGGATTAGTTATCGGCTCTATTAGATTTGGCAAGATCTAGTAGATTCATTAAGTTACCACGTGTTGCATGCTTTTAATATTTTTTATATATTTGTAACACTCTTTGTTGCCCAATCTAGATTGATTAAGGCTCGGCTCTATATTGTTCTAGATTGTCATGATGAGATGGATATAAAACATTAAAAGTCTTAGATCTATCTTAAAACCTTTAATGTTTCATGTTCATCTTGTCGTGATAGTTAAATCATGTGTTTATAATAGCCGAGCTATATCAATCTAGGTTGTCACATGTTGCGGGTTCAAGTTCGTTAGATGCAAATAGGTCTTGACAGAGCTGGGTGTCGTGCGGCAGATGTAGGCTTTTGGGTTGTTTTAGAGCTAGTCATCCGGTGGACTAGAATTCGATTCAATCTGATAGGTTTGTTTGCGTTTACTTGCTTGTTCCTTCTTCATGGACCCCGATTCGGCTAATTTGCCGACACGGTTATGCTTTCATGAGTAACGAGTATTTATAGATCTATTTGGTAATGCATGCTTTTAGCTTCTCACAACTAGACCGTATCATGCAGTGGATTAGTCTAGTTGTGAGGAGTGGTATAGATCCCGAGTAAGTTGTATCATGCAGTGGATTAGCTTGTTTAGGGTATATGCTAGACGGGTTTAAGAAGGCTAGACGTGCGGCAGACTAGTTGGATTAGGCCTATGCATGTATTATTCAAATTAGATCTGTATTTATGAGTTACCTGATTATATTTATCATGTTTGGATATCTTTTTGGTCAATGTTACATGCTCTTAATGATACACAATATTGATGATCAATTTCACTTGTTCAAACATGTTCTTTTATCTTCATTCGGCAATCATGCTTACATGCTTTTACTTTCGTAATAGCCGAATGCTTCATAAACCTGTTGGCAAATAGCTTTTATAGCTATATGTCGTCGTAAGTGGCTTCAGGGCCATATATATGGAACTGTCTGGTCTCACCCGGCATGTTCCATCTTGTATTTAACAGTTTCATCCCTTGTTAGTTTCAGGTCAAACTGACAGGCACGCTTTCGGTTCTCGATTCACCCGGGCACTCGTTTGAAGCCACGCTTTCCGGCTTGCTGTGTGTGAGGCACAGTGCGCCACATTTTGTGTCAACAATCTGTATATCTGTATATCAGTAACATCCAGTAGGACATATGGCAGCAAAGTCTAATGAAAATCTAAAATCTTATTTGTTGTTGCTGTAATGACCTATATCTGTGGACAAACACTATTTACCGTTGCCAGATGACATTTGCTGATGACATCCATCTATAAATATTGTCAGTAACCATTTGCTGAAATGACTAAATGTGATTGCATAAGGATGGGCCGACCCATGCTGCCCATTGGGCCACTGGGGCCATAGCCAAAAGGTCATTTTGGGTCGGCCTGTGGCCTCAATATTGGCCTTGAGGCCATGGGGGCCAGGTCCAAGGCCAGGTCCGGGCCAGCCCATTCCCATCCTGAGTTCCAGTTGATTAATGACCAGAGAGAGGGTTTTACAGATCCGGGCTTATTTGATTTCTAGAAAGTTTAGGGTTCACTTTGCAAAAGCGTTTTTCTATTTCGGTTTAATATTTCTTTTGTAGGAAAATGGTTGGAGCTTCAATAATTCATAGTAGTTCATAGAAAATTCTTAAAATAGTAAATGAGGATTGTTTATGGTATTCTGGAAACACTCTTTATTGAGAAATAGTGCCGATTGAAATTGCGTGGTTCTGGAGGCTACATGGTTGATTGCCATAGTTGATCTACTCTTCTTTTGTGTTGTATTTAATTTATCCCTTGTATTAACTCTGCTATAGAAACCATGGGTTGGGAGAGATAGTTTCTACTTGACATCAATAGCTCTCTTTCTCTCTTGGAATGTACAATTAGAAACCCCCATTGGGACTGCCGTAAATAAATCGATGACACAAAACCAGTCGGACTTGTCATCAATTCATGACAAAAAAAAAAGATGATGATAAATTTGGGATCTGAAACTCAGCAATCAAATAACTACTTCCGCAGTACGGTCGGTGATGTGCATCGGGCCGGGGCGAAAGCCGACAGCAGCACGCGACGGCGGCTGCAACAGAGGTGCGCAACGGGTTAGGATGTCCGCACTATGTACGCTAAACACGTACTGCAGGACCGGATAGCGGATGGGAGAGGTGCAACAGCCTCCTCTATCCTGTCCCGCTGCCACCGCGGATCCGCTATTCGCAACGGCAGTAGCGGACGTGGCTCGGGCGTGCGCACAGGGTGGGTGGGGAGCAGGGGAGGGCTGTGCTCGCTGCGGCGCTTGCCGCGCCCGGGGAGGGGAGGAGGGGCACCGCGACCGCCCGCTGCACCCGCTTCGCCACGCCTGCTAAGGAGGAGGAGGCCCGCCGTGCCCGCCCGTGCCTCGGTCGCCGCCGCTGCACCGCTACCCCGCTTGTCGCCCCAGCCGTGACATCCTTCCGCCACCGGCCCGAGCCTCGGCGTGGGCGGAGTCCGCGCGGAAGGCAGCAAGCGCTGCGTCGGCGGCGGGTGGAGAGGGGTTGCAGGTGATGGGCGGCGCTTGAGTGGGGGGTGCCGTGCGGCGCGCTGGAAGTGAGCGGCCGGGAAAGGAAGAGAGAATGGGAGGGCGAGAGATGATGGGGAAAGTGTGTATGATGTGGTCCCCACCGATGGGTAGTTGGGATAGAGTATAGATGGGTGCGGGAGAAATTGGTTTAACGGATGAAATCTCGATAACCAGGATAGAAGGTTCATTTCAAAAGATGAATATAGAGTACGACGAATGCAGATTCCCTTAGATGGGAAGGTCAGTCACCGTCGCTCGGCTGAAGCCGATAGCAGGGCACGCAGATCTTCATCAGATCGACAGATGGCTTACACCCACGGCCACGCTAGCTGCATTTTCAACGTAGGCCTTGTTTAGTTCCCCTCCAACTTCCAAGTTTTTCCACTCTCTCTCCATCACATCAATTTTTGGACGCATGCATAGAGCAATAAATGTAGGTAAAAAAAAATAACTAATTGCACAGTTTGGTTGTAAATCACGAGACGAATCTTTTGAGCCTAGTTAGTCCATAATTGGACAATATTTGCCAAATACAAACGAAAGTGCTACAGAAGTTCAAGTTCTAACTTTCTAACTTCTTCCCACGAACTAAACAAGGCCGTAATGTCGTGCACGCCGTGTCACGATGTTGTGATGTGAATGGAAGGCAATGGGATGGCGCCCCCGCGGCAATTCCTTCCTTTCTCACGGTGGCCCGCGGCGATCGCGGTGTCTCGCGCTGATCGCGCGCGGTAAGTTGCCAAGTGGACCATCGCGCGCGTGGACAACGAAATCATGCTGTTGGAGTTGGAGGGGGGTACTACCTCGACGAATGGGTCGAGCTGTTGGAGGAGGTGAAGCAAGATTTCGGCGTTTGGTTTCGCATGCCACTGCAGAGAATCATCCAATACCAACACCGAGGTATGCCCGCACTGGCTGGAAAATTCTCACAATGCAGTTCTTGTATTGAGCCCAAAATTACAATGGCATTTGAGCTCCTTATGTATCTAGGTCTCGGCATCCGTTGCTGGCGATCTTCCTAAACACGATGGAACTCGCCAACAACTGCGAGTACCCCATTTGCGCAACGGTGATCCCGATTACCGAACGACGACTTCTCCCCATCTCCAACAATAACCCGCCTCGACAGCAGAGGCGCCGCCTCCTGCAGCATCCCGCTTGGTGGCTCGTAGTCGTGTGGCCGGGGCAGGCGACGGCGCGCACGGGCTGCGCCGCGGAGACGCCTGACGAGTGATGAGGGCCTCTCGCGGTGCGCCTCCGGGAGGAGCTGCCACCGGCGACGGTGGTGCAGCTGCAGCTGCGGCACACGTTCGGACGCGCGGATATGGCCGGGGGTTTAACGCGGCGGCGCGGTGACCACGCACGCGTTCCCGTGGAGAGGTGTGCCCCGTGCTCGGGTACGTGGTGGACCTGAACACGGACTGCGCGCGACGCGTGACCGCCGCTGGCTCCGGAACGCGTCGTAGCGGCGTGCGGCGTGCAGGAGCGACTCCGCGCCCGACGCCTGCGCTGTCGTTGGGGTTCCGCCGTGGCCTCTGATTGCCATCGAGCTGATGCTCCTCTGCTCCACCCGGCTCCAGATAAGTGTGAAGTGTCTATCTGTCCTTGCATGTTGTGCCTGCCGCTACAGCCGTCACGTGGAAGACGATAGCACGGCACGCAGACGGCCACGCCCGCTTAATTTTCGACGTGATGTCGTGCACGCCGTGTCACGATGCTGTGATCTCTCACGGGTTTGGACGCGCGCTACGACTACGATGACCGCGCAAGCCGCCGTGGCACGACTGTGGCGAGGGCCATGGCGTGATGGCGCGGGCGCGCGCGTATGCGTGTTGCAGCTGTACCGTACGCACCCGTGGCGATCTGTGCGCTGCATGCTTGCGTCTTGCGAGCCAGCGTGTCACAGCGCTGGGTTGGGTCCAGGGCATGCGCACACTCCACAGTGAATTGAGAAAGGACAAATTCGAGAAATCAAAAATAGAACTGAGAGCAATCTAATTTTTATGTGAACAGTGAATTGACAGACCGTTTTTTTTTTTTTTTTTTTTTTTTTTGAATCGTGAATTGACAGACCGTTGATTAAACAGATTAGAGTAAGGGAGACCCTGGCTCGGTGACGGGGGCCGATAGCCCATCCTCAGCCACGGCTGCGTTTTTCCTACCGGACGGTAAACGCTTGATACGTTTATACCGGCCGTCCGGTTACGGACCGGCCGGTATAAAAGAAGGCAAATTTAAAATTTAAAATTTGAAAAAAAATCGTTGAAAAAATTCTGTAAAATAGTTCATGATTTATAGAAGCCAATGGTATAAAAAACTTGTCAAATTGGAGTTGGTTTGGTATAAAAATTTCAAATCTAAGTTTGAAAAAAAGAAAAAGAAAAATACACAGCCGGCCCATTAAGGCCCATTAAATCATGAAGGTCGAAAAACAAACTAAACACACTCAAATTTAAGTAATTTTTGACATCATTGGATTCTACAAATCATGAAGTATTTTAGGAATTTTTTAGCATTTTATAAAAAAATTACATTTTGAATTTTGAAAAAACCGTTCAAACTGCTCAAACCCTCGATAAACCGCTCAAACCGCTCGGTAAACCGCTCAAACCGCCCGGTTTGCGGATTTTTACCGTTCGCCGGGCGCCGTTTGAATTCAAGCGAATTCAAATTCAAACCGTCCGATAACGGCGGTTTACCCGATAGCAGGACGGTTTACCGATTCGGACGGCGGTTTTTCTGGGTCCGGTCGGTATAAAAAACGCAGAAACCACGGCGCCTACGCCGCCATCGCACCCCTCCTCACTCTCCTCCTCCTCCCCTCCCTGTCGGAGCCGCGGCCCCTCGGTGCGCTGGCCTTCAGCGGAATGGCCCCTCGCCGCCGGGCCGAGGGCCCGGCCGCCATCCCGGCACCGTCGCGCACCTCCACCCCGCTCTTCCTCCCTCCCGTGCCTGAGCACGCGGCCATCTGGAAAGCGGACACGTTTGTGGCATGCCTACCGCTGCCGCCCGGCGATGTTCGGCTCCTCCGTCGCCGCTCCGCCACGAGGGCACTGAAGCTGAGGTGAGCGCTGCCCGGCCGGTGACGGCCTCGGGCGCCGGAGTCGCCCGCCTCCGCCTTCCGCGGTGTCGGTGGGCCCCGGGGATGGACCACGGTGACCGCGATCCATGGCGGCCGCGGCCCAGCGTGCTCCCCGATCCTTCCGGTCATCACCTCATCTGGCTGTGCTAGAGTTGACCCGATTCCGCCGGTTCAGGCTCCTCCCGGCGGCGGCGGTTGGTAGCCCGACACAGGCTGCGATGGCCTGCGGTGGCTGATGCCGCTGGTTTCGGGCAACGACGCTCTCGGCTAGGCTGGGTTGAGTGTTGTCGCCACGCGGGCTAAGCGGCGTCGCCGCCGTTGATGCCTTAGCAACGCGGCGACTGGCCGGCCTCCACGGCCCCTGGCCGCCCGGGGGACGAGTCGCTGGTCATGGTTGAGGACATCCCGAAGGCACGGACGGCGACAACGATGCGGTTGAGGATTTGGGTGACGTCGGCCTCGACTCCTTCCTCGTTCACCCATCGGCCCCCACTCCGAGTTCGTCGTCCACTTATTTTAAGCCCCATGCCACGCCTTTCCACCCTGGGGAGCGTTTGGAGGAGTGCTCGAAGCAACGCCGGTGGGCGGACAACAACGGCGATGCATCCGGTGACGAGCTTCCCTCGTCACTCGCTGAAGACTGCTTCGGTGCCCCGGGAGACGCAATCGTTGTTTGGTCGCCAGGCTTCGGCCATAGCGGAGCGGTTGGTGGGCGGCGCGAGCCACGGAGAACGGGGGATGCGCGGCCGACCACGGTAGCTGGTGAGCGGTATTCCTGCTTGGCCTGCTGAAGGTCGTGTTCCTGCCCGACAGCGCCTCGGGCGTCGGGGGGTAAGTCTACCCCCCAATGCTGATGGGTGGCGTGGCGTCCTTCCTCGCCGAGGAATCGCGCACCATGGAAATCTGCGGCGCTTCGTGCCAGTGTTTCAATTGTCCATCCTACTCGCACCGCGTGGCGACCTATCGGCTACCGCGGCATTGCAATGCCAGCGACCGCCTCCCTGAAAAATCTACGCAGCGGCTTCGTGGCGGGTGTTTCAATTGTCCATCTACTTGCACCGCGTGGCGTCTATCGGCTACCGCAGCGTTTGCACTGTCACGACCTCCACCACCTTGCCGGGGACTGTAGGTTGCCTAGAGCCGTCGCTAGGTCGCGGCAATTGCTGACCTGCCACCCCGAGCCCCCGGTCGGCCGGTTGGGGCTGCGCGGGTGTCGCGGCTGGGCACCCGGCAGGCCTCAGCGCCCGATGTTGGCAGCGTCAGGTTCAATCGGGCGTCAATGGGGAGTGCGACGGTCAGGCTGCAGCGCGCCGACTCCGGTGGTGACCTTGGGTCGCCCGGTCGAAGAAACTCTGATGGTCGGCTTCACCGGGCTCGGCGCGGTGGGTGAGGTGAGCTCGGGCCGGGCTTTGCTGGGCGAGGCTTGGAGTGACCGCGATTGACGACATCAGCGACGTTGGCGCCGCCGCCATCAGTGGTGATGGAGGCGCCACGGGCGTTCGTCCGAGGCCACCCGAACCCGCATGATGCGCATCTTCCGTTGAGACACCCAGCGTCGGGCTCAACCACCGGCGGGCGACCATGGGAGGTGCGGCAGGCTCGGGCCGGGCCGTGGCGGGTGACGTTGAGGGGGCGATGGCGGCGATCTGACAACAACGACGGCAATGCGCCGCCGCCAGCGACGCACGGAGGAGCCACGCACGCGTTCGGCCGAGGCCGCCCGAGAAACGCTTCGTTGAGGACGCCCCTTGACCCGCTATCGCT